>JACGWO010000003.1:41667355-41821228 GCA_034509735.1 Sesamum alatum
TGTCTTTTACTGCGGATAAGAGGCTAGAATTGCGGTCAGATGTATGACACATTCCCAACACCCCTTCATGATGTGTATGCTCAGCATCTGAAGAAATCATTTCCAATATAGATATGATTCTTCGTCAACAATAGCAAATGCAAGGGGCAATACCTGTTGATTCGCATCCATCGCAGCTGCAATCAACATTTTGTGCTTGTACTTCGTGTATAAACGGTATCAATCTACACTTATGATTTTGCGATAATATTAGAACCCTTCGATGCAAGGTTTAAAAGCCCAAAATACATATTTGATCGCATACGCACCAATTGAGCGTTGGAGTGATTTGTGCTCCCATTCAACAATTGTTCCATCGTTTCATCTCTGTAGTGCGCCAAGGTAATTGGGGAGTTTTCGAACAGAGCTCTCCCACGTCCCAGAGACAGTCTCACGGGCCATCTTCAAATTGTACTATCCTTCGCATATGATATGTTGAAACCTAACTGGTCCATCATAGTTTGGATGACATTCTTTATTTCATATGCAGGATCGCATTTTATTTGTCCCAATAACAAGGACGCAACAAAATCTCTATCTAAATTGCAATGCTCGAGAGACAATTTGAATATAACACACGTGTGGTCACCTCCATATTTTGTGATCCCCAACGTCCAAGCTTAGCTTTATCTATTCCTCGGAAGTAGCACCTACACCACATTTCTGCAAAAGAAAAAAATTATACTATCAAAAAAATTCGTTTAATGAATGTGTACAAATAAATATTCATCCAAGCTATTTACGAGTACATGGGTGTTATGTTTGCATATGACTTTCCATTTCTTCGAGGATGCTCTCTAAAACAAAATACTCGCGACGTGCATGTCGTACTGAGTAATTTTTCACAACACCAATCTAATGTTCTTTATTTTGTGTACTTCAAAGATGGGATATCGATTGAGTCCGCGGGTATCTCCAAAAAGATTTGCTCAAAAAAAAGTATAGAATGATAAAACATATGAGCATTGTCTGTTGTTGATATAGAAGAAGGTTGAATTGGTGTTTGGTGCGTTGATGGCATACCATGTGTATTGGGGGGCTAATGTCTTGCCCATCACATTTACATCAATATCATCCTCGGGATCCAGGGGGTATTGAAAATTCTGCTTCGTTGGGCTCGAAACCTCCATCTGAGTAGTGTGCAAAACTGTCACCTTTCTGATCATTTACAACTTCATTGTCGTCAAAAATCCCATCTAACTCGTGATAGTTTTGTGAGGTCGTGCCCCCTCAGCAGTGAATCCCAATATTTTCAAGACCTTATGTCACTCTGACTAACTCGGGCATGACTCTATGAAATGAAGTGGAAACACCTGCGAATATATCATCATTAAAATATTGAAACCCAGAGTTCGACAAAGAGACATATACGCGCCTTATTGCTGATTCATCATTTGTGAGTCGGTCGAAGCTTCAACTAGTTCTGTTCCGACATATGCTTCCATCTGAGTAGTCTCCACATCAGGGTTCAGGAATTCTATTAGGTTGTCATCATCATTTGGTACTAGAGTTTCTTTTATTCACCCCATGTATTGACCGACGTGCTTAATGGATACTTTTAATAAATATTCGTTACTATCCGCAGATTTTTGTAAATATCAATATATATACATATATCAATATGTAAATATCAATATATATACATATGGTGAAACTCATGACTCACGGATTATCAATATATATATATATACATATGGTGAAACCAATGACTCACGAGTTATAGGTATATATATATATATAGATAGATAGTCATAGGTTTCATCGTATGTATATATATAGGTATATATATTGATATTTACAAAAAAATGCAAGTTAATAGTAACGAATATTTATTGAAAGTATATGTTAAGCACGTTAGTCAATATATTGAGCGAATAAAAAAAACTCTAGTATCAATTGATAATGACAACTAGCAGAATTCATGAACCCTGATGTGGACACCACTCAGATGAAAGCATATGTCGAAATATAACCAATTGAAGCTGCAGCCAACTTACAAATGATGAATCAACAATTTGCACATGTCTCTTTTATCGAACATATGGTTTCAATCTTTTAATGATGATATGTCCGCAAGTGCTTCCACTTAATTTCATAATGTCACGCCCGAGGTAGTCAGAGTGACAAAAGGCTTTAAAAATATTGGGATTCACTGCACGGGGACCACGACCTCACAAAACTATAACGAGATGTATGGAATTTTTTACGACAATGAAGTTGCAAATCAGAATGTGACAGTTTTGCACACTACACAGATAAAGGTTCCGAGCCCGACAAAGCAAAATTTCAATACCCCCCTGGATTCCGAGGATGATATTGACGTAAATGTGATGGCCGAGACATTAGCCCCGAATACACAAGGTACGCCATCAACACACCAAACACCAATTCAACCTTCTCCTATACCAACAACAGACAATGCTCATATGTTTTATCGTTTTATACCTTTTTTTGAGCAAATATTTTCCGAGATACTTGCGAACTAAATCGATGTCGCATCTTTTAAGTACGCAAATATTATGATACAAATCAAGGCAAGCTCAATGTGGACATGATTGTCAAAAATAAAGAACATTGTAGATATTGTGAAAGATTATTCAATACGGCATGCACGCCGGGAATATATTTTTCTAGAGAGCACCCCCAAGAAATGAAAAATTGTATGCAAACATAACACCCCAAGTACTTGTAAATAGCTTGGATGAATATTTACTTATGCACATTCATTAATTGAATTTTTTGATAATATAATTTATTTATTTTTTGCAGAAATGTGGTGTAAGTGGTACTCTAATGAATAGATAAAATTAAGTTTGAACGTTGGGTGATCACAAAATATGAAGGTGACCACACGTGTGTTATATCCGAACTGTCTCTCGAGCATTGCAATTTAGATAGAGGTTTTGTTGCATCTTTGTTATTGGGACAAGTTAAATGCAACCCTGCATATTGAATAAAGAATGTCATCGGAACTGTGAAGGACCAATTAGGTTTCGGTATATCATAGCGAAGGCATGGTACAGTTTGAAGATGACCCATGAGACTATCTATGGGACGTGGGAGAGCTCTGTTCGAAAACTTCCAAGTTACCTTGGCGCACTTCAGAAATGAAACGATGGAGCAATTGTTGAATGGGGACACAAATCACTCCAGCACTCAACTGGTGCGTATGTGATCAAATATGTATTTTAGGCTTTCAAACCATGCATCGAAGGGTTCCAATATCATCCCAAAATCATAAGTGCAGATGGAACACATTTATACACGAAGTACAAGCACAAAATATCGATTGCAGCTGCGATGGATGCAAATCAACAGGTATTGCCCCTTGCATTTGCTATTGTTGACGAAGAATCATATCCATCTCGAAAATGGTTTCTTCAGATGCTGAGTAGACACATCATCAGAGGGCTTTCGGGAATGTGTCTTATATCTGACCGCAATTTTGCCCTCTTATCCACAGTAAAAGACATTACTAAATTTGTTCCTCCTCGCGGTGTGAATAAATATTACTTGAGGCACGTGTGTTCAAACTTCAACAATCAGTTGAAGAACGTGCAATTGAAGGACCTTTGCTGGAGATCTGACTCAGAATGTCAAATTGAAAATTTTAATTGTACCATGGACGAGATTAAGAGAAAAATGGATAGCTTCTCATGACGATGGATGGCGATGCAGTATTCTGACCACCAAAATGTCAGAATGCATCAATAGGGTTTTAAAAGGAACACGCTGCCTTCCTATGATTGTAAGGCGAATAATACTACATTGATAAGCAACAGTCAACCGTGGACGGGCTATGCATATAACTTGTTCCAACGGTGATCCGCCAGATCTGTAAAGCATGAGGTAATGATATTCGATCAAATTAAACAGACTGTCTCTATGGTTACAAAAACTATTATGAACAGTGGTGTAACACTCACATTGTAAACATTGCAACGCAGGAGTGTTCATGTGGTAAATGGAATCAATTTAAAATTCCATGCTCAAAAGGTATACGCTGCATATAAGCTTAACGTTGCATCAATGGTTAAGCAATATTATGCTTTAATGCCGTACCGAATGACATATCCTAATCCTTACCAACCGACAATAGCGGAAGACTAGTGGGATATTCCAAATTTTCAATTAGTCCACGACGATAGTCTTCGTACATCAACTCGTTCGGATCACCGCCAAAATACCCGCATTCCTAATGAAATAGATTGGGGACAAACTCGTGGAAGGCAACAAATTCGCAGTTAATTACGACAAAATCTATGTCCTTCGAGTCAAAGTAATGTCCAAAGGCATGGTCGTCGTCGGCAAAATAATGTACCAAATACTTGAATACACATTTTTATGTAATTTTTTAGTGTATTAATTCTAATTCTAAATTTTTATAAATTATAATTTTTTATAATTATCATAAAGTAAATTATTTTTATTTTGTAGTTAAATTATACAATAATTTTTTGAAATTATCATATTTACAAATTTTTTAAAAAAAAGTGATTGTTGCCTCAGCTCGCGAATGACAATTTTAAAAATAAAAAAATGCATTGGTCACGAGTTGGGAACGCAACTGATCACATTTTTACAATGTGTACCGCTTCGGCGGTACACCTATAATTATTTTTTTTATAATAAAAATATAACTAGACCACAAGTATCTTTGGTTTGTTAGTATTAAATAGATTCTTAAGTCACACTTTCGAAAATCAAGGAATTGAGAATTAGAGGGTGTTTGGCTAAACTTAAAGGCTCCTCAAAACATATTATAAGATGTTTAAGAGTTTTTAATATTAACAAATCATTTTTTTTTTTGTACAAGAACTTATAAGATGACAAAATAAGATGTTTTCTATATTATAAAATCTTCTCAAAAAAGTAATTTTTTATTAACTTTTTTTATAACATCATATAAACTATATGTAATTAATAATTTTTCAAGACAAAAACAACTTCATTAATTTGTTATACTCAAATGCTACTCTCTACTAGAGGTGGCAAAGAATCGAGACCGACTATTTTTGGCGAGTTCGAGCTCTTACCTAATGAGCTCGAACTCGAGCTCGAGCTGACGAGCTCGAGCTAAATTCAGCTCCAGCTTTCAACCTCCTCAAGCTCGAGTTCGAGCTCGTAAATATTGGTATAATTTTTGGTATATTTTTTAATTATTGGTATAATTTTTAAATATAATTATATTATTATAAATATAATAGTATAGAATATGTATATATATAAATTAATTGTCAGGACGTGTCAATTTTAAAAAAGTATAAGAGATTACAAATAAATATTAAAATATAACATAGAATTTATATATTTCATATTAAAAAAATATTAAAATTTACTAAAGTATTGATTAAGCTTGTTTGTTTCATTATTATTATTATTATTATTATTATTATTATTATTATTATTATTATTATTATTAGATTAATTCATGAAAATCACTAAGTTTTGACGTAATTTGTAGTAAAATTTATAGATTGTATAATGTATACTATGTATTTTGATATAAATATAAAACTCACAAATAGATATAAAAAATCATAAGTTAATTGTTAGGACTTTTTAATTTAAAAAAGTATAAGAGGTTATAAATAGATATTAAAATATAATATAAAATTTTTATGTGTCATATTAAATAATTATTTTAATAAATTATTAAAACTCACTAAATTAATGAGTAAGCTTGTTGATCTCATTATATATAATAATAATTAAAATTGTTCAACCATGTTACCATCATCATCGTCATTATTATTATTATTATTATTATTATTATTATTATTATTATTATTATTATCATCTTTAGATTAGTTCATGAGAATTACTAAGTTTTTGGCATAAATTTATAAGTAAAATTTATAGATTGTATAATATATATAAGTAAAATTATTTTAAAAATACAAAAAAAAAATCGAAATTGGTATGTTTTTACATCAATTTTGAATTTAGCAAAGACGGGGTTTCAACCCCCATCTTTTGCCTTGTGTCAGCGAGGAGTGTCAGCCTCCTTGCTGACACTCATTAAAGACGGGGGTTGAGACGGGGTTTCAACCCCCATCTTTTGCCTTGTGTCAGCGAGGAGTGTCAGCCTCCTTGCTGACACTCATTAAAGACGGGAGTTGAACCCCGTCTCTTCTAAAGACGGGATTTCAACCCCCGTCTTTGCCTAATTTTAAAATTGGTGTAAAAACACACCAATTTTGAATATTTTTTTTTTTGTATTTTTAAAATAATTTCTCCATGTATATACTATGTATTTTGATATAAATATAAAAATCACAAATAGATACAAAAAATCATAAGTTAATTGTTAGGACTTTTTAATTTAAAAAAGTATAAGAGGTTATAAATAGATATTAAAATATAACATAAAATTTATATGTGTCATATTAAATAATTATTTTAAAAAATATTAAAATTATTAAATTATTGATTAAGTTTGTTCTTATATAAATATAAAGTTTAAATGTATATATAAAAGTACCAATACCATAGTTTATTATTATCTAAAATAAAATGTATGCTATTGATTAATAATTGCAATATATGGTCAATTTTTAGTATGAAATTGATAAAGTATTGAATATCAAATTAAACATATAAAAATTCTAAAATATATATATAAAAATAATTTTAAAAGAAAAAAAAGGGGGAAAAACTCGCGAGCCTAACAAACATAGACAATTGAGCTCGAACTCGAGCCAGCTCGCGAGCCAACTCGACTCGTCTGCCACCCCTACTCTCCACATAATTAACATTTTTTTGAACAACAAAAAATTCTTTCAACAATTAGTTTAGTTGAAACTGTTAATTTGAGAGTTAACTAAATTAAATTAATTTAATTGCAGGTTTTAACTTGAGAGTTAACTAAGTTAAATTAGTTTAGTTGAAATTTTTAATTTGAGAGTTAGATGAGTTAAATTAGTTTAGTTGAGCTCGTAAGTTGAGAAATGACAAATTTAACTTAGTTTATATTGAAACTTTTAAGTTGAGAATTAATTAATTTAATTTAAGATTTAAATTGAGAATTAACTAAATTAAATTAGCTTAATTTTAAGTTGAGAGTTAATTAAATTAAATTAATTAAGTTTTAAGTTGAAAATTAACTAAATTAAATTGGCTAAATTGAAATTAATTGAAATTAGTTTAATTTTAATCGGATTCTCAATCTACAATCATAATAAACATCACTCGTCCAATCTCACCAATAGTATCACCATCCCCGTTCACCTCAAAATACAAAACACGTCCTCGACACACTATATTATAGGCATCCACAATTCTATAACATACAAACAAAATTTAGTCGACATAACACATCCAATTCTAACATCTGTTGAGATTGCTCACTATGTTGAGAATCAGTGAGCATTCATACTCAAATTAGTTTTTCTTTTTCAATCCTTGCTTGCTTTTATGTTTGCTTTCCACAAAATCAACAACCAAACAAAACTTTCAAGTTTTAAAATAGAAATATTACCAGCTGGACGGCGGCGGAAAGGGGGGAGATGGGAGGGAGAAGAACAAGCGTTTAGCAGAAAAGAAATATTGGTTAGAATTAATACTTAAACTACCAAAAAAGCTTCATACCAATATATCATAGAAATAAAAGGATAAATTCAATTTATATAAGAAATGAGCAAAAATTCGTATAAAAAAATAATTAACTATCTGTGTTATGAGAAATAAAATAAATTATCCCCATTTCAAGGGAAAACACAAATGATAATTTGCTTTATTTTATAATTTACTAATTATTTTTTCACAAAATAGTAAATTGCATTTATCCGTGGAAATGAGCATGAATAAACATCTTTAACTTAGGCAAACAGAAAGAAGGTCATGCATAAAGAAAAGAGGCAAGAAAACGATTTTAATCCTATACAAATTCATTTTGATAATTTCGGCAAATGATTTTAAAATTTTGACAAAAAAAACGCGCCATTTCTAAAATAGTTGAAAAATTGCACGACCCACTTAATTAGGTACACTTTTTGAACTTTTTAGTAAATTTCAATCATATCTATCCTTAAAATGCGAAAGTTTTAAAAATAAAATTTGTATAGAATTAAAATTATAATTTTCATATACGAAAAAGAAAAATAATACTAAAGCCATCTTACATCGTCCAAAGCGATTCATAGTCTGATCAACAACGTGCAGTCCTCCACCTTGGAAACGTCGGCCGGACCACCACGACGTCCGGCGACCCCAAATCGCACGCCGTTTCAGACTCCTTCCAGCACCAGGCACGCCCCTCGTTAGCAAGACTCTTCAAAAACAAAATGCGATTACAACTTGCAAAAATTTCTCAAGTGTTTGGATTTATTTTCTTCCTATGATGCTCAAAGATTTTGCTTTGTGATTTTGTACAGCTTTATACACCACACTAGGCCTGCACCAACTCTGAAACAATGTTTCCTTCTTGTCCTCAAGAGTACTCATAATTTCTACATATCTTCATCCATTTAGGAAAGAAAAAAAATATATATATTGGATTATTTAAAATATAAATTAATAACAGAGATTGTTAATTATAAATGAAAAAAGTATAGATAAGGCAATTTACCCAACTTACATATTGCCTGTCAAGGATGGTTACTCCGTGGCCTTGAGCCTTGTAAATAGTGTATATTGTTAGTATTTTTTAAAATATTCATTATTTTGTCTTCTTCCACAACCTCGTCTTATTATCTTGCCTTCATTAATAAAAGAAATAATTACACTCTGAATTTTGGTGTAATTATATATAAATTGTTTGTGATTTGAAAAATTATATTAATATTCTTGATATTTGCTTCCGTCTAATAAATAGTTACATATGTTAGTTAAGATTCACCGAATTTATTTGCCATCTACTGAATGAAAATAATGAATATTTTAAAAACTGAATAATGAATATTTATTTGTTAGTTATTATTTGTTAGTTAAGATTCAGTTTTTAGACGGAATGGAGACATATGTAACTATTTTAACTCACATGCATTAACGTATGGAGACATATATGATTAGTTTGGTAAAAAAAAATCGTATGACTTACAATAAGTCAATTTATGGTAAATATCTCCTTTAATACAAATTTTTTTGTTAATATCAACAAATTCGATAAATTTCGATTATTGGAAGAATCTAATTTATTAGACAGAAATAAATCTCACTAAATGCAATTTTCCAAACTATAGCAATTGTACGTATAATTACACCAAACCTCAAATCGTAAAAAAAAAAATAATGATTTTTTCAACAATATTGATAACATAAATTAAATATCTTAGGATTGGTGGGCTTTTCTTTTTACGATTGTAGTATGTAAAACTCTACTTTGCTTTTTAAATTTAGATTATATATGCATGTTATATTTTGGATGGTCCATTCATTGCTTGAATTATCTAATTACTTTTTCTAACTTTTTACTAGTAACCTTTTTATCAAGAAAATGAAAATTTAAAATTTAAAATTAAATTAGTTTAAATTTTTACAATATTTTTTTGAACAAAATTACAAAAGAAAAAATCATATAATTATTATAGTATATTTTAATTAATAAAATTAATCGAATATTACAATAAAATTGTTCTAATACATTATTATATGAGATTAAATAATTTTTCAATTTTTTGACACCCGATTAAACCTATAGTCATGTGTATGTATACAAACATATAGAATAAGATTGTAATTATCATATAATGGAGGGTTTATTTAATAAAATAATTAACAAAAATATATTAAAATAAAATTAATAACAAAATTAGTACAAGCATAACTCTCGAAGTTCAGCTTCAAAATTAAAAAAAAAAAAAAAAATAGGGTTAATTACACTTACACCCCTCTGAGAATGTATAATTACACTTTCCCTCAAAAAAGTTTTGAAATTACACTTACACCCCCTCCGAAAATTCTCTGTTTATACCTGACCCCATCCATTAGAGTTTGGACGAAAAATGTTCACGTCAACAAAAATAATTACACAAATTTTCAATTTTTCCCATTATTTAACATTCTCATGTATATTTTTGTACTTATATGAGCATAAGTGTAACGTATATGTATGGAGTGAGGCCAATATTATTATATTTTTTCCTTATAAGTACAAAATTATTGCACGAGAATGTTAAATGAGAGGTAAAATTGAAAATTTATGTAATTATTTTTGTTGAAATGAATATTTTCCGTCCAAACTTTAACGAATGGATGTCAGATGTAAACAAAGAATTTTTAGAGGGGGTGTAAATGTAATTTCAAATTTTTTTTGAGGAAAAGTGTAATTATGCATTTTCAGAGGGGGTCTAAATGTAATTAACCCAAAATAATAAATTAAAGTTGAACCCTCAAAGTAGTGGTGGCACGTGATTGGCTAAGAAGGGCGTGTGTGTGTCTGAGGTGGAATTTTGGCATTTTAATGGTTTACTTTCGACACCCTTTTTCATACTTATTTTTTTCTTCAAGAAAGTCAAGATAATATACTTATTTAGGGTTTGTTTGTTTTAAATGAGAGAAAAAGAGAAAGTGAGAGCGAGAGGGTGAGAAAAATAATAATAGATTTTTTTTAAGTTATTTGGTATAATTAAAAGAAGAGTAAACCTCAAATACTTCTCTATATTTGGTACGAAAAAAATAAATTAAGAAGAAAAAAACTAATTTTTATAATTTTAGTAATTAACTATTTTTTTAATTTTGTATTAAAAAATAAATAAGTTAATAATATACTAAAATATTTTCAGTATATTAAAAATTAAAAAATCATATAATAAAAACATTCATCAAACAAGAATAATCAATAAAAAAATATTATCAACAAGAACAAGAATATTTTTATTAATATAAATATTCACCGAAATAGATATGGTTCTTTTATTCTAAATTATTTAGTTTAAATAAAGGGTTAAATACAGTTACCACCCCTTAAGTATCCATCCTACATCAACTACCCCCTAAAGTATTAAAACCTTCAAAAATACCTATAACCTTCTAACACCTTTAATTTTGAAATTCAAAAAGTCCATTTTACCCTTACTAAAAATTGATTTATGAAAAAAAATTAAAAAAAATTAAAATACCAAAAGCACTCTTTTTTTAAAGTTTTATCTAATTATATTTTCATTTGTTTATTGAGCACTTTTTATTTTTAAATTCCAAGTATTTGGAACTCATTTCATTTTAGTTTCACTTATTTGTCAAATCAAGTTAAAAATAAATTTATATATTCATATAATTACCACATTTATATAATTACCATATATCTATGTATATTAATGGTATATTTTCTTATTAGCTCATGATTAGCTCTTTCAGTTTTATTAATTTTATATTTGTTTAAGTAAATATATAAATATATATATGTATGTATGTATAAATTTATTTTTAATTTGGTTTGACAAGAAAGGAAAACTAAAATAAAATGAGTTCCAAGTACTTTAGGATTACGAAAATAAAAAGAGCTCGTTAAACAAGTTAAACTAGAATTAGATAAAGTTTAAAAAAAGAGTGGTTTTGGTGTTTTAAAATTTTCTTTAATTTTTTTTCAAAAAGCAATTTTTAATAAGGATAAAATAGACATTTTGAACTTGAAAATGAAAGGAGTAAGAAGGTCAGGGTTTTTTTTGAAGGTTTTAATACTTTAGGGGGGTAATTGATGTGGGTGAATACTTCATGGGTGGTAACTATATTTAACCCTTAAATAAAATAAAAATGACTATCAATACACTTAGGCCCTGTTTACTTTGAGGACGGAATTAAACGAGTAATAGGATTATCTTGAACTAAATGAATGATAAAAAAACCCAAATTGTAAGGTGTTTACTTACATGTAGTACTAAATTTTGATAAAATATGTAAAGTGTTTATGTTGTTATATTTACTTGTATTGGATGGCAAATTACCCATTAGCCCTTCATGGACTTTACCTTTTGCTTATTTGAGGACAACATGGACTTTATTACCTGCATTTATTGTTGTAATTGTACAGGGCCCTCATACATGAAAGTAAACAATATATTATCTTATATTAATTTTCTTATTTAGGCTAATACCTTAAAGTAAACGGGGCCTCAAAGAAAGAAATTGAATTCAAAATCTACGCATTTGTTGATGATTTGACTATCTTTTCACAAAAATTATATACCTGTATTATCAGCGGGATTGAGAAAAAAATTGGAGGAAAATTGTACAAATGGGTAATAGAGTAAATAAAAATAAAATATATATTTTTTTTCTTATATTTTCACTTTTTTCAGCCAATTTTGGACGAAAATAAAATTGGACTCCGAAGGAGTTTCATATATATCCAATTTTATTTCACTCCCATCTATTCTCCCCAACCAAACACCAAACTCATTCTTATATATTTCTTTTTACTTTACCTCTTTTCTACCCACTTTTCACCAAAATCAAACAAACTCTTAAGCAAAATGTTTACATTACATGGGGAGGACGTAGACTTATAAGTGTTTCAATTAGTATCATTTAGAATAAATTATGACGAGTTTTATAAATATTTGATATAATTATGAATACTTAAATGTCATTAAAAAAGGTGCAAATACTCATTTGATATTGGATGAAATAATGAAACTTTTGAATGGGGTTTGAAGGTGTCAACTTTATCCTTGTTCTATTTTTTTTTCTTTTATATAAAAAATATAAAATTATAAAAAAATCAGACAAAGTGAATGAAAAATTTTGGATAATTGAAAGGAAATACCCATCCAATTATTATTTGGCTTTTAGAATCATGTATTAATTATATAATAAGTCATGTTAAAGTTGGTTAAATTAAAATTTGTTAGAGATAATTACATTTACACCCCCTCACCTATTGTTCATTTACACAAACCACTCCTTCCTTTTAAAAAATTACAGAAACCACCCCTGACAGCCTTTAAAACCCAAAAATACCCCTATTGAATTGGTCAAACTTTAATATAAATTTTAGTGGACAAAAATGCCCTTAGGGGTGTTTCTGTAATTACCAAAAGGTAGAGGAGTGTTAATGTAATGTTTATGATGATAAGTAATATGACCCCATATATTTTTTCATTATTTATATCAAACTTAAATTTAAATTTAAATTATTTTATCAATTTATTTAATTGAATCTCTATAAAAAATTACAGTTTCTAATAATTGAAATATTAAATTATTCAATTAATATATATTTCTAAAATTAGTTACTAGATTATAAGTTTAAATTAAAAAAATATTATACTTGAATAAATTATTTGAAATTATTAAAATTAAAAAAATATTTATCCTCTATTTTTATTTATAACTAAATTTTATTAAAATTAATATATTATAATTTAAAATAATTTATGAATTTTATATAAATCATATCAGAATTAGTAAAATAAATAATTTATTTATTAAAAAGATATTTTATTTTTTTTTAAATTATCCCTCACCCCGCCGCCCCGCTTGCGCCCTCCTCGCCGCCTTGTAACTAACTTTTACAATTTAAATGTATAGCCTAGTAACTAACTTTTGTATTATATTAATTGAATAATTTAATATTTCAATTATTAAAATGTGTAATATATGTAAAGATTCAATAAAAATAGTTAATAAAATGATTTAAACTTAAATTTAAGTGTGATATAATTTATTAATTTTAGTTATAAATAAAATAGAGGATAAATAATTTTTTAATTTTAAAAATCTAAAATATTTATACAAGTGTGATGATTATAATTTAAATGTACAACATAGTAACTAACTTTATAAATATATATTAATTAAATAATTTAATATTTCAATTATTAAAATCTGTAATTTCATATAGAGATTAAATTAAAAAAATTAATAAAATAATTTAAATTTAAATTTAAATTTGATATAAATAATAAAAAAAAATATATGGGGTCATATTACTCATCCTCATAGACATTACATTAACACCCCCTCTATCTTTTGGTAATTACAGAAACACCCCTAAGGGCATTTTTGTCCTTCAAAATTTATTGTAAAGTTTGACCAAATCAATAGGGGTATTTTTGGATTTTAAAGACTGTCAGGGGTGGTTTCTGTAATTTTTCAAAAGATAGGGATGATTTGTGTAAATGGACAATAAATAAGGGGTGTAAATGTAATTATCCCAATTTGTTAATATGAAGCAAATAATCCAAAATAACAAATAATTATATGGTGCAGGAGATAAGAATGAAAGATAAAAAGGGAAATGTTGCGTGTTCGCTTTTACTGACTGTCCTCTTGGGGCCCGCACTCACTAATCACCGGCTGCTGCTGCTGCTGCCCGAGCATGCCTGCTTTTGAATACTTGCCCGGTGACCGAAGTGACCGTTTGAGTAGTTCAGTGCGCAATGGGACAAACACAATTGAAACTGCTGCATTAGTTGTTGCACCCTATACTAAAGCTAGCACTTCCCTATATTTATGTAAAAAATTCAATAAGGATAAAATGATATTTTTCATCTATATTTTGGGATTATATAATTAATTTTTTTTAAAAATATATATATATATATTTATAATTTTTTAAATAATAATAAAATATTTATAATTATATCACATTTATAATTCTAATTTACTATATTTTTTTATATTATGAAAGCAAGTTTGGTTTTTGTTTTATTTGAAACCCCATGCCATTCATATTTTTGTCTGAATTAATGTACTCATCTTCACTCCTGCACACTAAACTCTTCCAGCTGTCCAAAATTAAAAGCAAATCCCTATTGATTTGACAAAACAAGAGGAAAAAAAGACAAAACCCATAATGTAACTTGTGAGGAATATCTGGGCAAGAAACAAATCATCAAAAATAGAGAAAATTAATTAAATAATATTACAATAAATAAAAAAATAAAAAAGGATTTTTTTAAAAGTTGCATGTGCCTGCTTCTGCACGATGCGTCTATGAATTAGACGCATGCATGCAAATAGATGCCCAATATCCAGAGACACTGATTTCTTTGGTATTTATATCCAATTATTCTCATTTTTTTTGTATTGTGCGTCCCAAAATTTTAAAGTAGCAAAAAATTTTCTTTCAGGTTGACGGAGTTTGTTCTCATTTTGGTGGGAAAAGGTGGATGGAGCATGCTGAAAATTTCTTGAGTTTGAAAGGATACTAAGTTTACCTTTACTAATATTTATTATATTTATGCTTTTATTTGTATTTATAGTGATGAATTTATATTTTTTTTATTTGAAGATATGACAGATCAAAATAATATTATTATTGTTATATTTTATGGAGGTCAACGAATTAATTCATATGATTGTATAAGATATGATCGTCCTGAAGTCGCATTTAGAAAAATATGCCGTAGTACTATGTTTGTTGAACTGGAGTCGATTTTATTTGAAACACTTGGCCTCCGTAGGGTTGACTTTAAATATGTTTTAAATATGTGACATGTAATGCTGGTCGATGGAGGGAGACGGTGTTGCATATTCAGACCGATCAAGATTTGTAGTTTTTTTTCGATCCAGTAAATGGGTATGCGGCTGTTGATATTTTTGTTGAAGTTGAAAAAGTGTGTGAAAACATCGTACCAGACGACCCGTTTGTTGGTGATTGGGGAACATACATGTATATATTAACACAAGATTCACCCAATTGGCCAGCAATAACTCAAGCGATGGGCAGGGTTGGGATTAATGAAAGTTATGCAGGTCCATCTACATACAGGGTTGGGATAAACAAAGATTATGCGGGTCCATCTGCATACAATGAAGAGGATAATTACGACCTGAACGATGAGGCAGAAGCCGATAGTTTCGTAAATAATAATCCAATAGACTCAGAACCAGATGTGGTTGAACTGGATGGTCAAGATGATGGTAATTCTGAAAATGATGAAGAAGTCAGCATTCCAGTTATATTAGACGTGCTTCGAGGTAATATGAACGAGTCGAGAGGTCAACAACAGGCATTTGATTTGAACATGCCCGCAACCTCGGAACCACCTTCTCTATATCCTGTTATTCCTTTTTTCAGTATGACACATCCAGAGGTACCTGCTGACTCCGTCGATATCCCTACTGGTAGTTGGGGTAATTTTTACGACGAAAACACTAGAGAGCTCGAATGTGGAATGGTTTTCAAGAGTAAAATACACTTGATTGAGAGTGTACAAGATTTCTCGGTGCGCTTTGCAATACGAGAATTCCGCGTTGTAGAGAGCAGACCAAAATTGTGGAAGGTCGTCTGCAAATACGATAAAGAGAGTGGGTGCCCTTGGATGCTACGAGGAATATTCAAGGCTAACATGGGATTATTTAAGATTACGAAGTATGTGGAACCGCATACATGCCTGATGAATGAGATTTCTTTAGATCATCAGGCAAGAGTATGATCGCAACATTTTTATTGGGTATGGTTCGTCAAAACCCAGCATATGATATCAAATATGTCCAACAGAACGTAAAAAATTGATTTGGTTTCGAAATTTCTTATCATAAGGCTTAACATTTGAGTATGTTGAAACCCGAGGATGTTGTAAGTTAAGAGTGTGTGTTGAGTTTATATAAAGGGGGAATGGGGAGGGGGATTTGTTGCGAAGAGGTTGGGGAGGGGGCGGTTAGACGGGATACATGTGTGAAACTGGGGTCAAAGTCCCCGGTTTCAACACCAAATTTAAAAGGCAATGTATCCGCACAGAAACCGTAACCCCGGTTTCACACTAAAAATTTAAAATTTTTATATTCACGTCTTTTTGTTATTTTTTTTTATATTATTTAATTAATTTACCTCAAAAATATGTGCACTATGTTTGGTTTTATTTTTTGTCCTTCTTGAAGATGGTCTGAAAATAAAATTAAACGCGGTCTACTCTCAGAACACCTTCATTAAGTGTTTTGGGAGGTTTTCACTCAATCCCCCATATAATAATATATTATATAATTTAATTCACTTACAAATAATGAAATACTATTACTTTTTCTTAAATATACAAAATACATACAATACCTTTTTAATATTATTTAAAATTAACTCCAAAAATACATTCAAACATATACCATATTTTTTTTTTCTTTTTTCACAAAACAAAACAAAACAAAAGAAAGAATTACAATTTTTGGTTTAGTACTTGCTGCTTTGTACTGTTGTCGGGCTCCATCTTCGCCTTCTGCACCCAAAGGAAATTGTACAACTCAATACACTATAATTGCACCACAAAAAAATAAAAAGTTACAATAAATTCTGTGGGGCTAATTCCCATTCTCATCGGTGGGTGCACCACAAAAATATTCAATAAAACCACCGGTTATATTATAGTGTTAAATACACTTTGTGTAGGAAATATTGCATATATGTGAAGCACACTAACACATATTGCACATAATCAGTTCTGGTGATTACCTAAATGGTATGATAGGTCAACATGCAGCGGAATTAACTTTGACACCAATCTTTGTGGCTCGTCTACAAGCTTCCTACGATCTCTTGGATCTGCAAGCACGCCCTATGAATCCACATGTCTCCTAGCACGTCTCTTCTCGGCCTTGTCACGATCGCCCTTCTCTCGCTCCACGTAGATTGGTGCCAGAGCTATCCACTAGAATTTACACGCCTTAAACCCCCGGAAACTTTTGGTGATACTCCAAGAGAGAACCGAAAGAGTATTTGGCGAGAAGCTTTGGGAGAGTGTACGTCAAATAGTATTATATTTTTCATGCTATAGAAGCACCCTATTTATAGGTGTGCAAGGGTGGAGTCCAACCCTAATACAAACTGTAGGGGACTACAGACTCTTCACACAAGAGGAGTCTTCCCTAACCACAAGTTTGGGAGACATCAAACTCTTTAAATATGGATGATATTTAATATCTCCCACTCATACATATTTGACATAGCCTTTCTAATCCAAAATATCTCATCTCCCATCCCCTATTTCATACAGGGAGTAAGGCATGCGACCAAACGAGAAAAGATAAAAAACATGAGGAGAGTTATATTAAGTCATCACCAATACTAACATAACTCATCAACTCAAAAAATAACTCGCTATGTACCCCAAACCTTGTGGACGCACTTGATCAAGCATCTCTAGATCCCTCAACAAATAGAGCATGCTTGACCCTCTCAGATATGCTTCTACGTTCATGACTAGTCAGACATATTCCGACTAAGTCGCCCGGGCTATGAACAATAGAACATAAGTGCGTCACCAACTTGGTTCTTCCTCGACCTCTCACATCAATCAGTTTGGCCTTGACAGCTTTCCTAGACATGCTCCGACAAACCGTATCACTCGTGGCCATTGGAAAGCATGCTACAGTAGCATCATCAAGCTTACGCCTCATGACATGGTCTTGAGTCCCAAAGGGTACAAAGGATTGTATGGGCCCACACAGTGACGAAGCAGGGACCTATTCAGTCACTCCCCACGGTAGGTCGTCTTAACGCACATGTAGTATGATCACATGCTATGATGGAGCTCCCACTCAACTTGGGCATGTCAAAGCTCTCAACATCATATGAACCTAAGTCCAGTCGCTATCCAAGCGCCTAACTTGCGCACTACCAGACAGTCACTCTCTTAATGCCCTCTAGTAGTTCGCACGTTCAGCTCAAAATAGGCCTTTTATAAAGTTCGGACATACTTCATAATCGATCAAATATGTGATCTCATCTTAGCTTCTCTAGCCAAGGCGACTATTCATTATACATTGTCCTTCCCCACTTCTTAAGTGCGAAGGTGATCATTCGCATGACTCACTAGTGCAAAATGATCTTTCAAGTCTCATCTTGCTCGCTATAGCAGCGCCAAGGCGATTACCCGTGTGAGAGGGCCAATCAGGGCCTAGTGACATTTCATAATCAGTACCAATCTTATGTTCTCACAAGCCATAAGAATCAAGTTCTACATGATCTTTTACCACTAACATTCCTTCATCAATACCAAGGTTTGGTAAAAGGGATGAGCGCTCATACCGCTCGTAGAACATGTTGGAGAACAATAGATTATGCGCATGTCTCAAATATCTAGCATCTGTATACTAGGTCCTCCAACAATACTTGGCGCCCAAAAGTATACAGAGTTTTGCTATGTGCATTACATATGCATCATGACCAGATAGTTTTAGTCTGATCGTAGATTACTTTCATAGATCACTTTGTTGCATCACGATATGTACATCAAGGATCACTTTTCTACTCACCATTCTAATTATTGAGCATAGGACTAGTTGTGCACACATATTGCGCATCAAACATTCTACAGCGCCCACGAACACATCATTTCTTTTCTTCTTTCAATTTAAGACATATCCCTTGACTAAGAACAATGTGGTTATGGAGTATCAATTAGGAAGTATGATACATATACAACTTTAATGTCTGAACACTAAGTATGCATCATACTTGCTCCTATGTCCATGCGAAAGACTGCCGCTCTATTTGGCGATATCTCCACGTCACTTCTAGCCGTCAAACTTATTTGCCCGCATCGGATGAGAGCTAATGCTGTCACAATTTTGACATATCTGGTGGTCATCTCGATCATCGTTAAGCCTATCAAATGATAGCTCGATGGAATCGATATTATCACTACCTGGACAATAATTCAAGTTATAAATGGAGCTTGCAAGCACCAAACTTGCGCTTGCCCCACAACTTGAATTAACTAGAAGATCCACATGATCATCATGTCCACTACTTAATTGGATATGTCAACTATCATCAACTAGGAGCACCTAGGTGAAAGTGGCGATAGTGGCTATGGCGAGTTCAGACAAATCTCACCATCAAGGAAAATGTCCCAAAACTACACCCCTCAGTGGGCGTAAATATTTTGCCGTCAGTTGACCTTTATACTTATCTATCTTGAACTTGACCTTTTAGAAACCCCATGTTTCAAAAATAATCTTGTAAATAGATAGGAGATCAACCTTGTTCTTAGTCATTAGGCTTATCAATTCCCTTTAAGCACTTGTCCACCAGAAGTGTTACGTGAAGTCAATTCTTGACTCATCAATATCCATCAAATACTTGTGGAGGATACCCATTCAGTCTCATATAGACGAGGGGGAACATTATTAATGTCCACTCCTTATTTGTGGAATTTGAAAATCCTTTTTCTAGTCAGACACTCCCACTGACTTTTGAGTCGCTTCGATTATCTCTTGCAACTAAAGATGAATAAAATATCATCATTGCAGATAAATGGGCGCCTTTCTTAAGAATCTTTCACCCTCATAGTTAAGACTCTTTTGACCTCACGGATCTAAAAAAAAAGGTTCCTTCTTAAGGAATCTATATTGCGCGACTAATTTCTCCATGAACCCTTTGTTCATATTTGCCTATTCAGTAGGTACATGCCATATGCTTGCTACCATATTAACAAGAGTTGGAGAACTTCGTAGAGGCACTTTATCATGTTGTAGGCTGCATTCGAAAATTGCATCTACCCAAGTGAAATGCAAAATGGTCTTGCGCCATTAAATTCTAGACATTTCTAGAAATGTTAGATTCTTTTCCTTTTGCAAGCTCATGCAGCTGCTAAGAGATTAGAATCATGATTCGTTTATAGTTTTTATATTCCTCAGTACTTGTCCAACGTAATCAGACATGGTACTTTCGCTCCTTATCAGTACATGGAACCATAATGTTCACATCCTTTAATTCTCTATCCTTGTCAAAAATCGCTGAAAATAGCGCTTTTCAACTAGTGAGAAAGGTGCACTGATCAATAGCGTGAGAAATACTATTGCATCATTTCATGCCTCATACTCATAAGTCCGCATTCATTTATTGGATAATTTTTAGCGGTTTGATACTTTCTTATTTTCTAGCGAACTCCTTTTCGCTTGGGAAATTTTTTGATCAAGAGTAACCTTTTAGCGAGTGAACCAAGTGGCCTCTTCTAGCTAACATAATCTTTCTCGGGGAGGTTGATTTTAGCGAGTGAACCAGGTGGTTTTTTCTTAGCTAACATGGTCAATCTCAAGGAAGAATAACCTTTAGCAAATGAACCAAGTGGCCTCCTTTAGCTAACACAATCTTCCTTGGGGAGGTCGACTTTAGCGAGTTAATCAAATAGTTTGTTCTAGCTAATATGGTCATTCTCAAAATCCCATATGCCATGACACAAGAAGTGAAAGAAGAAATGTAAATGACAATAAAAAAAATGCATCTTAAGATGGATAAGTCACAACACACAACAAATGTCCTAAGAGTGCTCTTAACACGATTAGACTATATCGGATAACTAGTGCCTTTTGCACAACTCTTTAAAGTAGCTCCATTGCTTTTTATATAACTCTTGAAAAGTACAACTCATATCAATAAATGAGCGTGGGGTGGTACTTCCAGAATTCCTCCTTTTGTGTGCTATGCCACAATATTTCTATACTAGCGCACAATACCGATAATAGTCATTTTGCTCAATCTCGAATTACATGTGCTAGGTCTTGCCATATCTATCATCCATCTAAGGAGAGAATTGGAGACCCTAGCAAAGTTAATAAGAGAGTATTTATTTAGTTAAACTTCCTCTCAGTTCAATTATGAGTGGAGTAACTAATTTCCCATAGCACTATGACAATTGTTGGTGTCACTTGCTTTAGAAAAAATGATACAATTATCACCTCGTGGATCAAGTTTTCAGTCTTGCACTTATCATGCTACTCTTTGTTTGATCCAACAATACTTTAGTTGGTTCAACATGAGTAACAAGTGCATCTCTTTTGTGTTCCAACCGAAAAAAAATCAAACCTCAAGTTTGGCGATTTTGGTTGAACACATAAATATCCATAAGTCAACTCAATTAGCAACTTAAGATGAGTGAGCTTATATTCAAGAATAGAGCTTGACAACTCGCCAATGAGATTCTTTAGTTTGCAGCTTAACCAATAAAAGCGCAAATGTTTTCTTGATCCACCATTAATTGTCAGCGTCTAAGTCGCGACAATATTAGACAATTATCCATCTCAACATTTAACAGACTCAAAAAAAATGGTGAATTAATCTAAGATCTCTAGGTGTGCGCAAAAAATATAGCACTAATATTCTATTCTGGATCCAAGTAAATTATTTATTATTTCTTTATACCAACAGAATCGAAAATCTCACCACATGGCTAGTAATCATCTCCCACTGAGTAAAAAGTCATAATAAACTATTTACTGATCACGAATAAAATAACTCCATATATGTCCAAAAAAAACTCTACGTGCATGTCATATGCGATATGAATAAAATAAAATAATAAATAGCCCCGCATGGGCTACACTAACATTTGGTGCATCATGTTGAGATAATTTGGCCTCTATGGTGGTAAATAGCAAAACATATCCCCACAAAAAATTACATGGCCTCCAAAAAACGGCCGAAAAATACATTTTTTAAAAAAAAATGTAATTACATTGATGTAACGCCTACTACATTATGCTAAAAAAAATTACATCCAAGACCTACTACATCAATCTAGAAAAAAATTGGGGATACTGCATTAATTACCACCATATCATAAATTATCTCCACAAATAATAAAAATATTCACATAATGCATGAGCACCCAAATGTTAATATCGATATATTCATAGCACAAAATCATATTGCACATATTCAATAAATTGCCATAAAAATATATTATTACACAATTATCTAAGCATGCATTCATATAATAGGAGCACTTATTAGCATATTTGAATCACAAAAATATGCTTCCATAAATTGCAATCACAAAAAATATTACAATTAAAATAATCATATTCAGGAATTGCAATCACATAATATTGCAATAATAAGTAATCAAAATAGCATAAATTGCAAACACAAATATTGCAATAATCAATAATCGACATGGGATAAATTGCAATCACAAATGCAATAATAATCAACATGGCATAAATTGCAATAAATAAATACACATTATTTTCAAAGTCATGCTCCAATTTTTCACAACACAAAAAAGGAGAAAATATAAATATTTAGACTTAGAAAAAAATAAAATAATCTTTTCAACAACCCGAAAAGGTCGCCCCATCAAATATAAATTTTCAAAAAATATATATATGTTTTTATTGAGAAAATGGATTTTAAAAAAATTGGGAAAAAACGCAGCCAAACAAAGCCTTAGCCGAGAGCCAGCCATAAGCTAGCCATGAACAACAGGCTCGGCTCCGCTTGGCTCCGCTCACAAGCCAACCAAGAGGCATTAAACTCTACATCCAGTTGGCGCCAAGTCAACGCCTAGTTGGTGCCGAATCAGCGTCCAATTGGCGCCTAGTCAGCCATCATGGGACCCGCACCCAATTGGCGCAACATCAGCAATCAGTCAGCATGTCTCCGGCGCCGGCCAATTTCCCGCGACAATGTATATTCCTGCGAAAATTTCAAAAATTCATATCTAATTCATTTTAAATCCATTTTCGATGATTCAAATACCGTTTCGAACCTCTTTTCATGCTCCACAATATAGAATAAAAATAATTTAATGAAAAAGACATAATCAGGTTTGATTTTCTGCTCAAAGAAAATAAATTTGAAAACTAGGATTTGATTTTTCTCACAAACCACTCATCCGATTTTCACCAAATTTTAACTACATGATCTCCACAAATAGATCTACATATGGTGAAAAAATCAATGAAAAAACTCATGCTTTCATGGTAAAAATAATTTTCTCAAAAATACAAGCATACAAAAAACTTTCGCGATTAATCAGGCAAATCAAGCGAGACTAAGCCGTAGTGGCTCTGATACCATTGTAGGAAATATTGCATATATGTGAAGCACACTAACACATATTGCACATAATCAGTTCCGGTGATTACCTAAATGGTATGATATGTTAACACGCAGTGGAATTAACTTTGACACCCGGATCTTTGTGGCTCGTCTACAAACTTCCTACGATCTCTTGGATCTGCAAGCATGCCCTACGAATCCACGTGTCTCCTAGCACGTCCCTTCTCGGCTTTGTCACGATCGCCCTTCTCTCGTTCCACGTAGATCGCTACCAAAGCTATCCACTAGAGTTTACACGCCTTAAACCCCCGGAGACTTTTGGTGATACTCCAAGAGAGAACCGAGAGAGTATTTGGCGAGAGGCTTTGGGAGAGTGTACGCCGAATAGTATTATATTTCTCATGCTATAGAAGCATCCTATTTATAGGTGTGCACGAGAGGAGTTCAACCCTAATACAAACTGTAGGGGACTACAGACTCTTTACACAAGAGGAGGATCTTCCCTAACCACAAGTTTGGGAGACATCAAACTCTTTAAATATGGATGATATTTAATACTTTGCATGTCTGAATTATGTCTGCGGTGCATTTACCCTCCTAAATTATAAAATGTAATAAAATATCCCCTCACAATATGGATAAATTTTTGGGTAAATTACATCTACCTTCCCTGAGGTTTGGCATAATTACAAATACCCCATCATTGTTTGAAAAATTACAAATACCCCCCTGAGGTTTGTAACCGTCTAACAAATAATCCATTTTTATTCATTTTTATGGGTAAATTGACCAAAATGCACTTATGCAATTTATTTAATTTTTAATTTTTTTTGAATTTTTTGGGACTACAATGCGCAGGGAGAGGTTTTTAAATTTTTTTACACAGATGAGTTAATAATGCAATCTGCCTCGGCTGATTTTTTGATAATTTAACTAAAAAAATCAAGGGCAAAATGGTCAATTTTAGGCCTTTGGTTGAAAATTACAAACCTCAGGGTGGTATTTGTAATTTTTCAAACAACGAGGGGTATTTGTAATTATCCAAACCTCAAGGGAGGTAGATGTAATTTACCCTAAATTTTTTTATGGCAAAAATGCCCTATTGTTTTCACCCCCTAACATATGTCTATTACAATCATTCCCCTAAAATATAATTTAAATTATTAAAAAAATTTATTTCAAATAAACACTACCCAAAATTTATGATTTTTGGTAATTAGTATAGAATCTTTTTTACATAACTATTTAAAATTTACATAATTTTGCTAGTTATATTGAATATTTTAAAAAAAATAAATTATCAATACAATTTTATAAATTAAATCGAATACATATATATACACGATAAAAATTAATCTATAATATTTTATAATTTTTTGAGTAATAATACGATACGTTTTAAGTGTACATGTAATTGGATAAAAATTTATAAGTTATATAACAGATTATTTTTATAAAATTATGTGCATTATGTATTTGCACATATCTACATGTATTAATTTTTCAACATAAATAATTTACTTTGTATATTTGCATATATTGAGCTTGTAAATATCTTTTGTATTACAAAATTTATAAAAACTATAAATATTAAAAATTATTTTTTAAATAAAGTTTCAGTAAATTTTTAATCACTAATAGTAGTTTTGGAAGATTTTTTTAATCAAATATACTTTAGGGAGTAAAATAAAAAGTTTATGGGCTAAGTGAGAAGGGTATTTTTGTCCTGTCAATGCCAAATTATCTTATCAATGGGATTTTTGTTACATTTCATACTTTAAGGGTGTAAATGAGACGACATGCATAGTTCGTGGGTGCAAAATGTATTTAACCTATATTATATCATATATAAATATATGAGAAAAAAAATATTTTTTTAAAATTATTTAGTTTGGGAAGTCAAATTGGTGAATACAGTAAAACCTCTATAAATTAATAATATCGGGACCAAGTAATTTGATTAATTTAAAGAGGTATTAATTAATCGATATATTAATAATTTATTAAATTAAAGAGATTTGTTCTGATTCAACAAACTTGCAATGTTCTTTATGAATAAAACATATACATTGTATTGACTAATTGAATAAAGTTCATGTACAATGTGACTAATAAATGTAATACATTCCCCTTTTCTTTGAAAAAAAAAAGTAAAGTTCATTATAGTACGTAGTAATCGTTAAAATCACTTATTGGATTATCCAAGTAAAAATTATACATGTTCAGAGGGCCAAAGTTTAGACGAAATTGTAGCTAGTGTTGTTGAAACTTCTATTGAGTATGAAACTAACAATAGGAATCATATTTTACTAAATTATTCTAGTTATATTTGTAATGTTATAACATTATTAATTTATAATACTGAAAGGACCATAAATTTATATAAGACTCTTTTGAAAAATTATTATTTTATTAATTATTAAAATTATTAATTTAGACCTTGGGCCAAGTCGGGACTAAAAAAATATATTATTTTAAAGAAATTATTAATTTATTGAGTATTAATCTATAGAGGTTTTATTGTATATTAAGGAGGAGTTGAAAGTGTTTTCATATATAAATAACTAGACACTATGGCACGCAGTACCTGCGCGCATATCTTTAAATAATATTTTTATTTTATTAAAGTTCATAATTTGTTTTTGTATATTTTAACTTCTTATTGTCTTACAATCTCACGTATAAAAACTGTCCGATAATTTTTTCTAATGCGTTAATTATCAATAAATATTTTACTCAAATTAAATTAAAAATTAAGAAGTTTCCCAATATCTGTTATTTCTATTTCAATCAACAATAAGTTTAAACAAAATGAGAGTAAATTTTATTTTTTGAGTATATTAATTGCATGGAATTAATTTTTTTTAAAAAACTTCATTGAGTAGTTAATTCAATATGAGTAGGGAAGTTTAAGGGCATTTTTGGTATTATAATAATTTGGTGTAGTGGTATCAAAACTACCACTTTGAATTTATAAACCCTCTTCTCTTTATAATAGTATAGAAGATAATGAAAAGATATATATATATATATATACATATATATAAAGATAATATATATAAATAGATAGACAGATGGATAGATTAGTATAGATAGATGAAAGTATTTAGAGTTGTGGAAGTTTTGATCTGGAAGCCATAGGTGTTTCAAAGTCTACCCCCCTGTGTTTGGTTTCTCTCTCACTTTATTTCTGAGATGGTAAGAAAATAAAATCAAATATAATATTATTCAAAATATTTTTATTGAGTGTTTTGGATAATTTTAGTACATTCTCCCATATATACATACATCCACTTACAAATAAATAAATATTACTATATACATATATACATTTATAAAAATATATAAAAGAGACATGATTTGACAATGAACAATATTTTTTTGTCTCCCAATATACAACACAATACATACAAACAATACAAATATTACTATATATATACATATATAATAATATATAAAAGAGACATGATTTGACAATGAACAATATTTTTTATCTTCCAATATACAACACAATACATATAATATATTTTTTACACTATTTAAAATTAACTCAAAATTCAAACTTAAACATATACCATATCTCTAACACACTTATTTATCTTTATTTTCTCTCTCTCTCTCTCTATCTCCACAAATCAAAACAAAACATCCCAAAAATAAAACCAAACACATTGTACATTTTTTTCTCACAATACCTTAAGGCGCCGTTTACTTTGAGTATTAGTCTGAATAAGAAAATTAGTATAGACTAATATCTTGTTTACTTTCATGTATGAAGGCTTTGTACAAATGCAAGGCCTTGTATTATTTACTGTTACGGTTGCATAACTTATACCATCAAAGGGGGTGGTATAAGTTATCATGTGAATAATACAACAGTAAATGCTGGAGGCAAATGTCCTTTCTACCCTCCATATTTGCGGTAGATGGCATGAGCGAAGGGCTAATGGGTAATTTTGCCATCCAACACAAGTAAATACAACAAAGTAAACACTTCATAAATTTTATCATAATTTAGTGGTACATGAAAGTAAACACCTTATAATTTATACATGGCTTTTTAATCATTCACTTAGTTCAAAATAATCCTATCAGGTAAACACTTTCATCTATCTATACTAATCTATCTAGGTATAATATATTATATTATATTATATCTATAAAAGTAAGAATCCTTTTAAAAGTTTTTTTCTTTTTTCATTTGCCTAAATTAATCTTAACTCACATTAATTACTTTTTACATTACATTGTGTATTTGTATTGATTAATGTTTATATAATTAAATGTGAATTTAATTTATTTACTAGAGTAAAAAATAAGTACCCTATAGTAGAAAAGGAAAAGGCTACAAAAATCTTGAAAACTGAAAGTACCCTATTATACTATAGGAATGGTGATGGTGTAAAGATTACTGCAATAGTTTTAAATTCTGAACTGTCAATTTCTTTGTTTCTTCTTTACTTTTTATTAATTTAATTAAATAAACTTTGCATTTCAACTGCAGTGTGTTGTGTAGTGGGCTACTTGTTGCTGGGTTGTACAATTTCCTTTGGGGCAGAAGCCCAAGATGGAGCCCAACAACATATGTACAAAGCAGCAAGTACTGAAAAAGCACTAGCAAAAATTGTACACTAGTTTTTAGCCATTTTGAAGATGAGTCGAAAACAAAATCAAGCATGATCTACTATCAAAATATCTTGTCTGGATGTTTTGGATGATTTGGCTTAATAATCTATAAAGCATACACACAATAATATGTTATATAATTCAATTTACATACAAATAAATAAATATTAATATATACATTTATAAAAATATATAAAAAGACATGATTTGACAATAAAAATATTTTTTATCTTCTAAATACAACACAATATATATAACATATTTTTTTACACTATTTAAAAATCAAACTCTAATATACACCATATACTGAGACAAAAATTTGAGTGGGATGATGGGTTTTCAAATAAGGCAAAAATCAGACTTCCTTTCATAATATTAAAAAACAGGGTAATTTACAACCAACTTGATGAGATTTGGCTTTGTCGTGATTATAAATACTTTCTTTTATTTAAAAAATTATAAATATTTAAATAAAAAATAATTATGTAGTCTTAAAATAGAGAAGTGAAAATTATTACTTTATATGTAAAACAAATTCAGATTAAGTAAAATAAATAACTCATAGAGAATATTAGTCCATAAAAGAATTTTAGAAAATTTTAATATATATATAAAATTATAACTTATAATTCAAAATGGTATTTTGGGTAGTTCACCATAAAAATTGGATGGAAACATAACGGAATGAGTTCGTTGTTGGACGAACATTAAAATTAGGGAGTGTATTTGTGATTTCTCAAACAACAAGAAAGTATTTGTAATTATATCGAACATCAGGGAGGTGGCTCTAATTTACCCTAAAAAATAATATTAAAATAAATTATTTCAATAAATTATGTTTTTATGATTTGTGGTAGTATATGTGTATATATATAAACTAATATAACTATACTTATTGAGTAACAACTCATTCATTGCCACATATATTTTAGGGAATAAGTCCTAGTGACTAATCGAATTGGATCATAAGTAATGCCGCAAGTCTTATTAAATGGGTCAGCAGTATTATCTTGAATTTTAAAATTCTAGCTAAAAATTTATATAAATATTAGACTTTCAGTGAGTTTGTATTTTAAGTTTCGTTTAATCATTGTATTTATATGTTAAATTCAATCATTGTATTTGTATGGTAAATTCTACTTTGCTTGTTAAATCTAGATTATTTATCCATGCTCTATTTTGGATTATCTATTCATTGCTTTTTCCTAATTATTTTTTCTAACTTTTTTACTAGTAATTTTTTATCAGGAAAATGACAATTAAATTTTTTGAATCAAATTAGTTTAAATTTTAAAATATTTTTTGAACAAATTCACAAAATAAAAAAAATATAATTATTATAATATATTCTAATTAATAACATTAATTGAATATTACGATAAAATTGTTTTAATACATTATTACATGTGTTTAAATAATTTTTCAATTAAAGAAATTAGAAGTAAATACAGAAATTAAACTTTACAAATTAACAAAATTATATTTGATGAAAGAATTAAATAAATATTAAAACACACACAGACACACACCATTTGGAGTGACCCAAAGTCGTGTTACTACGGGTGACGACTTTGCTTTGTATATTTCTTTCAACAGAAAGTAACATTATTTTGGTTTTATTTTAAGATACACATCCATCACCACCTTTCCAATTTTTGATGGTATTAATTTTTGTTTATTTTATGCTATTTACTTTTTGATTTGATAAGATTTTCATGATTATAGAATATTATTTATTTTAGAAAAAATTACAATTTACGTTCCACAACTTACAATTTTTACTATTTTGGTTCCATTATTTTAGCATTCACTAGATTTAGTTCCATATAAATATTTAACGGTTTGTGGTTGGGACTAAAAATATAAGTTTAGTGATTTATAGGACTAAATCTTTGAGTGTTAAAATAATAAGACCAAAATTGCAAAGATGGTAAGTTGTGCAATGTAAAATGCAATTTTTCTGTTTATTTTACATGCAACATTAACAACAAATAATCGAATTAGACTGGAAAAAACAACAATTTTTTTTTTGTAGAAAAGGTTTCATGATTGGCCGTGAGGGTGTGGACACAAAGAATGTGGTGTCAAGAAAATTTATGCAAAACTACAATCTTCTCTCACTCGTAACTTAAGGTATATATTATTCAATAACTTTTTATATCTACAAAATATTACGGTTAAATGCAAATTACCCCCTGTGCTATTCGAAATGTTCAAAAAAATCCTTATAAAAAATAAAAGGCCATTTTACCCCCTTATGTTTTTTTTTTAAAAAAAGCAATTTTTCCTATTTATTTAGGTGAAAGGCTAAGCCAGTGAAAAACAAGTACAACTACAAATTGATTCAATTGATGAAAATACGGATTTAGTTTATGAAAAAAAATTCAATTTAGTTCTTAGAAGTCTACTAGTGCCTTTCATTTCGTATGAACTTTTTTTTTTTTTTTTTTTTTTTTTTTTAAGAATGGCTATTTTATATAAATTATTTTGTTCCCGATCATTATTGACATGTATTAAATTTTCTGACCAATTTAAAAATATGAATAATCCTCCCAAACAATCCCCACATGAAGAGGACTGCTAGAAATATCAGGAACATAACGTCGAAGTACACTCAATTACCTGTTACCCGAACTGGTAAAGCAGCAAATCTAGATGGAAATTTAAGAGTTCCATTTTTTGCTTTCTCTGAGGATGTACCCCTCTGTCACCCTCAACTCGGAATTCCCACTCTATCGTTCTCATATTTTTGGGCAAGTTACCAGACAAGTGAGACACCCGCGAAAATGTTGGAACGCAGTCATGTCCTCATGAAGGGCTTCGTGACTGCTACCCCTTTTATAGCAATTCCCATCCTTTTTTTAGTTGGTCTACTATAGAGCAGCCTGCGGGTCTCGTTTAGAGCTTCCCGCGCCAGTAATCCTTTTATTCATTTATGCATCTAATAAAATTATGTATGTGAGAACCGAATGCCACCATTGCTAGTATGAATAGAGATAATTCTTAATTCTAATTGATACCTACATCAATTATTTCTAATCCCAAAATTCTAATTTTAAATTTAATATTTGCAAGCCCAAGGCCCATCCACCTCAACCGACACATCGGCCATACTGTACACATCATATGCCACCTCATTCTAAAGGGCACCAACAAGGATGCACGTGCCGGCTAATCAAAGATACCGATAACTAAACTTTTAGATTTTCGACTAACCTGACAGAACTCTTCCTACTGGCATATCTTCTGGATGATGTGTCCAGCAACAGGATAAACACCATCTTAATAGGCATCCCAAGGATTTTGAAGATATATCAACTCCCAAAACTGACCCCTAAATCTCACAACTTATTCGTATAAATAAGGATCTAGGTAAGTCAACCAGTTAACTAAGCTCATCTAACAAGTCCACTCATTTTCTTTCATTTTTCTACACTTCACCTACCATTTCAACACTCAACCATACTCCATCTTTGAATTACTCAATTTATATAATCCAACATGTTTTTATTCGAATTCCTTTGTTTATTCTATTGAATACTTTACTAATTTAATCATTAGAGTGTTAATCCGTACTTTGCAGGTTAGTCCTTTAGACTTCGGCGTGCATCACTAATAGTTTAAAATTTTTAAATGAAATAATAATCCAAAAATTCTACTACTTATTTATGTAAAATAGGTTTCACGTAATAGGATTTGAAAAGAAAAAAAAAAAAGAGAGATTATCACCTACACATAGGGAGCATGTCAAATAACATATTTAAATATATATTCTCTCTAACACTTTAAACTTTAAAATGTGTGATCATGCTACAATATTTAGCCAATAATTAAGTGATAAAGAGCGATTAACCAAAGAAACCTGCATAGTTAGCCACATGGAATAAATGATTTCTGCAACAATGTCAAGAAAAGAGTCCTTGATTCTACAATAATTTCATCGAGCGAGTATATATAATGAAAAATAATCTCAATATTATAATGTATGGTATAAAGTTTTTTTTTTTTTTTTTTTTTTTTACCTTGGTGGGCATTACTTGCTGGGATGTTTGGTTGGGTCCACTTCCTTACTTTTGAACTTGTAAAATAGATAATTTTTAAGTGGCACCATCACTTTTGATTTATGGACAATATTGGGAGGGGTTGAAAACAACAAACCTTTGGATTAGGTTTCTTGCAATGACAGTGCATTAATGGCAACCTATCTTTAATGGTCGGAAACTTGAAGACGATATTAGTACCTGTTTAGTTGGGAACAAATTTGAGAATTAACTTTTTGCAATTAATTTGGGGACGAGGAGTAGCTAAGAATCCCACCCACCCATTCGGGAAATTAATGTTGGATGAGTACTGAACAGTCACGGGCCGACTGAATTAATAGCGGGCCTCCTAATTTCGTAGTAAACGGCTGATTGAGTGGGAGAAAGCCAAATATCCAGCTTAGTCCCGGTTAGTAAACATTGCCTTGAGGTTTATTTTTGTATAATAAATAGGTCCATTTAGTTGTTAAAGTTTATCAAGTTTGTTGATATTAGCAAAATAATTGAATGAAGATTGATATTGTCATCGATAACTTATTACTGACTTATTGTAGGTCAATTAATTCTTTTTATTATCAAACTAATCTTATACATGTTCACACATTAATGCATGTGAGCAGGTATATCTTTACTATTACAAGAGTAGTTTAGTTAGAAAAGATTTATTTCACCTGCAATAAGTCAGTAATAAGTCAATCGATAGTAACTACTGATTTTTATTTAATATTTTTTGTTAATATCAATGAATTCGTTGAATTTTGACTAATGAAAACGCTTATTTATTACACAAAAGTAAAATTTAAGGATAATAGATATAATTTTTAAATTATATGAGATTTACGTGTAATTGCATCAAAACTTCGGGGTTTAAATTATCCCTTTGATTTATCATAATTTTTGAAAATTTAATAATATAAACGAAAGTCGCATTTTTAACCTTATAGTGTTCTCCATTCAAACACTGAAATGAAAATACAAGCAAGAAGAAGAAGGGAGAAGGAGGAATGGGAAATCTGATTCCGATCACCATTTTCCTTGTACTCAGTGCAATCCCATCGTCATCGTCGTCAATCTCTTCTGGTAAGAGAGAAGTGATTGAGGTTGGGGGTGGTCCAGATGATCTGGTGTGGGTGGTGCAGCTCTCTGATCTTCACTTCAGCGTGCATCATCCTGAGAGGGCCCGGGAATTTCGGGAGATTGTGGGCCCATCTCTCTCCTTCATCAACCCTTCTTTAGTCTTTCTCACCGGTGATCTCACTGGTTAGTACTTCTCTCAACACTTACTCCACTCAATATTGTTTCTGATATTTTTAGGTTGTTTAAGTGGTAAAGATCTTATCTTTTTGGTTTTTGGTTTCTGGTTTTCAGGTTTATTTCTTATTAACTAGCTGTTCTACAAGTTGGTACTGGGATTTTTACTGTCTTGTTTTAGTTTTACATCATTCTAGGCTTGTCATTTATATATGAATTAGAAGAGTGTGTGGAAGTGTTCTGTTCCAAGAATTCTTTGGTTGATAGAGATTCTTTTTTTCTCTTGCCCTAATTCAGGTTTTTGTATACTCCTTTTCATATATGAAAGTTACCCCTTTACCTAAAAAAAGTCGGCTTTTTGTTTCCTAAGAAAGAATACATTTTGGGGTTTTCAATCTTTAAGGATGTTTTAAGGTTTAAAGTTTAGGATTCTTTGTGAGGAAGAGGAATTAAGTGTTACTTTTTGCTGAATTTGTTACAAGTCAAACCTTGATGCTTAAAGACATGAATAACATCTTCAAGGAGCTTTTGGTGTTTCAGGTGATAACCATCATAGTGAGTGTACCTTGTAGCTGCTATTAATTGATTTATAAGCTATGGTTACTCCATCAGTTAGAGAAACCAATTGATGTTTTAACATGGTCATAGTTGCATCTATTTTGGACGTGGAAGAATAAATGAGTTTCACTTTAGAAATAAGGATAAGCCCGCGTCTCTGTCTTGTTGATAACGTGTAGAACAACTTGTGTAATGGTGATATTCCCACGAATGTGCAATCGTTTCATGATAACTTTCAACTCCTCTATCTGATGCTACAGGCTTTAAACTGACATTATAGAGAATTTTTGGTTTTCTGTATCTTCAGATGGTAAAAGCAAGGACTTATTGATAATGAAACAAGATGAAGAGGAGTGGATCGAATACCAGAAAGTGATGCAGGATGTTGTTCAGAGGAGTGGACTTGACAAGAGCGCCTTTTATGACGTTCGAGGAAATCATGATAACTTTGGTGTTCCTGTAATTGGTGGTTCCTTTGATTTTTATTCAAAATACAGCATCAATGGGCAGCTACAAAGAAGTGGAACAGTCAATAGCGTGACCATTCAGGTAGGTCGCTCTCTTTAACTTTAGGTTGCCCAGCAATAGTTATCAATATCTTCCCATGGCAATAGTTCCTTTCTTTAAGTGGATTGACTGTGTTGCACTGTGCAGACCAGCAAAAGGAAACTCCTTTTTGTTGGGTTCGACAGCACAATGTCTTCTGGGTTGCGTGGCCCGACCAACCTGTTTGGACATCCAACTGATGAACTGCTAGCAGAAATAAATTCTGAGCTCTCGCAATGGGATTCTCAACCGACTCAATCAGTTACCAAGGTGTCCTTTGGGCATTTTCCCCTTTCATTTTCTGCAGCCTCAAAGTCTGGAAAGGCCCTGCAGGACATATTCATCAAACACTCTTTAGATGCTTACTTATGTGGGCATTTGCACACCAAATTTGGGAAGAATTTAAAGCGGCACCATCACTCCAGTCATCATGCTTCATATTCCAAACAATTATTCCAGCTGAATGGTCATTGGACGCCTTCAGGCAATGCCTCTAGTTGTTCCAAGGATGCAACAAGTATTGGTGCGTTCTGGGAATGGGAAATGGGTGATTGGAGGAAGAGTAGAGCCATGCGTATTTTGGCTATTGATGGGGGTCATATTTCGTTTGTAGATATCAACTTCAAGTTAGGAGCCAAGGAAACTATTATATTGCCAACGTTTCCTTTAGACTCGCGCTTTATTTCAGCATCATCGCCAAACTATAAATGTGGTTCAACTGATCCATCTTCACATGAGTTCATTAGAGCTCTTGTTTTCTCTGCTTCTCCAATTGTATCTGTTTTGGCTAAGATATACGACTCTAGCCCTGGAAATCTCGTTCTTGTGTTGGAGACACAAATGACAAAGCTTGCAGGATCCCATGGTAACCTCTATGTTGCTCCATGGAATATTCAAGCTTTTGAGGATCCATCTCCTGACAGATTCCTACTTCAAGTAGAGGTATCTGATATTATGGGCAGATCAACTGCCACTGAACTTAGGCCGTTCTCGGTAAGTGGTATCTCTGCCAAGGTCCCGTGGAGTTGGAAAGAATTTTTTGTGATGGGTTGTCAATGGGATTCGTTGTACTACCCGATACTCTGGTGTTTTTATCTTTTAGTCCTTGCCATTCTTCTAATACCAAAAGCACTCCTTTCTTTTTCAAGGAGGCAGTATACATATAAAAACTTTAAAGCCAACAAAAGCCTCATCAATGGACTTTCTTGGATATTTACGGAGCTATACAATGTTCCGGTAGCATGGTGCTGTGTGGTAGCTTATTTGTTTTACCTTGTGTTATGCCCTTGGTTTTATGGCCAAGTTTTTACAGAAGGGAGAGAACGAGCATACATGACTTACAGAGGTTGGGTGTCAAGTTTCAATAATTCGGGAAGGCTAGAATTTCTTGGGTCTCCAGATGTAATGGTGGTGGTTCTTCCACATCTTCTTTTTGTAGTTTTGCCTGCAATAATGACAATCATGGTTTTGGCTGCTGAAAGCGGAATGCATCGTGATTATCTTCTTTCTCATTCAAGTAAGAAGAAAGATGATTATGATGGTCAAGATAAGGAATCTGCATCGGCTGATAGTTTCATCAGTGGAACGTCAGAAACTATTTTGTGTAGGCGCTGGCTAAGGAAATTGCTCCTGGCGGTCTCTTTCGCCATCTCCTGGAAACATTTTAAGGTATGCTTCTGCTTCTCAGCAAATACTGCTTCCTTTTTATTATCTCAATTGGATTTGTACATGAGTTGTACTTGATAGATTTTGTGGGATAGTTCACTTTTCTCATACACACTAGAGCAGTTTTATATTCTTTAGGCCTCACACACGTTCCCTGTCCAGTTATATGAGCAATAAATAGTATTGATATGTATTCCAATTCATCTTTCACCTTCGGAGATCTTATCATCATGAAGCTGAACAGACATTTCCAAAGCTGTTTGGTACACATATCAATATCACTGAGTTATGGGTTTCATTACAGTAAACGTTCATCTCATGGAGAACGAATTACAACTTGATAATCTTGGTGATTTTGATTGTTTTGTTTATTGATGCAGAACTGCGTAGCTCTGATGAAAGCATACGAGATGAATCCAATGATTCACTTCCCTTTCTACAGTTGTGCAATTCCTTTAGTGTTGGCTTATACTATCTGGAGAACCGGGAAGAACGTGAACAACATTACCAACAAGTAGGCTTTCTCCCCTCCCTCTTGGAGCTGCTGTCAGTGGAAAATTAGATTTCAATGGACATTCCTTTGAAAACATACAGATGATGTTTTATGTCTTTAGAACCGTTTAATCTATCAACATTTGCACTAACATGTACTCAAAAGAGAATGACTCTGCTCAAGATAGAATATAGCATTCATTCCATGTTGCTCTAAAAGGAAACGTTACACTTGGGGAGTAATAGTGTTTGTAGGAGAATTAGTAGGTCTTTTCCATCTTCAATGCATCTGGAAAAGTTGATACTTTCTTGTACATGTATAATAGTACTTCATTTATCATGGGTCTCCGCAACCCTATAGGTGAAATAAATCGCTTCTGCAAGAGCATACATCAATGTATCTCGTATTTTACTTCATGTATTTATGTGTAAAAATTCTTTCCATACAACATAACAAGATTCCCCCACTGCCAAAAGGAGGGAGAGAGAGAGAGAGATGAAACAATCATTTGTAATCAAGGAGAGTTCAATTGTTTTTTTTTTCAAGAAAAGAATCCACTATATAATTTCAAGCTTCGATCAAATAACACCTAAAAGAAAATAGAAAAAAAAAATAACTTTAAAGATTTGGAATTTTCTATAGTTTGGCAGGTTGGAGGAGGCTTCACAACATTGTAGGCAAGGTGAAATTGCTGGCCAGTACATAACAGAAGATGCATGTATGTATCCTCCTAGTTTACAGGAAAACATGCGTTTCAAATCAGTCAGTGTCAACGACAATTAACTGGCCTAAGATGCCCACTTAAGTCTGAATATCACTCCACCTAATCATAGTAAATAGCTGAATAATATACAACATGAAATTATTCCTGGGAATTTCATGCACGTACATATAACTGAATGTGTGTGTAGACAATGGCAACATAGAGACTTTGTACAAATCATTTCTGGGAGATGGGACGACGACTTCCTTCTATTTTGTCCGCACACCTGTTTTCACGTTATTTGTTCATTTGTCAAGACTTCCACCAACACCAAGAGAAGTTCTTCTGACGACATGGTCACCACAGGAGCCCAAGAGGCGTGACTCGATTTTCTCAGTCCAAGCTGCAGAAGAGGCTCACCTCCGCTGCTGGCACATCTCACAAACAGTGGCCGTTCTAAGATTGGCATAGGTACAGTATTCACAGGACCAGTGACCTGAATCATCTATGTTGCGCGAACTGCTTGATCTGGGTGTAGTCCCCTTGCCCTTACCACCTCTTCCTTTGCCACTGCCGCCTCCTAGATTTTTTGAGCTACCTGCCTTGCCGCATGCATGAGAGTCTACATCTGATAGACCATTTTCCAAAGCCCGTACGAGGTTCTCAAAATAATTCTTAGTCACGCTGCACTCAACAGAATTACACAATTAAAATAGGATGAATACATGCCTGGTATCACACATTTAGTTTTAAGGATGAGAAAAAAATGAACATCAAACAGCTGCTTTAGCAGACAATGATACTGCAAAAGGCATGTCTTGAGTCGATTAACAAAAGGGCAAGAGTGGAAGCAGAGAGACTGGTACTAAAACTTCATTGTAAAGAGGCCTCCCAAGGGAAAAAAATGTTTTCTAGACTGATCATCTACAATAAAGTTAAATTCTTTATGGATAGCACAAGAAGAACAAAATCAAAAAAACAGCCACATTAAGTACAAATTGCAAATTTGTTCTATTTATTCAACTTCAACTTATGGTTCAGATTAACCAGCAACAGCAAATAATACATTTACCCAGAAGATGCTGTATTAGAATTTAAAGTATTTGTACGATACGTCCAGAAGAGCGATTTCATTCTAATTAGAAGTGTTTTCCCCGCTAGGAAAACTGTTAACAGGTAAATAAGGTTGTGCCCCCTCTTGTCACAGAAAGAAGCCCCCATATTGTATCAGGAAACGTCACCTTTCCATTATAAACTGACAGCAGAATACATCAAGAGCAGAGGAAATAAACTGCACTGCATAAGCTTCTTTTTCTGACAGGGTCAAACCAAGATAACACATAGATAATGCGACTCCGTGGCAGCAAATACATGATATCATAAAATGCAGCATCAAGAAAAAAAATTAAGGCAATATGATGTAGAACAACCATCAAGTAGAGTAGTTTCACTGAAGAATATCAATTGGACTCACCTAGTCAATCCTGCTAACTTTGTTCTGAATTCATTGAACTCTTTCGAAGGCCCTTCAGCATTGAGGTAAACCTGGAATTCCTTTTCTGCACATTGGTGAAGCCGTTCCAACCCAGACTCCGCCTCCCCTAAAGAATATGATAAATCAGTAGCAAACACGGGAAAAGAAAAAATAAAACAGGTTACCTGATTTGAGAATTGCACACCTTGTAGATACTCAAAGAACTGCTTTTTAGCATGTTCATGCTCAGGAAGATAAAATCCATATGCATATGTCCATTTCAGAACCCGTCTACATTCGACAATCTGCAAAACACCAATTTATGCAGTAAAGAGAAAAGTATACAGCCGCCTTACTTGAACAGCTCAGAGAATCAAAATGACATCACAACAAGCATAGGCTATATTCTTATCCTAAATGATCACTCCATCGACCTGGTAAGCCTGACATACCTGTAGGAACAAAAGGACAGGTTCCTGCAGGTAAAGATGTGCTCCAGAATGAAACACTAACACGTAAAGTCAGAGGAAAGAATTCACAATGCTTTTTTCCATTCAAAGGTGGAGAAAAGTCACAAGTTTTGCAGTTTAATGGACAAAAGTTCTGATCTCTAATCTAAATAATTGCTGGGTGCTACAAGTTAAAGATGTGCCTGTAATGCTAATTTCTATGGGAAATTACAAGATACGACCATATTGCTATGTGAAATTCGCATCTTCATGACCGTCGCTTTTGACCTTTTGGAGTTATGGGAAAATGCAAGATACCACCATATTGCTAGATATATGTGAAATTCACATCTTTGTGACCATAACTTTTGGCCTTTTGGATTGGAGAAGAGAAGCAAGTTCAAGCATGCTAAATTGCTAATACCTCCAGCTAATTTTGAAAGACATGTTTTTCGGTATAACGCCGTGAAACTTCGAAATAATAGCAACTGACCAACCACAAATATCAATGAAACAATGCCCGCTAGCCAAAAAGAAAATTATTTGAAACTAAAGTATACCTGTAGCCAAGCTTCAACAATGAACTTAAGCTGAGACTCAGGCTGGCATTGTTTATCGCTCAGCTTTTCTAGCTGCATAAGAAAGTTATGATCAACTCAGAACAATTTCAAATTAAGCATCAGCTGCATGTATTACATATTTTTTCATTTGTATCAACCAGGGGACAGAAAGTATATATGATTGTATTGGATTACACATAGAGTTTCCTCTTGTTAAGTGTCTGCATGCCTTAATATGAACATATACTGATTGGTTAGAAAACAACAGACATCAGGATTGTTCCGAAGGCAGAACTTGCTTGTCGTACTTTATAGTTTATGCATCACGATGATTTCTCAAAGACACAGATGGTCACAGAATAGGACGGTCTATATGTACCACTAGACAAGGAATTCAGCCCCACATCTCTGACCATTGTGGAAAATGTCTCAAAGGAAAAGGAATAAGAATATAATGCAAAAAGTTCATCCATCACCATTGAACATCAGAAAGCATTTCTAGCTTAGTTCAGTGAGCTTACTTATTTGCTCTTGGTACAACACATTCATTTGTAAAAGCCAAGCAACTGTTAAAAAACCTCAGCAATATTCGAGCAACCAAGCAACAATTTCGGAACAATATGCCATAACAAACCAAGCATAGCCATTAAAAAACTCACCCAGATAAACAAATATAGAAAGAAAGATAAAGAGCAACATCACTGTGCAAAGGAACCTTTGATAACGAACATAATGTTAGTGAACATATCAACCTTCATGAAATTTGAAAACTATCCCGATGAATTAGGACACTGCCTATAAGAAGCACAATCAACTACAGCTAAAGGAGATGTAAAACCAAGGGATGAAGCAGTGGTGCTGAAAGTTAATGGATTGATAAAGCCACAAAAGGTTTATGACGAAAAAGGCATTAAGTTGATGAGCTGATTACTCATCAAACAAAGCCTTCGATGCTTTTTCTTGAAATGATAGATAAAACTGTCACCAAATGCCAACCAACTTGAACACGGAGGGCTGAAAATGGCTGGGAGTCTTTTTTGTAAGTCAGAAATATATTTGTTCCATAACACAATACTTAATAACACTACTGGAAAAAGTGCCTCCTTGCAGAAAAGGATGGTATGTAAGAGTATATAGCTAATGTAAGGAAAGATAAGTGAGCTTCACAGAATAAAGAAAGTTTCTTACATGTACTGTTTGCATTTGATGAAGATTCTCAATTGCTCGTTGCCTAGACTGCACAAATGTAAAATTCAAATTCAGACTTAACTCATTCTCGAAAGATAGAAAAAGAAATGCACACGACGGTTCAAGCAGGATCAAAAAGAAATCAGAGGGTAAGAACAACTACATACAATGACCAAATTGAATAAGATATAACAATTAACCACAAAGATGACTTTCTTGGATTTGTTCACAAGAAACATAGGCTCAGTTAATTCTCTGCTAGAAAAAGGTGGCAATACCAGATTCTTAATCAAGCTTCACATAAAGAGGGGAATATTGTTTGCCTCATAAACCTTTCTACTGATCTCCGAGTAAAGAAATGAAAAACATTCCAAGATTACCTGCCAACTGAAAGTTGCTTATTATGTTATCGTTTCCTCTTGGTCTTCAATTTTTATGGTTAATGTATGCTGCTTGACAGTTTGCAAGGAAAGAAATAACTCTATCTAGTGGGCAACTAAGATATGAGAGGGGGAAAGCCGATCCAACTCGATAGACAGAGATGAATGGGCCAAGCATGAAGTAAATGTACTATAATATTCCACCAAAAGTAGTTCTGTACATTCCAACTTAAGAGAACTACCATACAATTAAATATGGCTAATGGTCACATTAAAATGGAGGCAAATAATCAATACCCACCGACTGGTTTGTAGCCCATCTTTCGTAGTAATGTGTATATCTTTCCAAAGAATTTTTTGCCATCTCTCTTCGTTTTTCAGCTTCATCAAACTGTAGACAACAGGTTAAGTTAATTGGATATAGGCTTATGATATCCCATGTACAGGAGAAACCAAATACACTCACCACTCCTTCTTGCTTGGCAGCTTCATAACGGTTGCATGCATAGAATCCACCGGTTCTTTCACCATGTTCTGACCATGCACCAAGGCACAGCCTGCAAGTATATCCAATCAATTATCATACACTGACAAGAATCTGCGGAGCTTCCATAAATAATGGATCACAGAGCAGATACAAACAGAGGATCAATCTTGGTTGTGAATTTTTTATAATTTGAGAAAGCATAAGACTGAGAAGGCCACAAGGAACTGCAGGTTGGCAAAATCTTGAAAAGACATGCGCATACATGAGAAAAAGCTAATTTGAAAACGCTAGGAGAGAGAAATCAAGCATACCAGCAAAACTCAAATTTACATGGTGGTGTGCATGTGATATGCATGCAACCTTGATTCTTCTCAATTGGCCGCTTGCACTTTGGACAAGGTTTGGAATTAGCCAATATCCTGGAATAACATCAAACACATAAAATTAGAATCGGCACCATGTATAGAAAAATAAAACCTATGAAGAATGTATAGCTAATCTAATTTTTAGTGTAGTCAAACTAGGAAGGGTTAATAAACAAATAACCAAAAATCATTAGATTTGCAAGAGCAAGATTATTTCCCCTTGATGTACCAATTCATATTTTCAGACTCAGCGCTGTTCTTCATTATCCACTTGGACACAGTTCCACAATCAACTGGGCGATGGGCTTCTTCAACACACTGCAACAGGTTTATTAGTATCAAATTCTTCTATAATTAAAGGTGTAAAAGTGAAATACAAAAACCTAAGTAAAAGATGGAAGTTCGAAGACAGCACAGTGAAACTCACGTTCCAGCAAAAACTGTGGGCACAACGGCAGGTGACATCATAATTTCCACTGCCAACGATAAAATCCACAGCATAATCACAGCCTGGTGCCGGGCACCATTTTGTCTGTTAACAAAAGAGATAAGAACAAGATAAAATGTCTAGAGTAACAATGATGCTGAATGGTCATGATTTTGACTTCATATCAGTACTCAGAATAAGTAGTCTAACAAAGACCATGCGATTGATATTCATCGCAATTTTTTTACAGAAAGAGAAAAAGGAAAGTAGTAGTTTTTGGTATGAACTATATGAAGACTTCTCATTAATTGAAATCTAACAATCACTAGTCCCCATAGAGCTTTAGCTATAAATATGTAATTATTGTTTCTAGCAGGTCATTTGTATGCACAAACTCATGTACCTTCCTGTTATCTTCTATAAATGATCTCAAGAAGTAGCGATTATATTTCTCTTTATCATCTCTCGAAGCCAATTTATTCATCATATCCTGGCCCACAGCTGCGCCACAAGATGGATCAGGACAACGCAACATCAAACATCCAGGTCCATCATTAACGGCTGTGCTAATATATCCTGCGACACAGAGGTAAAAATAGAAACTTAGGTCAAGGAAACACACATCGTGCATGAAGATATAGACAGAATACAAGTAAAAGGAAGATTTGGTTGCATCCCTCCGTCCTATCATAAGATGATTAAATTGCCCACCAACACCTTCCCCGGAAAAAATTAAAAAAAATAAAAAAATAAATATGATAAATTATTAAAAAAACCCTGCCCATGTGACAGGAACCTAAATAGGAAAACTTTCAGGTAGTGTATGGATACAAACCTTTCCAACAAATAACACAAAATGGGTGACCACAGGCAGCAGCACTCATCCTATCCCGAGGATATGCTTCAAAGCAAATTCCACAAGTTAGCTGCAAAGAGGGTAGATAAATAAGATGCACGTAACATTGAAAATAAAAAAATATTCAAAACATCCCACAATGTTATGCATCCCAAATGAAAATCCAATGTAACCCCACGCATTTCAAGATACCTCTTCAGCATCAGGAACCGGAATGTGATTCTCCAATAAACCGACAGTCCTGCGGACCTTCTCTTCATCTGCAAACCATTCATCATTCACTTTACTAACACTCCTGTGAGTCACAAACATGTGAAGAATCCTTCAGCGAGTAACTAAACAACCTTCATAAATAATCGTCAAGCTCATCCAGTAGTTAAGAAAGAAAAGAACATCACATATTTTAATTTTAGTTTCACAACATCACTTTCACTTTATTGACCTTGCATTCATCATCCTAAGCAAAAGATATAAGAATTATTCCTATTGATTAAGTGTTAGCATCACACTGACCTTCTAAAGATAATAAAAATTCCAATGTGACGGATCAAGTCAGAAATGAGTTACCAGTTATAGTGGCGGAGCAAAATGGCAGCAGCAACCCTTGAAATTGAGAGGACTGCAGATATCTTTGTGATACTTTCCTCTTGGTGTTGCCGAATATCATCTTCATTTAAAATGGTATAGTTCTGAGAGAAAAGAGTAAAATAATTCAACTGCAATTCATAATAACTTTAACAGCGTATATAAATGAAACAAGCATTCACATAAAGATGAAAGGCATATTAAATGCAAGCATTTATAAAAGGCACTTGATATTTTGCATATTCAGAACGCAATCAAGGTTTCTGAAATGAGTAAATGCGTGTTTTAACTTCGGGTTCAGATTTCAGAAAATAATAATGCTGGACAAAAAGACAAATTCACAACATGGACAGTGTCAACCAAGAAGCACAAAAGAGAACCTAATCAATGTGCCACGCAACCTTGTGCCACATTAACCTTATGAGCTATCAGATCACCTCGACACCCAACTTAATATAAGAAGTAAACGTGAAAACAAGATCAGCATACAGACTTAGATATTTAACTCTAGAGCGAAAGAAGATCAAACAAGAGGTAGCATCACAAAGCAAAGCAACTCCCAAATCAAGAGGAATGTAGAAGGAAGAAGTATGGAAGAACATTCCTATTTGCTCTATAATGTCACCTTCACATAGATTCGTAGAAAGATATATGACATTTAAGTTGCCAATACCAATCATCAATGAATTCCAACATGAGCTCAAAATGTAATTTTAGCAACAAATCATGAAAGGATTCAGTGAAGATCATGCATAATTACAGAATAAAGACCATGCACCCCACATGTTTCGCTTTACTTTTCAACTCAGAAAGCACGAAAGTCATCCCACAAAGTTCATACTATCAAGCTGAATCTTATAACCTCAGGAGTACTCCACAATAATACTCCCAAAGAAAATTATATGCTATTGATATCATCATTGATGTCACCTAAACAATTTCACCGTCAAATCCACATTATACCAAAATCAGTATAATATCACCCGAGGTATCATTATTAGCATCATCCGAACACCCGTTTTAACTAATACACTCTAAATACGTGTTACATTTCCTCCTCAAATCATCTAAGCAAAATGCTATCAAGCAACACCTACAGTTAACAGCTCAGATTACCCCAACTACCCACCCTTCCACAATCCAACTCTGAAACAAACACAAGTGCAAATCATAACAACATTTCCCTAAACCCACCAGAGGAATCACAAAGAGCAGGTTAAATTGCATAACAACCTAGCTTAATTTTGGACCCCTTTCGACAAAAGGTAATCTCAAAAGATAACCAAAATCGCGGTATAAATTGATTTCAACAACGGGAACGACCTGTGATCGATGATGATAGCTGCGGGGGTGAGAGGACGAGAGATCATCAGAATCGTCCGAGTCGTGGTCCATGAAACCATCATAGTCCATAACGACGTCATCCGGGTCGGAATAATCGTCACCATCTCCGCCGCCGCTACCGTAGAATTCTTCGTCCTCAGAATCTTCCATCATCGTCGCCGCCATCTCGTCCTCCGATTCCATCTCTCTTTTCTACCCTCTAAAATATAACTCAAGATATTAAAAATAATGATAATCAAACAAAGTAAACTGAAAATGTCTGTATATATATGGAGATATGTATATATATATATATAAACACAGAGAGAGAGAGAGAGAGAGAGAGAGAGAGAGAGAGACACGAAAAGGAACTGAGATGGCGAATGGTGGTGGTCATTCCTCGCTCTTATGAATTGAAGGGGGGAAAAAGGAGAAGGTACGACTGTCGGTGCGTAAGGTACAATTCGTTGAGGCTACTCTTTTCGGTTTGATAAGGTCCCGTTTGGGCATTTCAGATTGTGCTAGTCATTTAATTCAATTTTCCGGATCAAAAATTAGGCAAGAGGAACTTTGAAAACATTTTGCAAGTCAAGAGTAATTACTTAAATAACAATTAAACGTTTACCTATGACTTTTAAAAATCGGATTTAACAAAATTTAGATTGTGCCAAACATGCTTTTACCACTTGGAACTTGTTTCTAAATTCAGAACGCTCTTTAAAATTTCGTTTCGACTCTTTTTTTAATTGAATCGATTACAATTACATTATAAACGTTAACCAACAATCAATGTATGCAAATTGTTAATATCAAATAAGTATAAGTAGATCAATACCTACACATTGGTAGAATTCGACCACATGGCATCCTAGACACGGGGTATTAACTTCGCCAACTAAATTAAAACTCGTTAGGAAAATCTAACTCGATCTTGATTATAAAAATGGGACATCAAATTGTTACTCAATATTTTTTAAATAATGAAAATTTTCAACACAAGATAGTTATTTTTGAAAAATAATACAAATCGACACAGCTTGTAATTTATCGATCAAATGTAGACATTCACATTGTCCATTTTGACTGAAACATCACGACCTTCTACTTAAAAGCCATTGAAAAAAAAAAACTTTTGAAATTATATGTTGCTCATATCTCTTGTTTCCACATATAAATTTGACTGTATTGGCTAGTTATCGTCACAAACTCCCCAAATCAAGGATTTGGAAAATAAGTGTTTTGGATATTATGTAAGTGTTTATAAATATATCTCAGAATAAATTTACATATAAAATATCAATATATAATTTATCACAATATAGAAAGCGATGTAATAAAAACAAATAAAACTTGAAATTAGACAAGTTGCATCATATGAAGATTTGCGACATTTGTTGTTGTTCTAAAGTCATAATTGTCTCCCTACATATAGGTGTTAACTGCCGACCACGACTACATGATAAAATCATATTAGCTCACAGTAGTGTATTATTTCATATGCATGACCACAAGAAGACTATGAACCAATCCTTAGTAACGTTGTCAAGACTCTCAAATACTTGTGGGAATGTGAAGAAGTAGTTTTAGAACTCACATGAAAACTTCTCTCAATGTAAAATGAAAACCTCAAATGGCCAAATGAAAATGTGATGACCCCTTAAATAGTTTAAGACTACATTTGGATCGGTGAAGTTGCGTAGTACCTGGTGCAAGTTGATGTGGCGTATAATTTCTTCAATGCAAGCAGAATATTTCTGCGATTCGATTTAATTTTTGTTTTGGTTTGAGATTGTTACAATACAATTCTCGTTTGTAAGTCTTCCTTTTAAGTTTCTGTAAAAACAGCATACCTAAATTGTTCATCGTTTTATTCGGATGTGTTTGTTTTGCTTTGGTTTCAGAAACTATTTGTTATAAAATATGATTGGAATTTTCAAAACATTACTTTTGTTGTGAATACATTTTCCAACAATGTTTTGTTGAATAGTGAAAGATTTTGAATTCTTCTAATGTGGAGTCATTTGAAATCATATTTTCAAATCATTTTTCCCAATTCAAATCCATCCATCCAAGTGTAGTGGAAATTATTTGGCCGTTATAAAAACTTAAATGACCTATTAATGTTAAATGGGCCACCTAAATTGTAACGACCAATACTTATTAACCTCGTCAAATTACAATTAAATTATTATACTAATGGGTCATAATCTCAAATAAATTTAAATTAAATTGGCACATTAAGTTGAAATAAAATGCTGCAAATAATTTGTCAATTTTGAAAATTTTAAAATTTATTTCCAACAAAAAGGACACATGCACTTACACGATATACATTTTGATTTGTCACTATTATAATTTATAATCATCACTAATTTATAATATTTTTAATTTTTTACACAATGTAATATTATAGGTCATATTTAATTAATAAATATATTTATTAATTATTAAAAATTTAATTATATTTATTTTAAAAAAATAATTAACATATTATAAATAATAATTGATTAATATTAATATTAATTATATAATTAAACTTAATTATTATTTAAAATTTTAATTAATAATTAATACTTAATTAATTAAAAAAAATAAAGTGGGGTGTGTCGGGCGATTTGCCTGACACACCCCAATTTCAAAATTGGTGTCAAATGACACCAATTTTAAAATTTTTATTTTTTTATATTTAATAAATAAATTTGCCCACTTTTACCATCATAATAAATTTCATTTAAAAATTATTTGGTGTAGGAAAGGTAAGTGATGTAGTTTGAGACTCGAGCGGTGCCCTGTTATACGAGATCATCCGCTTTAATTTCGTATAAGCCTCACGATTTTTTTCTAAAGAATTAGTTCATTATGGAGATGAGACATTAGGCTTATAAATTGCTTAAACTCATTGTCTGCGACCAATATAGGATACTTGCCTACATAAGTAAATTGTTAATAATATATGTCATAAATAATACAAATTAAACAATATTCTATAAGTAAAATCCAAGAATACTTACACAATCCTTCCATGAGGTTTGGTGCAATTACATGTAGATCTCATGTAGTTTGAAAAATTACATTTAGTACTTTTGACGATTGTTTTGTCCAACAAATGTATTGATCTCTTAGTCAAAATTCACCGAATTTGATGATATTAGCATAATAATTGAATGGAAACCCATATTTGCCCCCGATTGACTTATTGCAAGTCAAACAAATCTTTTCTACATCTTTACGTGCTAATGCATGTGAGGGGGTACGTTTTCACTCATATAACGGTAGTTTGGTTAGAACATATTTGTTTTTGACATGCAAATTGCAATAAGTCATTAGTAAGTTTTTATTCAATTTTTTGTCAATATCAACAAATTCCGTGAATTTTGACTTCTGGAATGATCTATTTATTGGGATGAAAACAAACATTAAATATAATTTCTCAAATCACAATGAATTTTATGTAATTATATCAAACTTTTGAGGAGGGGTCGTAATTATCCCTATCTATCAGGGGACTATAAGAATTGATGCTGCCCACGTCAATTTATTCCTTGCTTTGCTTAGATTGGTCGAAATACTTTGTCCTCCACCGGAGAAATTCAAGCTTTCTGCATGCAACAACGGCAAACATGAAAAGCAAAAAAAAACAAAAAACAAAAAATAAAAAACCAAAAAACAAAAAAAACATATTATTATTATTATTTATTATGTTTTTCCTTTACTTGAAGAACCATATAACACAAAAAAGAAAAAATATTATTGAAGTTTACACCAATTTCCTAAGTCAAAAGTTTGGTAAATGCTCAATCATCAATGATTCAATGTATAATATAACGATTATTGACGTCACACAAATTAGGCAAAACTTTATCATATATCTCCTATCAACACGTCTTTTGTTTTTCAGAAAAAATCATTGTAGTATATTTAACTATCATATTATTATAATGAGACTTTGCGTTCATTTCAAGTTTTTTCAACCCGGTCGTGGCACTCTATGTGTATAGAAACTAAACATAAAATGGCTAAATTATATTTTACACTTTAGAATTAATTGAAATAAGCACTTACAATCTTGAAAAAAAAAAAAAACTAAATTGCACTTAACACCCTAGAAACTAATTCTTTTTGCACATTGAAATTGATGTGAGCAAAATTCGCTCAATCAAAGAAATAACTTTTGGGCCGGAAAATCTAAGCCGAAAGCCGAATGATGCAAGGAAATGGGACCTGCAAAAAAAAAAAAACGTTAGCACTCAGACGCTCAAGTCAGTAATTTGTCTGAAAAGAGATAAATTGAAAACACAATGCGAATGAAGAATGTAATCGGGTTATGTGTAGCACGAAATAGTTGTGCAGTGTACGAGCTAGTGAATACGTTACCCAATTAAAGGTGAAGACTTTGTATTTATAGGTGCAAGAGTCCTCTCGGGTTGAGAGGTCTAACAGGACTAGGACTCCTAGAGGGTAATCAAGAGGGGACTCCTTGAGTTCGGGGGAACTGGTGGATAACTTCCCAACAGACGCGGATTTTGTGGACATCATCTCCATCTTGAGTCCTTCTCGGGATTATGGTATCCCTCCCTGTCGCCTGGTAACGTGGGCTTCTGCTGCTTCGTTGGCAAACTTTGTGATTTTTAGGCCAGGTTGTGATGCCTCCTCAGCTGGGCTGGCCTAATTGAGGCTATTCATGCTCTTGGGCTTCACTCCTTCCTTGGGTCGGGTGGAGTCGTGGACCCTCCCTCATGGGTCTCATGACTATTCCTCTCGTTGAGGATTATGCTCCTCTTTCTGGTCCGCCCTGATCTGGGGTCAAGCCCCTCGCTCATTGGGCCTAGACCATGCATGCTCGATTTATCTCTATCAGAAATGTTAGCACTTTTCAGGCCAAAATATTGGCCGAAGAAAGGGCATAATTGTCCCAAAAAAGAGTTTTCATAAACTTCGATGAAAATCTCCATAAAGTACAATATTGTTAGACACAAACTCGAATATGTTATTTTTGATATGGATTTAATTTGTAAAAATAATATCTATTTGTAATATTTATTATTTGCACACTTATCGAGCATGCCCTTATGGCTAATTCCCATTATTGATCTAATGAAATTGTGTATATTGAGTGATATCTTAAAATACTAGTCGATGTCCCAAGATATACATGGCCCGAGGAGCCCAACATGGAATAAATCGAAGAACAACCCAATTACCTAAGAGTGCGTGCAGCCCAAGGAGGAAGAGACCTCATCCCCAAACTCTCATGAGGGGTCCGTTAAGCTAAAAGGCTCACAGAAGTCACATGAAGAATGGTCTTGCGGTAGCTACCTGAGCACTGGAACGTTCCTACTCACACGTGGCTGAACTCAAACAAACACCTCAAAGGAATGACAATTCCTTTTACCACGGAAGATACCCATTGATCTAGGACTGGTTTCAACTACCTTCTATAAATTCGGAAAGGTTATACCGGGGGGGGATCTTATTATCCTAAAGGATGAACCCTCGATAGTTAGCAATTTAAATTGGAAGATCCCCCTATCCCTTAACAACCACCTTTCTGAGTCCTAGGGAGATTGACTCCTTCCGCTGGCAGGAGATGATGACTATCAAAAGGGGTCTACCCCTACCCCTGGTAAAGCGTAACATTTTTGGGTACTCACACGCACACAAATGCACTTGCTAGAAACACTCTTAAGCTGAATTATCACACTACCTTACACTTTTTCCAACTTTAAATTTTTTTCATCACTGTTACTGACTTGAACGTCGGATTGCTAACGTGTTTATTTCCTTTTTAAGAATTGTAAAAAGTTAGGTAAAAAAATAGCAAATTGAACGTACCAAAGCAACTTTTCGTTGCGTCACCATTCTCAACATTATTTTTAATTGTAATAATTACAAGTTTGACATTGTTATTGGTGCCCTTGTAAACTAAATGGCCCAGAAGGACGTCTAAAGGATAAGGTGTGGGGAGATATGGGTCCCCTGGCCCAAAGCAGGCTCAAGACTTTGGGCCGAATCCAAGACCCAACTATGGCCGAGCCCAAGTCTTGAAACCCCCTGGGGTCTCTAGGTCCATCCATGCATGCGCATGACAACAAGGGCACCCCACGTGGCAAGAACAGTCATGAGCCACATTATGCCGGGACAAAAACCATTTCCAGCTAAGCAACCTGGAGACTTAGGTCTCTTAGTGAAGGACCTCCTTCCTATTCACCTTGTTGAAGATGCGTACATAGTCTTATCCAATAAATGAGTCCTTATCCTTATAAGTTGTCCTTATGCTTGCGGATGTTTCTATCCGATGAGGAGGCCTCCCCCTGCGAAAAGCCATTTCACCCCACATAAGGGGGGGATTGGGGTGGCTAATGGATAACCCCTCTCCAAATCCCAGGGCAGATACTAAAATTTTACATGTATAATCTGAAACACTCTGAGATCTTTTACTATCTTGCTATTTTATCTTTTCAATTTTATTATTCGCATACTGACTTGATCATTAGAGTGCTAATAACTTTTTTGTAGGTTTCTATTCTAGAGTTCACATAACTGAGACCCAAAGATCTTGAGTTAGAATTTACAAAAATGAGCAATTTTTACTCGCATCACTTATATTCTTATAAATTATATCATCTCATTTTTATTTAGATATTTCAAGAGCACAATTTTAAAATAAAATATAATGTCCGGTAAAATTAAAATATCTTATAAAATACATGTGAATTCATAAGTTTTTTTTAATTCAATTTAATTTAAATATATATAAATGTATTGGATGGTGTGAATACAAAACTAATGATGTACTTAATTATTTTTTAATATGATATGTACTCTTTCTTGATATTTTTATAATGAAATTATAGATATATAATATATTGTTTCATCTATACTAATATATAGAGAAAATTCCCTCCACGCTCATAAACGACGGTCAATGACATCGCCGCATCATTTTTCTGTAAAGTCGAAAATTCCCTTCAACCAATTATAATATAAATAACTTATTCAACTTTCAAATTTTACATTAATTGATAAAATAGTTTCTTTTTTCTTTCCTTCTTTGTTTTTTTTTAATAAGTTGTATTGGTTTATATTTTGCTCTTATCTATATTAATATATAAAGAAAACCCCCTCCACACTCACAAACGGCGGTTAATAACACCGCTACACTATTTTTTGTAAAGTTGAAAACGCCCTTCAACCAATTATAATATAAATAACTTATTCAACTTTCAAATTTTACATTAATTGATAAATAATTTTTTTTGGGGAGAATTACACTTTTGGTCCCTCCACGATACCACTAAAACACTTTTAGTCTCCCTTCATTCACGACTTGCACTTTTGGTCCCAATTAGCTATATTTTTTTAACACTATTGATTCATCCGTCAAGTCTCCGTTAGAAGTTAACGGAATACACACGTGCGGCGCACGTGAGGTTGATTTTTTTTTTTTTTTTTTGGGGGGGGGGGGGTTATTGCAATTTGACACTCAAATTGGTTGCTCTTCGCAATAAACCACTTTTGGCACCAATTTTTTCTTTCTCATAATGATTTGTTGAAGAAAGTAACCCTAGTAATGCACATGAATAGGGTTCTTTTCTTCAACCAATCATGTTCAAAAACATAATTGATCTAAAATTGAAAATAAAAATCTAGAAATTTCGAAAGAAATCCGTACCCTATAATTTGGGCATGCACGAAACCTCATTCCAGGATTATTTTTTGTCCACTACGTCATTACTGGTAGCTCAAATCCACATTTGCAAAATAGTGCTTCATTTGGGAAAAAAACCAAAAACCTTCTTGTTTGGTTCTTTTTCCATATGTTGAATTTGATGAGTTTGGTGAATCATTTGAACAACTTCTACTCATGGCTAAAAATCTAAGTTTGAAGTAATTGAACAAAAAAATTTCGTTCAGATTATGAAAGTGAGAATGAGCGATTGTGAATTATGAGAGAGAAAAATTGAGGTTAATTGGTGCCAAAAGTGCTTTATTGTGAAAAACAACCAATTTGGATGCCAAATTGCAACAATTTCCCCCCCAAATTCAGTCTTATGTGCGCCTCACGTGTGTTTTCCATTAACTTCTAACGAAAACTTGATGGATGGATCAAAAGTGTTCAGATATATATCTTATTGGGACCAAAAGTGTAATTCATGAATGAAGGGGGACTAAAAGTGTTTTAGTGGTATTGTGGAGGGACCAAAAGTGAATTCTCCCTTTCTTTTTTCTTTCCTTCTTTTTGTTTTTTAATGTGTTGTATTGATTTATATTTTGTTCTTATTTATAATAATAAATTTTAAAACACAAAAAAATATTTATTATATGTACATAGGTACGACGTGCCATAACAACTAACTAAGATAAAATGATAAAGCGCCTTCTCGTTCTATTATTACCTCGAAACTAAAAGTCGTACAGTGTGCTTCACTTGTTGTACCTGACCCGTATTTATAATAACACGTGCAATTGAATAATTTTCCCTCACAAAATTGCAAGCTCTCAGACGTACTGACTCTCGCTCCAAATCGCTCTATCAGCAACACCATACCGATCCGTCAGCCCCACCGTCGCCACGGCTGCGGCGGCGAAGCCAAGTAACTCATTATACTCTTCACACCACCAACATGCTAGACCCGTCATCGATGGATCCGAATTCGATATCGCATGTGGGACGAGTTCCTGACTCGGATCGAGCTCGTCAACCGCCGCTCTCAACGAGTTCAGCGTCTCGCCCCAATTTACGGCAAGCTCTGTTGGACGTTGGTGAAGGAGCTCAAATTGAAGTACCGAGGATATTACTGGGAGCACGGGAAAGCCTGTTCGAAGAAGCTGAGGAGAACGAAAAAATCAATTCGAATTTCGGGGATTGCGGACTATGTTAATAATAGGAGTTTTGGGCGGAATCTGGGAATACTAATAGCAATGGTGCGAATAGATGTGGCGTCCACGGGTGCAAGTCCAGGCCATGGCGTTGACGAGAACGAGGTTCCGCCACATGCATATACTGTCCGGCCCAAGCAGAAGTCTATAACTATAAGGCTTGCCGCTTCTCCATTACAAGGTTCGTGTAGTTTCCTTCTTTTCGACATTTCTTTTAACAGTTATGTATGTATGTTTTCTTAGTTACAAATTTTCTATTATAGAATTTCAGTGTATTCGATGGGGTTTCGGGAATCAATTATCCAACCTGAAAACCAAACCCCCAAATTTTGGTTACTCCTCATAGTCAAGAAATCAACCCCGTAGACGGTTTATTCTAAAAGCCCTATCTGACGTTCACCTCTACCTTGTTGCGATCATCCAGAATACTTCTGATTGATCTATGCTTTGCTCTAAGTTTCTATGTTCAGAGAGTGAATGAGTGTCTTAGCATCAAGTTACTGAATTTATGATTGATTGCTTGTCTCATCTCATCCCATTTCATTCTAGTGTGACGAAGTGAGATGGGAATAAGTATAGATGAGATGGAAATAATTTTGCATGTGTGTTTGGACATAAGATAAAAATGTACTGATAATAGTTTACGTAATATGTAAAAGGTGTTGGGTATGAGAACATGATGATTATAGTTGATGGTATGTAACTTTTTCTTAAAGCAGTGATGTGCCTGTGATATATCTTTTTTAAAGTAGTGAAACATGTTTGAGATTTGTTTTGAAAAATTTCCAATAAACAAACACATATCTTACATGTAAAAATATTCGCGAGTGTGATCATTCGCTCTGTATCTAACAGTTAGTTGTTTTCTCTGTGCTATGAATTATCTTTACTGGATGCAGAACCAACCAACTAATACTCTTGCCAGTTTTGGATATTCCTTTTGGTGAATTTATCATCTCATAATTTGAGATTTGCATTGGCCTCACTCTGATGGTGGATCTCTTCAGCTTTTTTTTCGCATTGGCATGTACATGTTGCCAATGCTTTTACAATAGTATTGCTATATTGTAACTATTGAATGTAGTTAGTAGCTCAATGGTCAGCCATTTGTGAACAGGCGTTGCTGTTGCTCTATGGCAATTATTTGGTCATTGTCACTAGAGGAGTGCATCGTTGAATACTCACCATCTGCGACCAGTCTTTGTTCTGGTAAGAACCACACATGATGGCAAGGATTTATTCCGTTGAGGCTGCCAAAGTGCTCCTGAATGGTTGTTTCTTAAACAAATGGTATAATTCCGTGATTGTTTAACTGACTATATATCGGATTGTGCCTTTCTATGGTTGGGATATTGTGCACATAATGACTGACCTTTTTGCCTTTGCTATGTGGTGTGGCTTCTTTCATGTCTCTACAAAAGATCACGCAAAGACCACCACAAGAAAGCTCTTAAATATACACTTTTTTGCTCTTGCATAATAGAAAATATCCGTTGCTGGATAAGTGGTAATTGTCTTATCATTGTCACCCGCTTTGGGACCTGTCAGCGTGAACCTAAGAAACATACTTTGAGTACTCCGCTTAGTACCATCGTGCTCCTCAGGTGTTCAGCTCTGGAGAAAAACCCTTACGGTGTGGTTTAGTTTGTTGACTCTGATGCTTTAGATGTGACACAGAACTCCACGACTTGAAAAATCTGCCCTTGTTTTAACCCACTTAGATTTTTCGATGTCTTCGGTGATGCTTGCTGCAATCCACATTATCCCAAAGTGATAAAAGATATAAATTTTTGCCTGAAAAACAGCTCATAAAGAAGCAATATTGAATAAATATTGGTACTATCAGAATGGACATCTCTATGATGTTTCTTTTTCTTAAAATGACATGCTTCCTTTTGTTTTCTGATGCCTCTGCTAGTTCTACTACAGGATCCATCTGTGAGGAAACCAATATTGAAATCATCCTGTCGTTCTTATTGCCCTCTTCACTTTCTCAAGGCCGAAAAGCAAATGGCCTGTGCTCTATAGAAGGCTGGTCACAAAATCTTCTCTGCAAGTAAGTTCACTCCTATGTTCCATGTCATATTGCAGGTACGATCACCAAATCCAAATCAAGAGGATGGCTGCAAGTAAACCAAAGCTGGAAATTGCTCTTGTAAGTATATATGTCAACAAAATTATATAGTGTATTATTATTATTTCATTATTAAGTTAGTAATTGTAAGTATTATTTCATTAATATTTATTAAAGTATAAACATTTATTAATAGTATTTGAAAGTTCAGGAAATTTTTGGCAAAACTTTGTGAAAATTCGGAAAAATTTAAAAAATTTCAATTGTACTCCTGCAAAAGTAAATTCTAAGTTCAATTTCATTTCAGATCTCAAGATTCCGCAATTCCAGTCAAAATTTTGGGACAATGGATAAATTTAATACCAACATCCAGAAAATGAAATATGAGCCAAAATAGTCAAAACTCAATCACAATGTTTGGGTCCGTTTTTGGGCTGTTTCAGAAACAGCCCAAAACAGACCCAATGTTTGCCATGGTTTTGGCAAGATTGTTTTGGCCCGTTTTCTTTTTTAAAATGTGTTTTGCTTTCACTGTTCATCCGTTTTTCATCTTGCTTTTGGTTATTTTTCAGCGTTTTGGGTGGTGATGTATTAGTTAAAGTCGAACTCCGAGAGCTCGACTTCACATATATTTTTTTTTTTTTTAAATTCAAAGTCGAACTCCGAGAGCTCGACTTCACATATTTTTTTTTTTTTTTTAAATTCAAAGTCGAACTCCATGAGTTCGACTTGAAGTCGAACTCATGGAGTTCGACTTCAATCATATGAAGTCGAACTCTCAGAGTTCGACTTCACCTTTTTCTTTTTTTTTTTATTATTATTACTGTTATTATTATTAAAATTATTGTTATTATTATTATTATTATTATTATTATTATGTTGTCTCGGATATTTAAACATATGTAAAAAAAATATAATTACATCAAAAATAAATATTTAAATCAAAAAATAAAATTTAAAAAATTAATTATAATAATTACAATTCTTAAAAATGACCGCGCCCGTCCACAAGTCCGTCGGTGCAGGGTGTTGTAGGACTTTTTATTCTAATATTATGCATTAGTAGTAGTTGTTGAATCGTTGTTATTAACATGCTTTTATTAATGGCAGTAATTTGAATGTTAGTTCAATGCCCCTCAAACAATGCAACTTAGTTAAATATATTTATATATTTAATTTACGTTGTGTGTAGTTATAACTTTATTTTAGTATTACGTTAATTAACTAGCATTGCACCCAAATGTAGAATTAACGTTAATTAATTTACGTTAATTAAATCACTAACCGTATATAACTATATCATATAAATTTACGTTAATTAAATTTACGTTGAATTTTAAATCACTAACCATATACAACTATATCATATTAATTTCTTCTTCAATGCATTGTGTGGGATCAATTTCTCTAAATATATATATATATATATATATGTACACAAACAAAGAATATACACAAACCCAGAATAATAATATAACTATATAATATTATATAGAAAGTGTATGTAGAGTTGAGTTTTATTAGATATTAATATGGTATAAAATAAAATATACCTAACAAATTTCATATATATATATATATGCATATATATGCACTATACATACACACTATTCATGATTTGATATAAAATAGTATTTTATTCAACAACAAAAACAAATCCAAACATACAACAACATATCTCAATATATTCTACTTTATCTCCAAAAACAAATCCAAACATATTACGAACTCCCAAAACATACCCACTTATCTTTCAATTTCTCTCTCTACTTTTACAAAACAAGACAAAATGGCCAAGAAATGGATCCAAACACTGTGTTGTGGTTCTGAATGAAGAATCTTATTTGTATTATTCCTATGATGTTTTTTGTAAGATTTGACTAAGTATTTATCACCAAAACCCTAGTTACTTTTCTTGTTCTTAAAACTTTTTCCCGACAAATTTTAATCATTCAATTGACATATTTCTACCTAGTATGCACGAGGCTTTTGATCTAACAGAACTTACTATTTCTACCTAATGTGTTCCAATCCTTTTTGAATTTAAAGATGCTAATTCTGTTAACTAAAATTTAAGGTTTGGCTAGTATTTATCACCAAAACCCGAGTTACTTTTCTTATTTTTTAAAACTTTTTCCCGACAAATTTTACTCGTTCAATTAACATATTTCTACCTAGTATGCAAAAGGCTTTTGATCTAACTGAACTCACTATGTCTACCTAATATGTTCCAATCCTTTTGAATTTAAAGATGATAATTCTGTTAACTAAAGATATTCAAAGTTTCATCTGCACTTTCTCCTTATTTCTATAAATTTTCATTTTTTTATAAAAAATCACAATGATTCTCAAAATTTCAATTGAAATTTCTGTAAGTATTATAGCACCGAAATATGCATTATTAGCAATATTTAATATCTAGCATTGATGTGAGCCTGAAAAGGCTTAACTAATAATCCCTTCGTCCCATTTTCTGTGAATCCAATTTGACCCAACATAAAGTTTCAGATGAAAATTGGAAAAACCTTTTAAATGATGGAGCTTTATTTTGGCTCGGCTTTCAAAGAAAATTAAATAGAAGTATTTTCTTTTTGCCCTGGGGGGGGGGGTTGTATTATTATCCAGGATAACAGCCGCTATATATAGATTACGGTACACACTTATATATGCATTCCTATTTGTATGTGTCAACTATGGGAAGTTATACAACTCAGAATTCACTAGAAGCTGACACACTCTAGGCTCCTAATGATGAGTGCCACAGGAAAAGCACTGCATCAGTATATCTAAACAATCTATCTCTAATCAGTACATAGGACCTCATATCTAATAAGCTGCATTTACTGGTTATATGCAATAGATTATTTCTAGTTTATAGTCTTTGAGTTTAACTGCATTTCAGGATAAATAATCACAAGAAACACATCCTAAGTGCTTGATGGAAAACAAGTTCTATGTGACTGTTAAAGCTATTAAAAAATCTCACTACTAAAACTCTAGAGGAAGTTTTTATCCTGGCTAAATAATTATGCAGGATGCTGATCATTGCCACTAACATCCAGGCTATAAGTTTTTTATTTGAATACTTTTAGTTGAGTTGGAATATGGGTGGTGTGGTGGTTAGTTCACACTTTTGGCTCACAATGCAAATAGTAGTGACAAGGGTCGATTCCAGAGGAATTGGTTCTAGATCAATTTCTTCAACAAGGAGACAAGATGGGGGGGGGGGGGGGGGTTGTCTTGTAACTAAAATTAACAAAGTAAATTGATAAATTAAAGAGAGTAATAAATATGAGAAGAGCTTTTAGTCAAAATGCACTTAGGTGTTTGGTGTTGTTTCATCTAAATTGTGCTTTCTACTTTCGTCCTCTTTAAGTATTTGTATTGTTCCCTATGCTTTTATTACAAATAATCTGATTTTTGAATGATTGGTACCATTATTCATTGTCTAGAATATTTACCTAGTTAATTAGACTATCAAATCCGTAATTGTTTGATTAGTGGCAACACAACACATTTCATTATGCCTTACTAGTCGATTATGCTGCAGGGAATGCACAATTTAATTTAGATGCATTCTCCTAGGACTTTGTTGGTTAGAGTTGGTCGCTATTCTAGTTCTAATGCTATTAGTAGCTAGAAACCTCGGGGTCGTTCCCAAGATTGTTTACCGACTATGGAATTAGCCAAAGGAAGTTCTTTGGCTAAGGAAAAAGGTAAGGTAGGGTAGGTTATATCAATGACCATAACCAATTTATCTATTGTGAATGAATGATACTTTTTGATCGATGATCAATACTGGAATCAAGTTGGATCCCATCTTTGACTGCAGACGCTTTTCAAACTTATTTATCTCCTTAGTTTTATCGAATTTACTTGTTAATTTTAGTTACAACACAACCCCCCTTTTCTCTTATTGAAGAAATTGATCTAATATCAGTCCTATGAAATTGACCCTGCTTGCTACAGTTTGCAAGTTCTTTGAGTAGGAAAAATAAACACTATGCAAATAATATGTAAATATTGATGGTTAATGTGTGATTAATATACGCCATTTAGATTCTGGGGGGGTGAATGATTTGCACGCATAAATATGTTGAAACTGATTTATGTGAATCAATTTAACGTAGTTGATTAATGTATAGAATTCACCATAATAATTTATATAGTCTCTCATCCAGTATTGTTCTCTTGCATATTAGAACTAGGGTATGGTATTAGAGTTTTAATTGTCATCTAGCATTGTCAATGCTGGTGATCCATCTACGTTGCACTATTACTGAAAACAGCTTTCCACTTCTAGAAGTTAATTCTTACTAAACAAGAGGTCTTCATGCTTTTAGTCGGAGTTTGTCCTGTGTATGGGTATGTTTCATAATGCTCACCTTCCTATCTAAGTGGCAGAACTTCCTGTGGGGCATGGGAATCTCATGAGGCCGTTTGCATAAGATAAAGCTGGAGATGGTGAAACCTATGATGGCAGGGAACTTGTACCAGAGTGTACACCAAACATCTGGTTCATCTTGCTGTTTGTTTGCATGTGCTTGAGATATGTAGTATTATATTATGATCTATTTTTAATGCCTGATCAAGAAATGATAAATCTGGTAAACTAACAAAACAATGGCAAATTTCGTTGTTGCGCTTTAGCAAATTTTCCCTTTAACTTTGTGACCATATATTTGGGTCTTGTCCTCAGATGAAACCAATCGCATAACTCAGTGATCACTTATTTAAAGTTGTGTCGCAATAGACCTGTCATGTTCTGTGTGTCTGGTTCATAGTTGGAGTACTCAATGCTGTCGGTGCCGTCAGGTCTGAGTAATGAGTTTCCCCACCCACTTAATTGCATTGCATTGACAATTAGTTGTTTGCAGTGGGGATGTTGAAGGGATGGGGTTTCAAACATCAAAGAGCATCTCCTGTGCAGCTGTACCGATATGGTTATATTCATCAACAAGTGATAATCCAATGGCTCTCAACCTCAAGTAATTTCCCCTTTCTAATCCTTCGCTTCCTTTTCCCCTCGCCACAAGTTGATCTGTTTGTTATAATTTGGGATGCTTTTGTGTTTTCATTTTTGAGAAACAATACATGTTGGGGGTTAACTGGATCTGTATGTTCTATACAAGCTTTCATGCAATAATCCATCAATCATGTAGAATCCTTAAGCTTTTAGAAGTTATTTGTTTTCACTAGAGCATTTTATGGCTACATAAGTATTTCTACAGGAGGAGTCTCTTTTTTTCTTTTCCCTGCGTGCCGGGCAGGGGTGCTGAGGCTACAGCTTACAATATGTCAAGAAAATGAATAGAAGGTGGACCATTGTACACATAATTGACAGACCTAACTGGATAGGGTTACCTTAATGTTGGGGACTGGAGTGTGGTTGAATTTTGTCCTCTGCATTACTAGTCAGTAATCTTACAACTAACCGACTATCTGTCAGTACATGCATGTGGAATTTGCTGAGAGGTCACATCATGTGAATCAAACTTAAAAAATTTGAGCACATGACTGGGTGTAGAATGGTTCTTGATTACAGTTACTTTCTTGGAGATAAATAGGATGATTATTCGAAATTGATCTTAGCTACCAATTTCAGGTACTGTTTAAGCCTAAATTGAAAAACAAAATCTGGTTAGTCTCATTGCCATAAATTGTGATGACTTTTGGGAATTTGAGCTCTCTCCCTCCCTCCCTCCCCTCTTTTACAGAAATTGGTCTACTGCCTGTTAACTTTCTACTGAAAGATGTGGCGAGGTTGGAACTTCAAAACTTTTGGCGGCTATGGGACTTTCTCTGATCCCCAGTCTAGATCAATCATTGATTTGTGGCCCCCCTATAAATTTAAACTGCTGTGATTGTCAGGACTTGGCAGAAAATTCTTGGTGGCTGTGGGACGACTGTGATCAGTAATTTGTGGGTCCCACGCCTTAATCGTTCCTGATTGTCACAGGATCAGTGATCCCAAGACTTTCTGTTTTGTAGGTTAGTCACTCCGAAGACTTGTTTTGTAGGATTACCACGTTGCAAAATCATGTGGTGGTGACTAAATGGGCACCAACCCACAATAAATGGTACACACAATTATAGACAGCACGGGCGTATGAAATGGAAAGAAGCAGTAATAGTAATAGGTGGAGGCGTTAATACAAGCTAAACCAAAGAGACTTTAGTACAATAATCTGAGAGTGGTTCCAACTATAGAGCCTAAATAGAAAAATGGACAATCTCCTTTTTCGTGCTAATTTGTCTCGTGTGCAAATGCAGACCACAAATCCAGGCAACATTATGTATATCATAAGATGAAATTGGGTTAATATATGTCTGGTAATATTTGTACATATGTTGCACCAGAGGCTTGTAGTTGTTAGCTTTCTGATGCTGGTCATACTTACTATAGTACCATCTTCCATGAAATGAATAACCAACGTTTCTAAGTTGACCAGGCAGGAGTACTTATTTGTACCAACTTTTTCCTCCAAGAGATGGTTAAACAGGATAGTTTTATATGACTTACTCGACATATTAAAGTTTTGAGATGAATTACTCGACACGAAGATGTTGTGAAATCAATTGGACGTGAGAATAACTCGAAATGTAACAACAGTGGAAACCTTGTGAAATGAACAAGATGTGGGAAAAAGATGGAAATTTTGAGAATGGTGTTCTTTTAACCAAGACGAAGAAAATTCAGAAGCTTACCTAATTTAAAGGCACAATTAATAGCTCAATGGGAGTGGGGAAAGAAAAGCCTGTGGAGAAAAACACATCAGTCGGAAGAAAATAGATAACAACCCAATCCCAATGCATTTAAGTGCAAAGCCCTTTTCAATTCCGCAGCCTCTCAACCACTTAATAAATACAACTCGGAAACTGGGAGAGAGAGAGATGACAAATTCCTGTTCGTGAGTGAAAGGTAACTGATCAAAGAAATATACGTATATGTAGTCTAGTAGTCAATGTTCTTGGAATTCAATTAGCACTTTGTGTGTATATCAGTATATGTTACCACCACTCACCATTCTTGCCAGTTCTATTTCTACTTTATCATTGGTGAGCTGCATCTGCATGATGATCATCTATATATATCATGATACTCTTTTCTTTTAGTCGACAACGCAGGAGCATATGAAAGTAATTTTGCAATAAATTGGTGGTTAAGAAACTTTGCATTGTGCTTGAAATGACTAGAGATAGATGGAGGAACATTTAATGCCTACACATGAATTTTTATAACAATATTATACATCATAGACATAGTTGGTGAATGGTCAGTCACTACATGTTTCCTATACTCTCTACATATATTGCATGGATCTCACTCACTAACTCATACTCACTCCCTCATAGCACCTCCAACACTTTATATATAAATATACACACAAATCCACCAGCAGTACTGATCTGATCAAAGTATAGTCATCACTACCCCCCATCACACACTCACACACTGACTCAAAAACAAGAAATCTTGACCATGGGAACCCTCGACCTTAAACCTGCCATCCAAGACCTTAAGGTGGCAATCCAAGAAACAACCCTAATACACCCCTCCCAACAAACTGATGAAAACAAGTCAATCTTCTTGTCCAACATAGACCAAGTGCTGAATTTCCATGTCCAAACAGTCCATTTCTTCCCGGCTAATCCTGATTTTCCACCAGAAACTGCGGTCGCCAGGCTCAAAAGTGCACTGGAGAAAGTGATGGTGGCATATGATTTCTTGGCCGGAAGGTTGAAGCTGAACCACCAGACGGGGCGGCTGGAGATCGACTGCAGCCCATCCGGGGTGGGGTTCGTAGTGGCCACCACCGAGTATTCTCTAGACGAGGTTGGGGATTTGGTCTACCCCAATCCAGCATTCATGCAGTTGATTGTCCTGGGCTTGGATAAGTTTGATGATCAGCCACTTTGTGTTCTTCAGGTAAAAAATGCTGTTGATTCACTTTTAGAGAAGAGGTGAATATATACTTTTATAATGCTGTCCGATTACAATTAAGAAAAAAAGTCAATTTTCTGAAATAGAAAGCACGTGTAATTCATATTTTTAAGTCTTATCTTGAATATTGTATTTCCATTTTTTTCTCAATTGCATGAGTAGTGAACTTTTATTTTCTTTCGTTTCCTTTCTTTCATTATTCAATTCAGTCTTCAACGTCTTACTTAATTTGTTTTAATTATTATTAATAATTAGAAAGGCATTATAAGTAGTTGAAAGTTGAAACCTAGCGGTGTTTTCAGTCTACTCAAGGCAAGCCTTAATTATTCGATCGTTGTTACAGCTAGAATTGACATAGACAGGGGGCCACATGTAATAAGTCCAACTCTCTCTCTCTCTCTCTCTCTCTCTATATATATATATATATATATATATAAAACCGCAAGGTTAAGTTTAACGTACCACGTAAATTTCAAATAATGATGTTCCTAATGTTTGTCATTAATTTGTAGGTCACATCATTTAAGTGTGGTGGTTTTGCAATGGGCATATCCACCAACCATGTCTTGTTTGATGGCATGAGCTTCAAGCTCTTCTTAGAAAATCTAGCTTCCCAAGCTTTTGATGACAAACCCTTACCCCTCTCACCATGCAACGATCGTCACCTCTTGGCCGCCAGGTCCCCGCCACAGGTCACGTTCCCCCACCCCGAGTTGCTCAAGCTGAAGCCTTCAATAGGGGAAGAAGAACAAAACCCTCCGGTGTTTGATAGCAAACAAGAGGATTTAGACTTCAAGATCTTTAGCCTAAGCCCTGACGACATTAGTTACTTGAAGGAGAAGGCAAAGGCTGGAGAAATCAATCCCACCACCAAAATCACCGGCTTCAATGTGGTCACAGCCCACGTCTGGCGGTGCAAGGCGTTGTCGTATGACGTTGAGAATAATAGGGAAAGAGAGTCGATGGTGCTTTATGCAGTGGACATAAGGTCAAAGTTGAAGCCACCACTGCCACTAACTTACTGTGGCAATGCAGTGCTGAGTGCTTATGCGTCAGCCAAATGTTCAGAGTTAGAGGATGAGCCTTTCTCCAAGCTGGTAGAAATGGTATCGGCAGGGTCTACAAGGATGACCGACGAATACGCAAGATCCGCCATTGATTGGGGGGAGGTCAACAAAGGGTTTCCCAATGGGGAGTTCTTGATTTCCTCATGGTGGAGATTAGGGTTTGATGAGGTGGTCTACCCATGGGGCAAGCCAAGGTATAGTTGCCCTGTGGTTTACCGTAGGAAGGATATCATATTGTTGTTTCCTGAGATTGGTGGAGCCAGCAGCAATGGGGTGAATGTTTTGGTTGCATTGCCCCCTAAGGAGATGGAGAAATTCCAAGCCCTATTTCACAAGTACATGGCATGAAAGTTAATCTCACTTTCTTGAAATTGGCAACACTTACGCGTGTGACGGATACTTATGTTATATAAATACACTACTGTGATTGCATATATATTTGTATGTATGTATGTGGAGCATAATGATCAATATATATTTTGATCTGTTAAATATAATCTGTTTGATTATGTGGATTTATTTACCAGTCGTGAGCCAACAAAACAACATATGCATGCAAGTAAAATTTGAATATTACCGATACGGCTACTATATGGGTTTGAAGGTAATTTGGTCTTGTAACTATATTCTATTCTCGTTTTAAACCTTTATTTTTTTAGGGTTTTAAAAAGGTCTTGTAGCTTTTTAATTGTCACGATTTTTGTCTTCTTTCCGCTAGAATTTCTCCAAAGTTGCCGAAAATGTCTGACGTGGTGGCTCAAAAAGTTGCCAAAAATGTTTGATATGACGGCTTAAAATTTTCGACGACTCTAAAGAAATTTCGGCGAAAGGAGAATCAAAATCGTGACAATTAAAAAACTATAGGACCTTTTTAAAACCTTATAAAGATAAAAAACTAAAATAAAAATGAGGTATAGTTTCAGGACCAAAAATACCTTTAATCCTACTGCATGTGACAATTTTGTCAATAGAACAGCAATATGTGTTACCACTTTTAAGTACAAAAACACAATATAATAACTTTGAGACAAATAATATATTTCATTTGAAACAACATGAAACCTTGTTTCTCTAGAACTAAACTTGGAGATGTCTTAAATAAGAGATGTTTTGGGATCATTCCAATTTTTGGCCCATATTTATAAGCCCAAGGGAATGTAATTTTTGTTTTTCGTTTTAAAAAATTTTGGTCGGGAAGCGAATGAACATACCGTCGTGCCCTTTTATTTAAATTAATTTAAGTAAAATATAAAACTCCGTTCGAGCACGAGTAATTAGTAAAATCATATAAAAAAATATTAAGTTATTTGACTAAATCGATTTCGTTCAAACTAGACTTATTAACAACCAAATAAAAATTATACATAATTTCGAAGCTAGATAAATAATTCAAACCAAACATTTGAACAATATGTTAGTTAATTAACTCAATTTATTTACACCCGTAAACATGTCACATCTAGGATAAGGCCTGTCTCTATAATTTGAGTTGGATATTATATATTTTGGAATATCTTTTCTTTAACTTTATTGTTGTCTTTCTCTCTCTTTCAAATTTATATTTTGGGATATATGGGTTTCTAACTAGGGAAATTGTCACCACTCCTTTTATTTGTCTGTTGCCTTATTTATTCCCTCCTTTTTTTGCATGTAATTTTCTTTCAGATTCTCTTATTATTATTATTATTATTATTATTATTATTATTATTATTATTATTATTATTATTATTATTATTTGTAAGTCAAGTAGCTTTTACAAATAAGTTAATACTGAATTATTCCCGTTATTCCTGCTTTTCTTTGATTACTATGTTAGAAAATTGATTGCAAATCTCACGTGATTGTTAGTATTTTGGCTTTCTTTTGAAATGAATCGACTACAAATTTGTGGGTCCAACGCTTTAATTGGTCCTAATTATCACAGGATTAGTGATCCCAAGACTCTCAATATTTTGCAGGTTGCAAAATCATGTGGTGGTGACTAAATGGGCACCAACCCACAATAAATGGTACACACAATAGAGCCTAAATGGAAAAATGGACAATCTCCTTTTCTTGCTAATTTGTGTCGTGTGCAAATGCAGACCACAAATCCAGGCAACATTATGTATATCCATATGATGAAATTGGGTTAATATATGTCTAGTAATGTTTGTACATATGTTGAACCAGAGACTTTCTGATGCTGTTCATATACTACTGTGGTACCATCTACCATGAAATGAATAACCAACATTGACCAGGCAAGAGTATTATTTCTACGGAAAAAATGTAATTTTAGTCCTGTAAATTTTGGAAATAGTAATTTTAGTTCTATTCAAATTAAAATTTATAATTTGATCTTATAACTTTAAAATTTGTGACAGTTTAATCCTTTTCGGCTGATTTGGCCGGAAAATTCCATACCATCAATCATGTCAGCACCTAAACTGGGGCTTTCAGTGAATTTGATGACTCGTTAGTCCAAGTTGTAATTTTTAATTGCAATTTTGGTCCTATATCTTTAAGGGGTTGGCAATTTTGGTTCTCTAACTTTGGATGTGTCATCTATATTTCAAAATAGTAACGTTTAGGTCCTTGAGCCCAATTAATGACCATTTTGACTTTTTATGATAAAAGTTCAATAGTCTTGTCACATGCTCTTAATCAAGTCCAACATGCTTTCGAAATAAAATTAAACTTCCATAAACTTCGTATACCTTGATTTGACCTCCTCGCCACCGGTTCCAAACCCTCGATTTTAAGGACTTCTTCCAGCCATATTGTCGCAATAGATGGTTCGTCGGTCATTACAAAAAAATAATTTTATAGTAACGGCTTTTGTAACAATCAATTAATAATTTGGAACAATTTTTAATCATTGTAACTGCTTTTGTAACGGCCAACCATCCGCAGCTTATTTGAGAGTTACAAAAAATTTGCAATAGTTTAGCTGAAGGCCGTTACAATTTGTAACGGTTCTTGGACGGCCTACAACGCCGTTATAATGCTTGACCGAATGGAGAAAATGAGTTTGGACCTGTTTTTGGAATGGTCAATGTAAATTTATTATATTTATTTGGGATGATCACATTTACACCCCCTGACCTATAGTCTATTTACACAAACCGCCCATATCTTTTGCATAATTACAGAAATCACCCTTGATAGCCAAAAAATAGGGGTAGTTTGTGTAATAATGTCGATACTTTCGAGGGGTGTAAGTGTAATTTTCTAAAAAAATAGGGGTGGTTTGTGTAAATGATGTTTACATTCTAGTGGGTGTATGTGTAATTATTCAAAAGGCAAGGGTGGTTTGTGTAATTAAACAGACCATAGGTTAGGGGGTATAAATGTAATTACCCCTATTTATTTTTTGAACGGCCATTGTAACACACACAGTAATGGGTTGGCTTCCGCTTTAGAACGGTTGTTTGAATTCTTTTTGTAACGGCTTTGTCTCGGTATTTGTAACTAGTGTTTTCATAACGTTTGCAACACCCTTTGTAACTCTTTGTTTGAACGTGGGTATTAGTTTTTTAATGGCGTTTGTTACTGTTTTCATTTTAGTTTTGTACCGGTTTGTGGGGCGTTTTCTTTTAAATGGATAAATATCTTATGCACGATCTTCGGAACGGTTTTGTAATTCTATGATGTGTAGAAGTATTCGAGAAACTGTTATCAAAGCTGTTACAAGATTAAATTTTATATTTTTTTATTTAATTTAGTTTATCTTTTTATTTTATATTAATATTTTGTATAAATATATTATTGAATTATTTATTATATATATGTAGTTTAATTTCTTAAATGTGAAATATTATATATAAAAACATAAATAATATAGCAAGAAAATAAAAATAATTTAATTAACAAAATAAAAATATTGTTTAAACATTGTACTTTAAAAAAAAATAAACTAAATGAGGCTCCCCGTCGACAGTGTCTTCCTCGTCCTCGTCGTCGGCTGCCGGGAGGCGGTGGAGGAGGGAGATAGGTGGGCGCCAACCACTGCATAAGCTCCTCTCGAGCTGTGACCCAATCATCAAGGTTGGGGCGCGGCTGTTGTGGTGGAGAGGGCGATGGAGCAACGAACGAGCTGGGCTATGATGGCCCAGCAACCGTGCGGTGGGACTTGGAGTCAAAACCAAATACTCAACCCCTCTTCCGGCCTCCCAATACTGACATCCACAGCTGTTGCTCGATCGGAGCCACCGAGCCTTGAGAGGATATTGGAGGATCTTGATTACTGTTTGGCTGGTTCTGGGGTTCCTCCAGCATCCTCATGGACAGCTCCTTTGAATAGATTAATTGATTATTAATATTTAAAAAAATAATTTAAAATTGAAAATTTTAATTATGACATACTTACTACCCTCAGGTCGCTCCATTGGCAGTCCTCCTTCTTTTTATAGCACTTCACGAACACCTCTATCTGTTTGACGCGGCGTTCGAGTTGTGCCTCCTATTCAAAAACCATTTAAAGAAATATTAGTAAATAAAAATATTAAATTAAATTAATACTACAGGGTTAAATACTTACCATCTTACTCTTGTGGCCCCCAATGGATGACAATCCCCCGCGGTAGACAATGACTGTTGCGGCCGGGTTTGCTGCCCGATTGGCCTTATTTTTGGCCGACTATGACCGAAAATTTGGGCTGGCCAGCACTCCAATAGCTGGCGCCAGATTTCCTCGGCCAACCATAACGGTCGGGCCAACTAGTTGATGGCGTCCGCGAACTGCTTCCCCAGGAACTTACTCGTAGCACCTTGACAACCTTGAACATCGACTCGTCATCGCAGCCCCATCAATAAAACAGCTGCAAATTTGACATATTCAAAAAAAATAAATATAAGTATTAAGTAAAAATAAATATTCATTTTTCGAAAAAAATATTAATATTATTCTTACCTTTAAATTATTGAACCAACTAGTGCTCCTATGGAATCTGCGATATGGACTCTCAGGGATGTGGATAATAACAACGGAACCTAGCATTTATCGCGCTGTGAAAATCTCGATCCGACTTGAAAAAATTGCAGAAATATTCTACACAATAAAAAATATTGGAACTAAAATTAAATAATTTAAATTAAATTTTTTACGTCACATCGCATCCTTGAGGCTAATGTAGTGGTGGGAAGATTGTGGTGGCAGGGGTGACGCTAGTGGTGGTGGCGGTGGTGGTGCATCCCACGACCTGGGGGGCTTGTGAACTGCTGGCCGCCACCGCAGATGACCCTACTGTCGCGGGATCTGCAGCCGTACTCGACGGCACGGATGTAGGCTCTGCTGATGGGGGTGGTCGGGGTGCATCTGGACCAATTGCGGGAGGAGGACCAAGAGGGTCACCGCCGCAGCCCTGACCACGGCCACGACCACGGCTCCAACCTCGTCGCGGAGGAGGCGGAGCACCGACAGTCATGGATCTACAATTTTTAAAATCATAATATTAAATTCTATTAATTATATTTCAGTATGTATAAAATTAATCTTTTTTTTAAAATAAAATATTTTTTTTTAAAAATAGCATTAAAGTCCGTTATTTTCCAAAAAATTGAATTAAAGGCCCTTATTTTCCTAATATTGCAATAAATTCCCCTTTTTTCCTAAAATTTGCATTAAACTCCCAAATTTCCTAAAAATTGCATTAAATTCCTTAATTATTCTAAACTCCCTTATTTTCCTAAATTTGCCACTAAAGTCCCTTATTCTTCTAATAACTACATAAAATTACCTAAACTTACACAAAAATTACTAAAATTACAAAAAATTACCTAAAATTACATATATTACCTAACATTACCGAAAAATACAAAAATATTACAGAATTTTTTTTTATAATTACAGAAAATTATTGATTTTTCTAAAAAATACTAAAATTGCCAAAAAGTACTGAAATATTATGGAATCTTTTTAATTATAGAAAATTATTTACTAAAATTACGAAAAAGTTACTTATCTTTTTTAAAAATTACCTAAAATTACTGGAAAAAAAATATTATAGATTTTTTTTATAATTACAGAAAATTATTTTCCAAAATTATGAAAAGTTGCTTGATTTTTTAAAAAGATACCAAAAATTACCAAAAATAAATACAAAAAATATTACAGAATTTTTTTTATAATTATAGAAAATTATTTTCTAAAATTACAAAAAAATTAGTTTTTTTTAAATTACTAAAATTACCTAAAATACAGAAAAGTACAAAAATATTCCAGAACTTTTTTATTATTATAGAAAATTATTTTTCAAAATTACGAAAAAGTTATTCATTTATTTTTAAAAAAATTATTAAAATTACCTAAAATTACAGAAAAATACGAAAAAATACAAAAAAAATTAAAGAATTTTTTTTATAATTACAGAGAAAATCACACAAATAGACCCAATAATCATCGTACATTCCAACACTCCAACAAATATACCTAATAAAAATAAAAAATATCCAATAAATACACCCAATAAAAATAGAAAATATCCAACAAATATACCTAATAAAAATAAAAAAATACCCAACAATATTTTCCTAAAAATTTATAAAATTTTAGAATTTATTTTCTAAAATTACAGAAAATAAATTAGGGGAAAAGCTACTTACCTGAAAATGGGAGCAAACGGGGTGGGGCGGGTAGTGGTGGTGCTCGGACACACGGTGGTGGGGGTAGGGGTGGGGGGGGGGGAGAGACAGAAAAAGATAGAGTGAACGAGGAAAGGAAGAGAGAGTGTTGGGGGCGATTGGGGGAGGGGGGGGGGGGACAGAGAGCTTGAGAAGAGAGCGAAGAGAGAGTGGTGGGGGCGGTGACCGTCCAGGTTAGGGCAGAGAGAGAGAGAGGGGTGAGGGGAAAGTGGAAGGAAAATATGCCAAGTACCCCTTATATATAATTTTTTTTGGAACGACCGTGATCGTCCCTAAAGCCATTGAAAAGGGTGTTACAACGAGCGAAGAGCCGTGCCTAAAGGTATTACAAAAATAAATCCATGTGTAAAGTCGTTAGAAATCCGTGTGTAAAGTCTTTCCAAATATTTAATTAGTTTTCATTTAAATATCGAGAAATAAAAAAAATTCGTACTTAACATGTTAATGTTGTTGAAAAGTATTCATTATGTGGAATAATGTAATTGAAATACATGAAACAGAGAAGAGAGGAAAGAGAGAGTGGTGGGGGCGGTGATCGTGCAGGTTAGGGCAACGAGAAAGAGAGGGGAGAGTGGAAAGTGGAAGGAAAATATGTCAAGTACCCTTATATATAATTTTTTTTGAAACGGCCATGACCATCCCTAAAGCCGCTGAAAAGAGTGTTACAAAGAATGAAAAGCCGTGCCTAAAGGTATTATAAAAATAAATCCGTGTGTAAAGTCGTTCCAAATATTAATTATTTATCATTAAAATATCCAAAAATAAATAAAATCCGTACTTAACAAGTTAATGTTGTAGAAAAGTATCCATTATGTGGAATAATGCAAAGAAATACATAAGAATATTTTATAGATGACAATGATATATGTTCACAATATGTGATAAATTTGTATATTCATAAATATTAGTATTACATGATGTAACTATCATCTTACATTGTTGAACTGCATGAGTTAATCAGACCGTCGAAATTCAGATCAAATTGTTAGATATGATTTAATGGACAGAAAATTACTTTTGGTAAAGTTTTAGACTTATTGGGTACATGATGTCGAGATCTCATACCACGAACATAAGAATAATCATTAAAGATGGTGTATCGTTTAATCAGGCCATCTGATTTTAAATCATACCGTCTGATATGATCTAATTGACACATTCTTATATATATATATATATATATATATAAATTTGGTATGAATCAGGTGCCTGGGTTTTAAGATATCGTATTTGAAAACATAAGTTTTTTGAAATGGAATAAATTTTGTAACGGCTTTTTTCATGATTTTTAAATATTAATTTCTTGGACAGATTTTGTTATAGATTTTGGGACGATCAATTAATTAGAAGGATTCCTTCCAAACAAATTTAATTTTTTGCCAAAACCATTTTGTGGACCGGCTTTTGAAACGGCCGTTCATTATTTTGACCGTTCCAAAATTTTATTCCCTCCACTTTTTGTGCTTTGTTTTGGAACAACCTTTGCCACTAATTTATTTATTTTGGCTGTTCCAAATGAAATATTTTTTTTAAAAAAATAAAATTTATTTATATAAAATATTATAAATCTTTCATATTTCATTACAGAACACTAGATTACGAAACCTCATATTCATCAGTTTCGTAGTTTTTGAAGCTATCTTCATCATCTTTTCTTCTTTATCAATATCAGTTTGACCATGTTGCGTCCGTGATGTACCAATTTTTTATACGGCCATTGAAATGACTTGTCTTATTTTTACAAACCATTACACAATAATAAGACTGTGCCAAAAAACCATATGAAATTAGTAACGGCCGAAGTTCTTTTAACGACTTTTGTAACGGTGTTTACATTTATATATTTGAAACGGGCTTTCGTACATCCTTTAGACCGTTTCACTTGAGAAAAAAATTGAACTGTCCCAATATTCATAAGGAATTGCAAAAGCCATTACAAGTTGTGTCAGCCTGAATTTTTGTATCGGCTTTTGCTATATGTGTTATTTGTAACGGCTTTTGTATCGGTTTGACCATTACAAAAACTTGAATTTTGGGGGTTTCAGAATGACGTCATGAAAATTTTTTCGTTACAAGATTGTGGCAAAAGCCGTGTGTATTGGAACGGCCTAGTTGCCGTTCCAAAAAAGTCGTTACGTATCCCATGTTTCTTTGTAGTGGGTACTTGGCTCTTTCAGCAACAAATGCAATGAGACGTCTGCAATACGCCAAGATCCGGGGTAGAATACCAGTAAGATGAGATTGATCGGGTAGATTTTTGAAATGCTATGATTCTTAATATTATGATAAAAAGGAATTGATTGTAAAAACTCTAGCCACTGAAAGTTCTCTCAAGATCTAAGAAAGATCCAAAAAACAGTTCAAAACTATAGAAACAGGTTAATCCTTATGCCTGTGAAAATAGAACTCTTTAACCAAAAGATAAATGAGATCTCTCCTTACTGGTGTTCTACTCGGATCTCAGTGGATTACAAACATCTAACCACATTAATTTGTTGTTTGTTGCTGAAGGAGCCAAGTATATGTGAACCATCTGTTGCAGTAGTGTGGTTGGAAGAAATTCATAAAACCAAGGGCTTGGATTACCTGGTGGCAAGGCAGTTAAACCAAGGTATGAAGTTTATTTATGCTAATTTTATTTCTAAAGCATGTTGGTATTTTTTAAAAATACGTGATATGACTACTGAGCGTTTATCATAAAAGGCAAAATGGTTACTAATTGGGCTTAAGGACCAAAATCGATCCAAAGTTAGATGACCAAAAGTTATCAACCCCTAAAAAATATAGGACCAAAATTCGATTAAAAAATTACAACTTGGACTGTTGTGTCATCAATTCCACCAATAGCCACAATTTAGGTGCTAGCATGGCAGATGACGTGGAATTTTTGGCCAAATCAACCAAAAAGACTAAGATTATCACAATTTTTAAAAATTATATGACCAAATTGAGAATTTTAATTTGAATGGGACCAAAATTGCCACAGCCCCTAACTTACAGGACTAAAATTGTATTTTTTCCTATCTGTACTAACTTTTTATCCTCGAAGAGATGTTTAAACAGGGTAGTTCTATATCACTTACTCGACATATTTAAAGTTTTAAGATGGAATTACTCGACACAAAGATATTGTGAAATTAATTGGACGTGAGAATAACTCAAAATGTAAGAACAATGGAAACCTTGTGAAATGAACAAGCCATGGGAAGAGGATGGAAATTTTGAGAATGGTGGCTTTTTAACAAATTAAGACAGAAGGATATTCAGAAGCTTGCCTAATTTGAAGGCAGGATTCACTATAAGAAAATTTATTATTGATTATAAATTTATTGGCTACGAATTAAAATCATGGTAAATAATTATTATTAATTACGTTGCAAAAATCTAGTTAGATTATCCATCATGAAAACTCTTTTTGCTATGACTTTTAGCCATGAAAAACGTATTAACTACACTCGCAAATACCACGATCAATAACCGTTGTATAGCCTTGGTTAATGATTTTTCACTGACTTTTTGTTTTTAATTATGATAATTAACCATGATTAACTATTAAATTGATCTAGTGATTAATGATGTAGTAGCATAATAATAATAATAAGAGTGGGGAAAGAAAACGTGTGGAGAAAAACACATGATCAATTAGGGCAGAAAATAGACACTTCATATATAAATATACACACAAATCCACCAGAAGTATTGATCTGATCAAAGTATAGTCATCACTACCCCCATCACACACTCACACACTGACTCAAAAACAAGAAATCTTGACCATGGGAACCCTCGACCTTAAACCTGCCATCCAAGACCTTAAGGTGGCAATCCAAGAAACAACCCTAATACACCCCTCCCAACAAACTGATGAAAACAAGTCAATCTTCTTGTCCAACATAGACCAAGTGCTGAATTTCCATGTCCAAAGACTCAATTTCTTCCCTGCCAATCCTCATTTTCCACCAGAAACCGCCGTCGCCAGGCTCAAAAGTGCACTGGAGAAAGTGATGGTGGCATATGATTTCTTGGCCGGAAGGTTGCAGCTGAACCACCAGACGGGGCGGCTGGAGATCGAGTGCAGCCCATCCGGCGTGGGGTTCGTAGTGGCCACCACCGAGTATTCTCTAGATGAGGTTGGGGATTTGGACTATCCGAATCCAGCATTCATGCAGCTGATTCTCCAGGGCTTGGATAAGTTTGATGATCAGCCACTTTGTGTTTTTCAGGTAAAACCATGCTGTTGATTAACTTTTGAAAAAGAGCTGAATATATACTTTTATGATGCTGTTCAATTACAATTAAGAAAAAAAGTCAATTAATTTTCTGAAATAGAAAGCACGTGTAATTCATATTTTTGAGGGGAAAATTATTTTTTTAGTCCGTTAAGTATGTTCGATATTAATTTTAGTTCGGGACTATACTCATTTTTTTCTAAGTCCAATAATTTGCAAAATTCATGAGATTGAGTTTGAATTCAGATTTTTTACTCAATTTTCCGGCGATATTTTAAAAATTAACCGAAAAATGCCCACGTGGCAACTGTTTGATTAATTTTCGACAACTTATACATGTGTACAACCACATGTAATAAAACATGGTCATTAATGTTGACTGGACATTATTTAAAATATCATAATTTTAAAAAAATTATATAAAATATTAATTGATTATAAAAATTATATTTTATTAATTAATTTTTAATAACTATTTAGTTAAAATATGTACTTTATTAATGATTTTTTCTTAATTTTCTTTTAATGATATTTAATTAAATTAATTAAAATATATTAAATTTTTTTTTTTTTGCAGGGACGGCAACGTCGCCGTCCCTGCAGAGGAGGGCGCGGTGTCGCACCCTCCTCAGCTCTGGGCAACAGCACCCTCAACGTCGTCACCCCTAATGTTGTCACCCCCTATGCTGGGGAACCGAAGGGGTGGGGATGAGGGTAGGCAGCGGGGAAGGGGGACAGAGGGTAGGCGGCAAGGGAGCGGGGGTCTGGGTAGGGGAGCAAGCGTGGGGTGGGTGGGGGGTTAATTTTTTTTTTTAAATAATAATTTTATTTTATAAATTATAAGTATATATATATATATATAAAATAACTCAAATTAAAACTGATCTCATTTCAATTGCCCCATAGGCTTAAAAATTTTTCAAAATATGTCCAATTGGCATGCCATATAATATTTTCAGCCAAGAAAGCAAAAATCGACCACCGGAGGACTAATCTCATCAATTTTGCAATATACTAGACTTAGAAAAAAAATGAGTATAATTATCGGGCTAAAATTAATATTAGGCATATTTAATGGACTAAAAAAATAATTTTCCCTATTTTTAAGTCTTATCTTGATCAATATTTTCTTCATTTGTTTCTCAGTTGCATGAGTAGTGAACTCTTATTTTCTTTTTCAAAAAATTGCATTTTACGTCCTATAACTTACACCGTTTATGATTTTGACCCCATTAATTTTCGACGTAGTAATTTTAGTCCGATAAGTCCACAAACGTTGCATGCAATTTTAGTGCAATCGACAGATTCCGTTAAAAACTTAACGGACGGCACGTGCTACGTTAACTTAACTCATGTTTGACTAGAAGCACGTGCTGTGCACGTGCTCCATCCGTTAAGTTTTTAACGAAATTTGTCCATCGAACCAAAACTGCAACGTTTGTGGACTTATGAGACTAAAATTACTACGTCGAAAATTAATGGGACCAAAATTACAAATGATATAAATTATGGGACGTAAAATATAATTCTTCCTTTTCTTTGCCTTCCTTTGTTTCATCATTCAATTCAGTCTTCAACGTCGTACTTAATTTGTTTTTATTATTATTAATAATTAGAAAGCCATGATAAGTAGTTGAAAGTTGAAACCTAGTGGTTTTCACTGTATTCAAGGCAATATTTAATTATTCAATCACTGTTACAGCTAGAATTGAAATAGACAGGAGGCCACATGTAATAAGTGCATCTCTTTCTTCTCTCTATATATATATCAAACCATAAGGTTCAGATTAACTAACACGTAAATTTCAAATAATAATGTTTGTAGGTCACGTCATTTAAGTGTGGTGGTTTTGCGATGTGCATATCCACCAACCATGTCTTGTTTGATGGCATGAGCTTCAAGATCTTCTTAGAAAACCTAGCTTCCCAAGCTTTTCATGATGACAAACCCTTACCCTACCCACCATGCAACGATCGCCGTCTCTTGGCTGCTAGGTCGCCGCCGCAGGTCACCTTCCCCCACCCCGAGTTGCTCAAGCTAAAGCCTTCAATAGGGGAAGAAGAACAAAACCCTTTGGTGTTTGATAGCAAACAAGAGAATTTAGACTTCAAGATCTTTAACCTAAGCCCTAACGACATTCGTTACTTGAAGGAGAAGGCAAAGGCTGCAGAAATCAATCCCACCACCAAAATCACCAGCTTCAACGTGATCACAGCCCACGTCTGGCGGTGCAAGGCATTGTCGTATGACGTCGAGAATAATAGGGAAAGAGAGTCGATGGTGCTTTATGCAGTGGACATAAGATCAAAGCTGAAGCCACCATTGCCAGTAACTTACTGTGGCAATGCGGTGCTGAGTGCTTATGCGTCAGCCAAATGTTCAGTGTTGGAGGATGAGCCTTTCTCCAAGCTGGTAGAGATGGTATCGGCCGGGTCGACGAGGATGACCGACGAATACGCAAGATCCGCCATTGACTGGGGGGAGGTCAACAAAGGGTTTCCCAATGGGGAGTTCTTGATTTCCTCATGGTGGAGATTAGGGTTTGATGAGGTGGTCTACCCATGGGGGAAGCCAAGGTATAGTTGCCCTGTGGTGTACCATAGGAAGAACATCATATTGTTGTTTCCTGAGATTGGTGGGGGCAGCAGCAATGGGGTGAATGTTTTGGTTGCATTGCCTTCAAAGGAGATGGAGAAATTCCAAGCCCTATTTCACAAGTACATGGCATGAAAGTTAATCTCACTTTCTTGAGATCGGCAGCACTTACGCGTGTGATAGATGTATGTGTTATATAAATACAGTACTGCGATACTAATTGCGTATGTATTTGTATGATGTGTGAATTGTGAAGCATAACGATCAATGTATGTTTTGATCTGTAAAATATAATATGTTTAGTTACGTGGATTCACTTATTAGTCGTGCGCCAACAAAATAGCAAATGTATGCAAGAAAAATTAAATATTACCGATACAACTACTATATATATGTGACAATTTTGTCAATAGAAGAAGAATACGTGTTACCATTTTTAAGTACAATAACACAATATAATATCTTTTAGACAAATGATATATTTCATTTGAAACTACATGCAACCTTGTTGTTTCACTAGAACTAAACTTGGGAATCTTATAAGAGATATTTTTGGCTCATTCCATGTTTTGGCCCACGTATATAAGCCCAGGGGAATGTAATTTTTGTTTTTTCTTTTTCTAAATTTTTTGATGGAAAAGCGAATGAGCGTACCATTTTATTTAAACAATATATTAAATTATATAAAAAAATATTAAGTTATTCATACCCAATATCTGATTGAATCTGTCTCGTTCAAACTAGACTTATTAATAACCAAATCAAAATTATACATAATTTCAAAGCTAAGTAATTCAAACCAAATATTTGAACAATATGTTAGTTAATTAACTCAATTTATTTGGGATAAATGCAATTTTCCCCCTTGTATATGGCAAATTACATTCACCTCTCCTGAAGTTTAGCGAAATTATCGATACCACCCTGTTGTTTGCTAAAATCATGTAATCCTTCATCCGTAGGCGTGAAATATTAGTTTTACCTTATGATTTTTTAAATTTTTTTTAAAACTGGAAATAGTAAGAAAAAATCTGACTTTGGGTAACATTACAAAAAAATGCGGGAATTGAAACGGTAACAGGAATGATTTTTTTAATTTTTGGAACGGTAAATAGTTCACTGGATCCTTTTGGATTGCCATTAGGAACAGTTGAGGAACGGGAGGCAATCCGTGGCAATAAGAGGCGATCCTAATATTTAGGAACGGTAACGAAGCGACCGTTCCTATTTGGGAACGGCTTTTTGGGATATTTTCTGTATACCGTTCCTAATTACCTTTGTACATATGAATTTATAATTTTTGCATTTGGAACACCTTATAAATTTTAGGAACGGCCGCATCGAAATTAAATCGCGCAATTTGGAAAGGTGGTTAGAACACATTTTGGAATTGTCACCATAAGTTGTATATACATATTAGCATGGTATCTGGAATACAAGAAGGAATGGTCTGTTGTATAGATTAGGATCGGTAACTGGAATACATGTTGTCGTGTTCGTTAGGAACGGTTTTTGCACTCCAACTTTGGAATACCACTTTGGATCGGTTTTGGTAATTCCTTTAGAACGAAATCTTAATCACGAAAGCATTGATTTTGGAATACATGTAGGCACGGTAAGTCCCGTCTTTAGAAACGGTTGACTTCTATGTTTGGAATGGCGTTTTCATCGGTATTTGGAACGGTAACTTGTTTAAAACAGTCAAATATTGGAACGGTAGTTGGCGCTCAAAGGCCGTCTAAAGTACTGTTCCTAACTAATGAATTATTAATTTTTTTTATAGTAATAATTATTATCATTTAAATATAAATTAAATTATTAATAATATTTTTTATTTTTATTTTATAATTAATATTTTAAATATGAAAAAATGCATAATTTAGAAATAAAAATTATATTAAATACGAATATTATCCGATTTAATTATAAAAAAAATATTAAAAAAATACATAATCTACTCCTCGTCCCCATCGTCCTCGTCCATCTCGTCAATGTCTGGAAGGGTGGGGTCTCTAGGAGGCCGTGACGGGCCGGCGCCGGAGTGACTGGTCTGCATGGCCTTCATCATGCCCATCAGGTCCATCATCATCTCCTCGAGGCGGGCCATCCGACCCTCCATGTTTGATGAAGGTGCTGGCGGTGGCGGTGGCGGTGGCGGCGGCGGCGGCGGTGGTGATGGCGAGGTAACGGTCTGGCTGAGACCCAGGGCCTCAGAACCAAGACTGAATACTCGGCCCTTGTTCTTGCCCCCGACGCAAGCCAGCCACATCTCCTGCTCGGTCTGCGCCACTGAGCCCTCTGATTCGGCATGAGGATCCCCAGGATTGGTCGTGGCCTAAGACTGATGATCCTCCATCATCTTCTGGAACATCTCTTGCAAAAATAATTAGAATAAATTAGAAATTTTCAAACATTAAAAAAAAATTAGAATGTATTAAGTACAACTTACCGCCACCTCCGCTGCCCTCGGCCCACTCCAGCCGTCGTCGGTCTTCTTCTTGTAACATCTAGAGAATAACTCCATCTGCTTCACTGGCCGGCCGAACTGATCCTCCTGTAAAAGGAAATGGGAAACAGTTATTACCATTTTAATTTAATAATAATAAATACTTGAAATAACATTAAATATCTTACCAACTTTCGCTTGTACATACCGACGGAGACAGATCCCCCGCGGTACACAGTAGCGGATACGGCTGGGTTGGCATTTCGGTTCGCCTTGTTCTTCTCGCACTCCTCCTTAAACTCCGGGGACTCCCAGTACAGTAGAAGCTGCCGCCAGACCTCGTTCGCCAGCCATAGAGGCTTCTGCAGGGACTGTCTGGCGAGGACGAACTTCTTCCTAAGGAACTTCCCCCCCCCCAAACGTGGAAGATCTTGAACATCGGCTCGTCGTCGGCGTCCCACCAGTACGTCATCTGTATTAATATAAATATATATATATATATATGTATATCAGAACTTAGATTGTTAAAATATTTAAAAAGAAAAATTAATTATCGTTACCTTCAAACTCTCAAACTAGAAATGATGGTGCTCTGGCGGAACCTTGCGCAAACTACCCCAATGATGGGGATAATGTCCACGCACGACCACGTACATTCGCTTGTGGATCTTTCGATCACTCCTGAAATTATAAAATAATTAGTATGACATAAAAATAATAATTTAAATTACAAAAAAAATTAAAAAAATGTAAATATACCTCGCATCGGCGAGTGTGATATATTGGTGCGGGGATGGTGGTGGGGTCGGTGGGGGTGGTGGTGGTGGGGCAGCCCATGGACGGGCCGGATCGACTGTCGGTGCGGTAGTGGATGGTCCGAGCTGCTGATCCGGCGCAGCGGTAGACGCACCGGGCTGCTGATCCGGCGCAGGTGGTGCGGGTGTCTGCTCTGCCGGTGGTGGTGGTGGTGGTCGAAACACTGCTTCCCTATCATGGGAAGCAACACCGCCGGTGAGCCGCGACCGCGGCCACGTCGACCTCCTCGAGGTGGGAAATCCCGACCAGACATGATCTACAATTTTTGTAAAACATATTAGTCGTACGAATTTGAAAAATACGACAGCAAACTAAATCCTAAAATTATATACTAAGTCCCAAAATTAATACTAAAAATTTTCCTACAATATTGACTAAATCCTAAAATTATTTGAATGATAATTTTTCTAATTTTTTAAATTAATAATTGGATAATGAATCCCAAAATGTTTCCCTAAAATTGCACTAAATACTTCTATTTTTCTATATATTTATACTAAATACAATAATTTTACCGTAAAATTGCACTAAATACCAATATTTGCTCGAATTACCCAAATTTTCTTAAATTTCAGAAAATTAACAAATTTCATATATTTTGAGTAATTTTTTTTAAAGATTACAGAAAATTCTTAACATATTTTTGAAATTTATAAAAAAAAAATACATAAATATATAGGAGAATCACAAAAAACAATTTAAATTACAGAAAAAATTAAAATTACAGAAATTTTTTCTGAAATTACAGAAAATTTTAAGAAATTTTCTGAATTTTCATATTTTCCGAAATTTACAGAAAAAATCAGAAATTTTTTTAAATTTACAGAAATTTTGAAAATTTTCAGATTTTTAAAACAGAATTTTTTTTGAAAATTTTAATTATATTAGAAAATAATTTTAAAAATAACAGAAAATATTTTTAAAATTAATAAAAAAAATTTAATAAACATAGAATTTTACATAACATTATTTTCTGAATTTTCTAATAATATATTAAATTTGTAATTATTGGAAATATCCTATATTATTCTAATTATTGACATCAAAAATATTATTCTAATTATTGACAGAAATTATAGAAAATGCACATAAATATACAGAAAATTTACATGAATTACAGAAAATTCACACAAATAACAGAAAATAATCAAAAAATATCCCTAAAAATTATAGAAAAATTACAGAGTTTTACAGAAAATACCCAACAATTACATAAATTTACATAACATGCCGAAAATACATATGAATTTACATAAATTACAGAAAATTACATAAATTACAGAAAATCCCAGAAAATTACATAAATTACAGAAAATCCCAGATAATTACAGAATTACAGAAAATCCCCTAACATTCCATGCATATCAAAAATACCTGAATTTACAGAAAATACCAGAAAATTACACATCAAAAATACCACAATTTACAGAAAAATCCCCTAACATTACAAGCATTTTCAAAAATTTACAAAACAGAAAAAAAATTAAAAAGCAGGGTTTTTTGGAAACCCTACTTGGCTGTGGCGACAGTGGCGATGGCGACGGGGGGTGGCGACGGTGGAGACGGTGGTGGCTGTGGCGACGGTGGCGATGGGGGCGGGTATAGAGAGAGAGAGAGAGAGATTTAGAGAGAAGAAGAGGGAGAGTATAAATGAGGAACAAAATCAGTGAAGTGTTGTATTTATAATAGAATTTTGGAACGGTCATGTTTTGACCTTACTGTTCCTACTGTCGTTCCCAAATGTATGAAACGACGTCGTATTCTCTGTAAAACGATGTCGTTTTGATACCTTGTACTGATGTTGACCTAAATAGGAACGGTCACTTAGTAGTGAGACCATTCCGAATACCGTTCCCAAATACGACCGTTCCTAAATTACAACGACCGTTCCCATATCAATTCCAAATACTTAGTACTTGGAATTGTACTAATAGGAACGGTCGATTAATAGAAAATATGTACCTAACTCCGTTTCTAAAGAAAGAAATGATGTCGTTTTGGGACACGAACATTTCTACCGTTCCTAATTGAATGCTCACCCGTTCCTATATGTATTTCAATATTGTTTTTTATCTTATTACATAATAACTATAAATTAAGAAAAATACGTTCCGGACACTCCTATGATTGAATAAAGGTACACAATTGGATATTTACAAAAATTTCAAATTACATAATAAATTCTGCAATATACACACGTTCAGAATATGAAGTATATTTGTATATTTAGTTTTGTTAGTATTTCACAGATGTAACTAGGATCCTATGTTGTTGTACTGCACGGCATAATCAGACCGTCAAAATTCTAATCAAACTGTTAGATATGATGTACCATACAAAATAATACATTATACGTAGTTTTGCGGAACTTTGGTGTGCGGTTCTCGAGATATCGTATCAGGTCAGTATTCATCGTAAGAAAAATAGATGCATCCTTAAATCCGGGTTGCTGACTGAAAATCAGACCGTTGGACATCAATTCATGTCCATAATCTTGTATGTGTTAAAAAATGGTGTCGATCCGGCTGATCAATGTTGAGATATCGGACCAATTGATTGAAATTGTAATACTAGGAACGGTCACCTAATAGACAAGGTGTTCCCAATACCGTTCCTAATGGAAAGAACAATGTCGTTTTAATACACGCACGTATTTACCGTTCCTATTGACATTTGGAACGGTCGTATTTAAACTAACCGCTCCAATAGTTGATTTTCCCACCAATTTTTCATTGAGCGCCAAAATGAAATATTGGACTTCAGTTTGGAACGGTCGTAGGTTTTCACGGACCGTTCCTAATTCAACTTTCCCTCATTTTTTTTAATTAGCCGCCATATTTGAAAAATTGTACCTTAAATAGGAATGGTCCTGATAAATTGAGACCGTTCCTAATTCAAATTTTCATCATTTTTTTAATTAGCCGCCATATTTAAAAAATTATACCTTAAATAGGAACGGTCCTGATAAATTTGGACCGTTCCTAATTCAAATTTCCCTTATTTTTTTTGTTTGGCACCTATTCAAATAGTTGTACATGTATTAGGAACGGTTGTTAGAATAAAATATCCGATCATATTTTTAAAATTTATTCTGATTTCTTAGAATAATCAAAATACATCTATCGAATACAATTTTTACAATAAGTTTAATAAAAAAATTACAGAATTTTTTTTGAAAATTCAATAACTCTCATCATCGGACTCAGCCTCGTCAAAGTTATCTTCATCTTCATCTTCGGATTCACTGTCTGGCGAGCGATGCAAACCCATCCGTGCACAACATGAGTAAGTTTTATCATACTGGTTGTGCGGTGCAAACCCATCCGTGCACAACCCAAGTCTAACATTACGAGGCGCAGCAGCAAAATCAGGATACGTTCGATCAAAATGCTTTCAAGCCTCTGCATCGGATGGATGACACATAGATCCTTCCTCCGTCTGATAGCTCGCATGCCAAGTCATATGCTCTGTTGTGGCCTCCGACGCATACAACCTCTGTAGTCGAGGGGTAATCGGTAGATACCTAAGAATGACATATGGAGACTTCTTGCGTTTAGGATTTCTGTCCGTGGTGGGCTTGTACCTAGCGTCTGCACAGAACTTGCAATATTCCAAATCAATATCGTCCTTCCAGTACAACATGCAATCGTTTTTGCAAGCATCAATCTTTTGAACTGGTAAACCCAATTCTCTTATCACTTTCTTCGTATTGTAATAATCGGCGGGGAATGTGTGAGCGCGGGGTATTATAATATCAGCCCACTGGCATAACCGATCATATGTATGCTCGAAAAAATCCCTTCGGCCTTGATATTCACCAAAGAGGCAATTGACGCCAACTGAGAGGTGGTGCAGCCGTTCCACAACGGTTGGTCCGCAGCATGAACTACATAAAAAAAAACGGTCTGACAAGCCAGACACATAATCATAGGGCCCCGAATCGTAATATGAACTAGGACCCACATCAGATGGACAATACCGAGTACCATCATCAGTCGGTCCCTCCTGGTTGTACGAAGACCAGAAAGACGGCCCGGCGGCATCGAATATCATCCTCTGCGCCCAATCCATCTGAGCCGCATCACCCCAATGCGAACTACCCTCCTCCTAAACGGGTGGCGTTTGCTGCTGCTGCACAGGGGGCGGTGTCAATGCTTCAAAGTATTCCTGCACCCTCTCCTCACCATGCAAAGTCCAATCATAATACTCTGGCATAAACCCTTTCATACACAAATCAAAATTTACCTCGTCTGGTATTTTGAATCGTTCATTTTTGCACTTCCGGCAGGGACACTTAATCTTGTCCCCGTCCATATATGCACGCTAAGACTGGGCCCATTCTAAAAATGTTGTAACACCGTCTTCAAACTCCGGCATCACACCTAGGACGTCTCGATCATACATCCATTTCCTCAATTATCTTAACATGATTGGTCATACGTATAATTCACAACAGTACGCAATTAAATGACGAGAGTATATTATATATATATATATATATATATACAAAAATAACATAATTTTGCATACTTACCAGAGCAAAACACCTATCAATATCAATGCAAAATTCACGCTCGGTAATTGATATGTTCGATTTTTTGTATAAAGAATCAAGGGAGGAGTTACAATAAAATGAGTTGGAGAGTAATTATAAGAACAATGACAAAGAAAACGGACATATATATAGAAAATATTGGAACGGGCATTGGAATATTATTTGGAACACAAAACTATCCGTTTAAATATAGCCGTTGTGACAGGAACGGTAATATTATCGTTGTAATATAGCCGTTAGGGCATATTAGGAACAGTATGAGGCACACGCAACACGACCGTTCCTAATTGGAGTACAATTGGGAACGGTAATTGTAACAATATTGCACTTACTATATACCCACAATTTGGAATGGTAATTGCATTACATTTTTTCCCATAGCGTAAAAGGATCTTATGTAGGACTACATGCTGAAACGGTAATCCCACCGGTCCAAATAGACATGACCATAGGACCCCATATAGGATCGGTAGGTGTTCCCGGTCGACTAACCGTTCCAAATGTCACATATGTGTTCCAAATTGAAGTCCAAAATATATCATGTCCCTTTTAGGAACGGTTATAGGTATACAAATTGGCTTACATATGTTGGCCCTCGAATAGGAACGGCCGTGTCGTTCCTATTAATTTGTATTACAATTACCTCGACAATGACCTCATCAACGGTTTTCCATTCCCCAATAGTTCCTTAACTTCCTTTTATCGTTCCTAGTTGGAACGGTAGTTGGAACGATCGTATATATCCGTTCCTATTCCCACATTTTTTTGTAGTATTTAGTCTATTTTGCCCCTCAGTTTCCCCGCCTTTTCATCATTCCATTGTTTTCTTTTCTTCTTCACAAACAAACCCTACTCTCTCCATCACCAAGAAAACTCCATTCTCTCTACCATTCTCAGCTTCACTCTCAATCTTCACGACACCAAGGCGCAAGTAGTTCTCTTCGTTGAATGGAGCAAAGAGTTTTGTTGGCCTCTTCGACGTTTGGAGCAAAGAAACATGGTATGCATGCTTTCTAACTAACCAAACTTTTTTTCTTTTTTTCTGTATTTTTGGTTCAATGCATTTTTTTTACTTTTTATCGAAGCAACATTTGATTTTAGGGTTTCTGTTAGATTATTTTTTCTTTCCTTTTGGGTTTAGTATGTATGTTTCATTTGTATGTATTTTATGATGTTGTTTACTTTATTTATGTTGATTGCTGCTTATCTATTTTTTTTTCATAAATTCCTAATTTTTCTAAAAGAATTCTAGGTCAGATTTCGGGGGTTTTATGAAATTCATGTTTGAATATGGTATTTGCATGTACAAATCGTATATTGATGCTAAGTTTTACTATTATTAGAATTTTTGCTTCAATTTTTTTTTCTTTTCGTTTGGTTTTGAATCAGAGCTCTTAAACAGAATTTGCTTTATGTTTGTTGTTGGAACAGGTATGGGTGACAAGGTATACACCATTGTCATATATTATCTGGGTAAAGGCAAAAAGCTTTGCAACATAGATCCAGATAAGTACAGTTACTTTGATTTTATGGATGATATTAGGGAGTTACATGGTATTTCTAGTAACAATATGAAAATTAGTTGTGGTGTTGAAGATTTTGATGAACATATGGCTATAGAAACTGATAAAGATGTTCTATGCATGTTTGAGAAAAATAAAAGTAGGAGTAAATTTGAGATATTTGTGGAAAGTTCTGCAGGAGATAAGGGTAAGGGCATTTAGGATAGTAGTGATGAAATGAGTGGGGAAGAGGGGGAAGATGGAGAGGGCAGTCATGATGAGGGGGAGGGTTTAGATGAAGATGGTGAGGGTGAAGAGAGAGAGAGCAATCATGAAGAGGGAGAGGGCAGTCATGAACAGGGGGAAAAAATGAAAGTGATGATGGGTTGTCTTTCTATAAATCTGATGATCATTGTGAGAGTGAAAACAAGAGCGATTCTGAGTTTGAGGATGATGTAATGCATGGTGCATTATCTAGAGATGCAAGTATGTTCCCTGATGAAGTATGGGAAAAGGTTAAGTTAGAGAAAGCAGCCAGATCATATAATGTTGCAGGCTTCATTTTTGCCATGTACAAGATCAAGGATTTGAAGCCTGCATCCTATGATTGGCTGCTTAAAATTCTTGCTGAAATGTGGTCTAAACATGCCTTTGATCATAGGGTAAAAAATGATCACGTTACAAACAATATATCATAATCATTCAATCATTGGGTAGGGGAACTTAGAAGTAAAAATGTGTTGGCTTTGGTTGATGGGTTACGAGCAAAATTGATGAATAGACTGCAAAAAAGAAAACAGAAGGGTAGCAAATGGACATGCTTGATTGTCCTTAATGTTGTGAAGATACTTAACACTGTCAAAGAAGAGTCCAAGAAATGTCAACTCTCATTGGTTGGGGATTTTGATTTTGAAGTGCAAGATCAAAACCGTAATTACATTGTGAACTTGAGGGGTAAAACATGTAATTGTATGGTTTGGGATATTTCTGGGATTCCTTGTAAGCATGCTGCCTTGGGGATAGCTCACAGGAGAGAGGATGTACAGAGTTACACAGACCATAGGTTTTCCACTGCAAAATACATGAAAGCCTACAAACATTCAATACATCCAATACCCGATCCTTCATTGTGGCCTCAAGATATGGAAACTACTCCAAGTAGTTTATGCCTCCTCTTATTAGAAAATTGCTAGGGAGGCCTAAGAAATCTAGAAGAAAAGAACCTGGTGAGGCTCCTAGGAGAGCAGGGGTGGTCAGATGTAAAGTCTGCAATCAACAAGGACACAATAGAAGAACATGTCCTGTGAGTCAGGTATGTGATCACTTTCTTTATATATGTTGTCTAATGTATTTTGAGCTGAATGTAACATTAACTTTTTTCATGTTTTCCAATTGGTAGAACAAAGGCAAAAATTCAGAGATGGATGTTCCTCATAACACAATTAGCCAGGAACATGAAGAAAAGAAAATGAGATATTGATAGTAGGAAAAGAAGCACCAGCCAACAGGAAGTTCAAGCACTCAAAAGCAAGAAAACAGAAGCTACTGCACCTCCTGTAACAATTTCAAACAGCCAATTAATTGGATCTTCATCCCAACAAACTGCAAGACCACTAATTTCTTCAAGTCAGCCACTAACTAGAACAGAACAAGGTCCAAATATGCAAGTTGCAGGATCATCATCACAGCCACATTCATATATTGGCCCATCATATCTACCCCCAAGCTTTTGGAGAGGGATAGGAGTCTCCCCACTTAGAGATACAAGGAGCAAAAAAATCAAAGTTGCAGAAGAAGCCAACCCCCATGCAGACAACAAACAACAATGAATGGAACTGTTTTTCTAGTGTTTTGACAGTATTTTGAAAAACTGATGGTGATGGTTCTGAAATTATTGTTTTGAAACTGCAAGATTGACAATGTGTAATCACCAATTGTGTTTTTGGATTGAAACTGCAACATTGACAATTTGATGTTCTTTTGGTTACTTTGAAACAATTGTTGGATGGAATGAAATGCTCAGTACTCTATTATTTTATCTCTTTTTTGTTATGTTGTTTTTTGTTTTGTTACTTTACTATTCTCAACGGGATTGTTACTTTACTTCCTGCAATCATACATTTTTGATTACTATAAAAAATATTACAAATTCATCCTTAAGTTTATATGAACACAACAATTAGACATCTTCTAACAATGTTAATAGTTACATTAAGGTCCAAAGGGCATATTAGTCCATAAAAATATGGTATAAAAATCTAAAAATATATATATATAATTATTATTCATAATTCACAAGGGCATTTTTGTCGTTCACAATCAAAACTGGATGGAACCGTAGTGAAATGTGCTTATTGTTAGACAATAGCAAACTACAGGGGGTAATTGTAATTTCTGAAACAACAGGGTGGTATCGATAATTTAGCTAAACCTCAGGGGAGGTGGATGTAATTTACCCTATTATATATTTTGGAAGGGGAAATAGCATTTTTGATCCCGTAAGTTAGGTCCTTTTTACTTTTGGTCCCATTCATTACAGGATTGACACTTTTGGTCCCGTAACTTACAAAAATTCACATATTTTGTCCGCATCCACTTTTTCGTTGGATTTTTAAGTATTTTTTGCTTGAGGGTAAATTCAATTTTTATTAGAGAAGAGATAAATCCCCTTTCCTTTCCCTAATTTCCTTCAAAATTGGTGTTTTCCCCCTAAAATAGTTATATTTCCCCTCCCCACCAAAATATTGTCAAGTTGAAAAATGCACCAGTTTTTCCTCCAATCAAAACTACTTAATGACCACGTACTAGGCATGTGGCCAATGTAGTTAAAAAACGAACAAAAAAGTAGATAAAGACCAAAGGTGCGAATTTGTATAAGTTATGAACCAAAAATGTCAATCCCGTAACGAATGGAACCAAAAGTGAGACACACCTAACTTATGGGACCAAAAATATTATTTTCCCTATTTTGGAATATCTTTTTCTATAATTTTATTATTGTCTCTCTCTCTCAATTTTATATTTTGGGAATCTTTTCTTTTAACTTTACTGTTGTCTCTTTCTCTCAAATTTATATTTTGGAATATCTTTTTCTATAATTTTATTGTTGTCTCTCTCTCTCTCTCTCTCAAATTTATATTTTGGGATCTTTTTTCTTTAACTTTATTGTTGTCTTTCTCTCTCTTTCAAATTTATATTTTGGGATATATGGGTTTCTAACTAGGGAAATTGTCACCACTCCTTTTATTTGTCTGTTGCCTTATTTATTCCTTCTACACTTACTTATATATTCCCTCCTTTTTTTGCATGTAATTTTCTTTCAGATTCTCTTATTGTTGTATACTTTTCATTTTGTCAAATAATTGGTGTTGTTTTTTAATATTGTCAGTTTCAAGTAAAGTACCTTTTTCAAATAATATTGAATTATTCCTGTATTTCTTGCTTTTCTTTTACTATTATATTAGAAAATTGACTACAAATCTCACGTGATTGTTAGTACTTTGACTTTCTTTTAATGAACTGACTACAATTACATCATAAATTTCAATATTAATAGTTATACTAGTCTATATGAAAATTATCCAAATTTGAAAATATTCATATACTAATCAACAACCACTACTAAAGTAGATTAATTCCATCACATGATTGAAATATGAATCCACGGCTTTATAATCATAGGAACATGTTTTGAGATAATCAGGGGTGGTTAAGAAAAGTGTAGATCATCTTTGAATTTTTTGGGATGACTCGATTTGTAGGGATAACATTTATCCATCTATTTGCCACGTCATATGGCCCCCACATCTGCAGGAAAAAGATATGCTAAATTAGCAGGAAAATATGCTAAAATCAATGAGGGGGTTACTTGTCATCTTTATCTAGCAGGAGATAGTCGGCACGTACATCTCTATCGTGGTGCTTCAGCAGTGATGTGTCATTTGATGTATAAAATATTGTTGAGATGTCCGATGATATGTATGGGCCCTAGGCCTACTGTAGTTGGGTCTAGACTGGATGTCGCCTTGCCAACAGGTCAACAGAAGCTGAACTAATTGAGCTTTTAGTTTGCTACTAATGCTAAATGTTTGGTCTGACTTCTTAGTATAATTTGGACCGGCTTTTGCCATTGAACTTTGAAACAACATGTATCCTTAGGTATCAATGTTGATTGTTGATGATCAATTATAGATATTTTATATCCAATTATATTTATTGTTAATAATTGAAACTTATTATACAATTGCAATTGATTCACTCAAATCGAACAAAGAATGCACGATGGGAAAAGCTCCTTCCTTGTAATGAACACCAAATTAAAATTAGATCTTCTACAAAAGCGCATAAATAAGTTACTTGTTGAATACTACCCTAACATAAATTCGTAGTCTTTAGAACCTGCAGCATTAGACAACTTTTAAATTACGGGACGAAAAATTCTCAAAGCAAGCAATTTAATAGTTTTTGTTTTTTTTTAAAAAAAAAAAAAGAAAACCCCATAATTAATAGGGTAAATTACAGCTACCTCCCCTGAGGTTTTGCGTAATTAAAAATACCCTCTCGTTGTTTGAGAAATTATAAATACCCCCAAAGGTTTGTAACCGTCTAACAAATAACCTATCAGTGAACTGGCCAAAATGCCCTTATGCACTGAATTATTTTTTATTTAATTCTTAAGTTTTTTTGGACTACAATGCGCAAGGAGAGGTTTCTTAAGTTTTTTACACAGAGGAGCAATAATGCAATTTGCTTCGGCTGATTTTTCTACAATTTTAATAAAAAAAATTAAGGGCAAAATGGTCAATTTAGGCCTTTGGTTAAAAATTACAAACCTAAAAAAGATATTTATAATTTTTCAAACAACGATGGGGTATTTATAATTATGTCAAACTTTAGGGGAGGTGACTGCAATTTACCCTAATTAATAATATCAAAATTGAACATAGACACGCACTACAAGAAAAATGCTCAATAGCAACGAAAAAAATCAGCATCGAACTAATTAGCAAGTAAAATTTTCGTTGATAATGCATTATTTAATACAAGAATTTACTTGCTAATGAATTTAGCAACGAAAACTTACTTGCTAACAAATTTAGCAACGAATTGTTTAAAATATATATTATTAGCAACGAGAATTTTACTTATTAATTAGCTCGACGTTGATTTCAACAACAAATTTTTTCATTGTTATTAATTCATTTTCTTGTAGCGACGAAAATTGAAATTTTTCTCTGAATATAAAAAACTAGCTAGTTCATGGGGGACGTGCTGACACGCAAAGCAACAAGTTTGTGGAAAATCTGAGGGATTCCAAGGGAGTGGGTACGAGGAAATGTTTGTCACAAAGTTCCCCATGATTGACTTTAATTCAGCGTACCACCATTAATTAATTATATAAATTTATAAATTATCATTTTGTTAATTTTTAAACTGTATAACAATTCATACATACGAGACATACTAAAATAGAAATAAACCTTAAATGTCAATTTCTTTTTCTTTTAATAAGATTTTTTTTTTTAAGTGAAAGCAATGAAATATTATTAAATATTGAAACATATCTGTTACAATCCATCCCATCGAATATCAATATTTGAAACAACTATATCCTGAGCAACAGTCTAAACAATTACATCAACATCCAAACAACACCTACTGATTACAGTAGAAAGACCTTCACCTACTATACAGTAGAAAAACATCCCACGCATTCGTTGGGGTTCGAATCCATGACCTCGAGGTCATGGGGTCTCAATTTCACCAACTGAGCTAGGCGTCATCAGTTATATTTAAATTCAAAAATTATTTCAATACACCGATATATCTAAATCAATAAATATATATATATATATATATATTCAATATAAACAAAAGAAACAAGACACTAAGTACTATGAAAAAATAGATTATATACCGACATTCGTGGAACTCGAACCCATAATCTCTTGGACGTGATGAGGCCACCCTTAAACAACAACTTATATATAATGCAACTCTTTTTGAATAATGAGCAATGAATTATTAATTTGAAAATACAATAATATTTCTACAGCAACCAACTGCTATTACAATATTTAGTCCACAGTATAACAATATTTCTAAATCTACCAACACCAGTATTAAAGCAACTAAAGGAATAATACAAACATCTTATAAACTAAACGACACCCTACATTCATAATAATCGAACCCACAACTAAGACCTCAACCTCAACACCCGGACAAGAAATCATCGATAACTTATATGCCACTTGAACATGAAGTTTTAGGACCCCACACAAAACAAAAATCCCATAGAAACAAAACTCATGAAAATGTACTAGATTCTTTGGCCTAGTACTGTCTTTTTCATACCTCTCCTCCACCGATGTATATAAATAGTTCTAACTGGACCTTATTTTGTGTATGTAAACTTAAGAGCAAGGTCAAAAAAATTATATTTTGTTGAAAATATATCGATATTGTATGTATATATAGGTATTTTATATATAGATTATGACGAGGGAGAGAAACCCTCTGGTGATTGGAAGAGTAATAGGGGATGTATTGGACCCATTCACAGCATGCATAGGACTCAGAGTCGTTTACAACAATACTAACAGAGATGTGAACAACGAGTGCGGGTTAAGGCCTTCTCAAGTTGTTAACCAGCCTAGGGTTGAGATCGGAGGTGACGATTTCCGTACATTTTACACTATGGTAATTATTGAATTATTGTTTTTTTAATCTTATATTCTTAAAATCATCTTTTCAATATGTCAACAAATTGTAAAACATATCTGAATGCCGTGTATATATATACATAATCAAATGATAAGATAGAATTGCTTTCACGTGGACTGTTGTTGTCGTTCAAATTGTCTTGAAAATGATATATAAAATAATTATATATAATTACAGCAGACGACCACTCATCAACTATATATATATTTGCAAGTTATGGTGGATCCCGATGCTCCAAGCCCCATTAATCCTGAGTTTAGAGAATACTTGCACTGGTGAGAGATCACGATCACCAAACAATGACTTATATCTTTCAACAAATTCATCTAATTCTATCTATATATGCCTTGGAAACCATCAACATCTCAAGAATCATGCATACAGAATTATTAGGTCATGTTTGGCTGGTCGACTACTGGTCCATTTCAAAGCATCTACGTACAAACAACAACAAAAGAACCTTCGCCATGCATACTAGGTTTTTGTCTCTATCATCGGGAAATTCTAATTCAAATTGGATTTAGTCGAATATGAACCAATTATATGGCAAGTGCAATACATTTATTGTGTGATTGTGTACAGTTCAGAAAAAGTGACAGATTACTACAATTGTATCACACTTGCTTGTTAATTTGGTTCGCCAAATTTGATTTGAGTAAGAATTTTTTCTCTGTCATTTTGTTCTCCAAGAACTTTAAGATGAAATTACCTTTCAGCCCCTCTATATGTTTTCCCCAAAAAAAAAAAAAAAAAACCATGTATTGAACTCCATTGCAATTTGCCATTTTTTCTTGAGAAAATAGACATAAAAGCTCTATTTTTTCAATTTTTTGGTAGATAATTATATCTCGGCATCCCTTGTAATTATAAGTTTAATTACATGATCAACAATGTTCCTGTCATTGAAGAAGTACAAGTTCACCTCTTGAGGAGTTGTCGATGTAATTTACCTTGTCTGGTGAGGGGCCCTTTAAATTGTAGTCCTAATTGAATTACTAAAAAAGCGTCCAAGCAAGTGGAAAATCACGTATAGTATTATATCCATCCCTTAAATCTCTATGTCGCTTTCGAAGCTGGCGAAGTGCTATCTCGAGTTCCTCTTCTTCCTTTTGTATCAGCATAGGCCGTAGCCGTATCGGTTAGTGGTCGAAGTGCTTCAATCCTATCAGTATCAGCTCTTTGAAGAAGCCTGATCAATCCTTTTATGAATCTTTAGAAGACTTTCTTGCAGGTCCTATTCTTTTGCTTGCCCTTTCTTTTTTTACTTTCTGCTAATCCTGCACCTAAGTTGTATAATTGTAAAACTTCACCCTGAATAATGGGTGTATTCGTAATTTACCCTTTGAATATTTTGGCTAATTACACAAAAAGCTCATGTTATATATATATATATATAAAAAGAATTATTATTTATTTAACTATAATTTAGATCCCATTATCTATAAATATACACGTTTAATAAAAAAATAATGGGATAATTTCACTTTTGGTACCCCAAGTATGGTTTTATTTCATCTTTGGTACCCCCTGTTTCCATGTCATCAATGTTGATATCCAAAGTTTTCTTTTTCCATCGAGCTGAGTACCTGCCGTTAGTTGACCGTCAAAATTAACGGTAAAAGTCATTTTGGTGGAAAAATTGGCAGTTTTTTGCCAATTTAAGCACATATTTGGCTACCATTTACTACACCACAAAAACTAGAATTGAAAAAGTAAAATTGAGAATATTTTGGGAAAACAACGAGAGGTATGAGGAAAAATCAGTTTCAATCTTACTCAAATATGAGTGTGGGTTCGTCTAATGAGAACATTTATGTGGAAAAAATGTATTATGAATGTGGAATTGAGTTACCATTAAAAACTTCTTGGACTAAAATAAATCCGAGAAGAAGTTTTTGGTATGTCCTAATTAATTGAGCTACTCACATTTATTTCCCTTGGCTTTTATATCGACAAAATTTAAGTTGTAAGTGAAAATCATTCGGTCAATTGAAAATTGGTTTAAGTGGCCCAAGGTATTTACAATTTTATTAATTGAAACCTACCTGAATTATTGGTCAAAGTTCAAGATGTATGATGGCCGAGGCTAGTAGGATCGGATAAGCCCAATAAAAAAAATGAGTTGGTACAGTCAAGGCCTGTTAGGGATCGAACTGGTCCTGGACTGGTCCGACTCAAAGTTTGATAAAATATTAAAACTTTTCTAACTAATTTTTACAACAATATATATGGTTAGATGCAAATTAAATGTATATATTTTATTTTCTTGATGTGGAGAATTAGTAATAATTTTTAGAGAAAAATTTGTAAAAAGGGTTATTTTAGAATTAAAAAATGATGAATTGGTGTAGTCTACACTGCAGCGGCAAAAATGGCGGGCAGCAAATTCAAGGCAATTTAGGCGCCAAACAGTGACGAAAAGTTTCTCTTACAGGCGGGAATCGAGACTTTCAAACTAACATTAGATTGTTTTCACAAAAGAATTGCAACGCCAGAAACAAAAATTCTTCTTCACAACTGAAGAAGAAACTAATAAGAAAATTTCATACTCAGAAGTCAGTGGGATAGCTCTGGATTCCCGAGAAGCCCTTTCCCTTTTATTTCAGTGAAAACTCTTTAATTTTCTTGTTCTGGAATTTTAGGTTCTTTTTGAATAATAGTTAGATAAATATCGCCGAGTTTCGTCTTCAAATTCGGAAGGAAATCGATTATCTTTTTCATCTTATTTCGTTTTTTTTTTTTTTTTTTAGCGCGAGAAATTTTGATCTGGGCATTGTTCTGTATTTTGCTCTACCATTCCTGGAAAAGTCAAGGAATTTTCGTTCTCATCTGGGTCGATTTTTGCTGAAATGACGGAAGTTGAGCCGATGAAGATTGACAATGGAGACGAAACGAAGCCGAAAATCGATGGCCCGGATCAGAAGAAGAAGCCCCTGAAGAGAAAAAGATTGGAGCCAAGTTTATATAAAGCAGGCCCAGAAGAAAAACAGGCGAGAATCGATTCACTCCGTAATGAAATCAGTAGTCTTGTTAGATTCTGTAAAGAGTTAGTCTTAGAAAACAGAAGGGCATTGCTGGAAAATGTGGAGAAAGTTGGGAACTCTTCTGCTTCTTTGAATTGTATGATTGCATGTTTAATGGAAGAGAGTGATCTTCCTTTGTTCAAGCTTGTGGATGAGATTTTTGAGAAAGTTAAGGGTAGAACTGGCAATGGTGAGAGTGTTACCAAGGCTAGTGTGAAGAGTACTGTGCTTATGATTGGGCAAAGATTATGTTATGGTGTAGCTAGTGCAGATGCTGATCTTTTGGAGGATGAGGCTGAGTGTGCTCTTTGGTGTTGGGAGGTATAAATTTCACCAAAGTAACTTGTTTTAGCTGTTTTACTGTATACTATAGTATGGGGCTTTTATGGTGTTTGTTCTTGCCTGTTGATTGCATTGTATTGGCTTGTCTGATGTATTATGCCATTTCGTGATTTGGTGCTAATACGATAGATGTGCGTGGAATGAATTGACTTTTGGCTTCAGGATGGTAGTAAGCCTTGTTTGACAGTAGTAGGTTTGTCCTATACATATACACACCCATATTTAGGACTTAAGGGGTGAAGAATTGAATTGCAATGCTTTACTTAAGTTTGAAATGTACAAGTTATTGGAATTCTGATCTGTTGTTTTCTTGAATTAATTGTATCAATGATATGTGCTGATATATATATATATATATTTGTATTTCTTTTAAGTCTAAATGTTTGTATAGGTTGCGCATTTTGTTTGATTTAGTTATTGTTAGTTTTGGATACCATGTTCAAGTAAAGGTAGCTTTCCATACTTTTAGGCAACAACTGATTTTCAGTTGTGAAGGTTTTGTTTATTTGCGCAGGCATTCATGTCATGAGTATGTAGTTATGACATTCGTTCTCCTATCTTGCCCTCGGAGTTGTGTTTCCTCTTTGCTTTTGGATAATGCAGTCTTCTCATACTAAGTATTTTGTTGATTGTAGGTTAGAGATTTGAAATTGGTGCCAAAATTAGCGCGCGGACCTGTGAAAGTTCGCTGTACTTGCCGTAAAAAGATCCATGAGAGGATCACAGCTGTTTCAGGTAAGTTTTTATCACTCTACTTTGAAGCAGTTTGTAGTTGAAATGATTCTTGTTGACAATTCATATCCAGTCTGGTGATCTCTACTAAGCTTTTTAATTTTGTTTGTGTCTCCCGCATTTTGAGATGAAAAATGCCAGACTGCTACTGTTCCACATTTCTGATTTCATTTCTTTTGTGTGCAAGTTGCAAAGAGACAGATGGCATTAAGTAGGAAAGTTAGCGATATATGTTTTTTCAGTCAGATGAAAGCCTTCTACTAGAAGCAAAAATGATACTCTCCTTCTCAACTAGCCAACTAGTAACTTCAGTTAGGTTAAAATAGTTTATACTTAGACAAAACCCTGAAGCGGATATATTTGTTATAAGTTGACAAATGATATCAGAAATGAGGGTCCGCAGAGATGGATGTTTTGTTTGATATATGGTACAAAGGTAAACTCTCCTCAACTTTGCCTGTCTTCCCTTTTCTCTCTTTGTTGTATGAGTGAAACAATTGCTCTCATGAACATGTGACATCTGTGCCAAAGGCAGCTGTTAGATGATGGAGAGAAGTTGCGAAACTTCAACTCAGCTTATCAGCTTGTCATTATGTGTAGCTGACAACTAAAACCACATTACAAAAATTGGAAGAACCGTATTATTTGCACATGGTCTGTTTTAGATTATTTATTGGATGCTTAAACTAGTTTCTTGGAACTGGCTGCAGCATGGCCATTTGCTTTGTCAAATAATTGTAAGATCTCACACCATACTTTTGGAGGTAAAAGTATTGCAAATAATATGAGGCCTGATTCTCATAAGGAAGAAGAAAAATAATAATATTGACTAGTCCAGGGAAATCTAATTTGCATCATAGTATAAGGTGTGGCCCAAAAGAAGAAAAGTAAGACCTCTCTCAGCCAACCATGAATTTACCTGTAATCTAATTCTTTTGTTGTGTTCTAAGTCAGAAACCTTGTATCATACGGCACAGTACTCTCTAATATTTGGATGCTTGTGCTTCTTTGCAGTCATTTTTTATGCAACAATTTTCCTGTTCTCTCTTTGGCCTGAATTGCATAGCTGCTAATTTATTCTTTGTCGCTTGTGAACAATTGTTCTGTGTGAGCTTTTAAGCATTGTTGAATCACACAGTTCTAGTATGTCCCTTTTGTGTTTTGTTTGTTACAATATTCTCAATAAATTTGGTCTATGTCAGCAATGATAAATGCACTTGAAAAGTCGGAGGACCATCAAACTGGATTGCAAGAATTGACAAAAGCTTCACACAAGCTTGATAAAGTTCTAAATGAGGCCGATATCAGGTTGTTAATGGAGAACATGTCACGGAATCATGGTGCCGAAATGTATGTATTTATGGTAAAGTTTTCTTGTATATTCTTTCCAATCATGGGCTTATCAGTAATTTGGTGAAGGGATGGGAAGGAAGCCAAGAAAGAAGAAAAACTGTTAATCAAGCAAATGGAGAAAAACAAACGAGAACTGGAGAAAGAGAGGAAGAAGATGGATCGGGAGCTTCAGAAGGAAAAGTTGCAAAGTGTATGTCCAATTGCAACCTTTATCTGAATTTGGTCCTTTTCAATTGTTTCTATCTTCTATTTCAAATTGATTGTTGATTAACCATACATAGATTCTAGTGATGATAACAAGAAATAATATGTACAATATGTTGCACATCTGGAGTCTCTAGATATACTAGATTGATGGTTTCTATGTCTTCAGTTGCCTGTGGATTTAACCCCCCACCCCCGTTTTCTCTTCCTGGTTTTCAATTTACTTCCGGTAATATCTGTTGCGTGTATTTTATCTGAATTGGCCAAGCCTTACAGGAAAGAGAACTGAAGAGGTTGCATAGTGAGGTGGAGAAGGAGGAGAGGCGCCGTGAGAAAGAAGAATATGAAATGCAGAAACAGCTGAAAAGGCAGCAAGAGGAATCAGAGAAGGATCAAAAACGCAAAGAGAAGGAGGAAGCTGAGTTAAAGAAGCAACTTGCTCTCCAGAAACAAGCATCACTGATGGACCGGTTCCTGAAAAAGACCAAAACCAGTCCATCTCCGCATGACAATTTTTTGAACAAAACCACTGCATCTGTGTCCTTCTCCAACATGGTTGAAAGGGAGTCAGAATCAGTTACTGTAGAGATGGATAGTGTTTTGGCCCAAAATGTTGGAGTCGAGGCTGAAGATATTTGGAAGTCTGGTTCCCATACCTTTCCCTTTTTGTACTGATATTTGGAAGTCTGGTTCCCACACCTTTCCCTCTTAGTGTATCAAAGTGTAAAATTTGTGTTGTCTTTTCAGATCACACTTAAACTCGTGGCGCCGCATTGGAAATTCAATCCGTTCAAACAGAAAAGTACATTGGGGTACTCGTCAGAAGCCTAAGACTGAACTGGTCAAGGAACTTAAGCTTACTAGTAATAGAGAGCCAACTCTTGATGATGAGTTGGTCGTGGAGAAGCTTGTGGATGGATGCATTGACAATAATGTTGATGGAAGATTGTCTGGAGTGAAAGTGGATAGGCCTCTTTCCAATTGCCAGAAACAACCACGAATTAAGCAGCTCTTGCAGTTTGATAAGAGTTATAGGCCTGCTTTTTATGGTGTTTGGCCCAGGAAAAGGTGAGTTCTTCTCTTGAATTATGTCTTTGCAATTAAAAAAAGCTTCCCAGAAGAATACTTCCCGACTTAAAGAATCTACTAGTGTTTAGGTGAGACAACTATGGCATGCTTTTCTATCAAAATTTGGAGGATAGTACATGTTGCCTTACCTGAGTGCTATATGTTGTATTCATAATATATCTGGGACAGGATCATTACCTATAGGCTCTCTAATCTTCTTTTCCTTTTTTTCCCCCTCTGGTAGTTAATAATAGGGCAAGGGTATGTAACTCTTAACTCATTGAATTGCCTGGTTGTAGCGTTACAATGTTGTCAGTAGAATTTCTTGTAGTTGACCCAATTTGTCATTTGTTTCGTCATTCTTCTTTTCTTAGTTTTCTTTTGGTTGCTGGGTGGAGGTACGGTGAACCTGCAAACCATTTATCTAGCTGTTTTTGGGCATGAGAGGCTTATGAATGAAGTACAAATGTAATTTGTGTATGTTCTTTTCCATTGAGAAAGTATTGATTTTCACATGGTTGTTTAAGTACAAAATAAAAGTGGTGAAGTGACACATCGCCTGCTTGCTATGAGTATTGCTACTCTAATCGCATGTATTTTGATTTGTCCAGTCAAAATGTTGGAGCGCGTCACCCATTTGCAAAGGATCCAGATATAGACTATGAGATAGATAGCGATGAGGAGTGGGAAGAGGTATGCCAAACATTGTATACTCTAATTATTCTCATAAGGGATCCACAACTGAGAATTTGGTTGCACAGGATGAACCTGGTGAAAGCCTATCAGATTGTGATAAGGATGATGAGGATGAAGCTACAGAAGGCCATTTAAAGGGTGATGATGAAGATGAATGTGAAGATGGATTTTTTGTTCCCGATGGATATCTTTCAGAGAATGAGGTAATCTTATCTATCTATGTCTCTCTGCTTCCTAATTGTATTTTCAATATACTCATGAATATTTCCTAAAATGGGTGGTTTTCAAGTTGATATATGAACATCATGCCATTCTTTGTGTACTTTTCTGAACATTGAGATGCTTATATGCCCATATGATCTGGTAAATTGTATTGGTCTGACATCACCATGTCTAATGAACCTTTTAGACATTAGTTGTTGAGTAGAAATTTATTCTTTTGTGGCATGTAGGGAGTGCAGGCTGATGAAATGGAATCTGATTTGGTTGAGGATGTAAGAAATCTGCCGGATTCTCAAAAGCAACTACCCTCCGAAGAATTCTGTACCCTGCTCCGGCAACAGAAGTATCTTAATAGTTTTAACGGAGCATGCCCTTAAAAAGAACCAACCCTTGATCATTTCGAATCTTATGCATGAAAAGACCACATTGTCACCAGCTGAAGAGCTCATTGGTATAGAGAAGCTTGAAAGAGTGTGCTTGCAGGCTCTCTCTATTCGCCCTTTGCCTGATAGTCCAAGCATAGAAATATCAGTTCAACATGATGTGGTCAACGATGATTTAGAATCTTCATCTAACAAGTCCAGCCCGGCACTTATTGCAACTGCTGCTGCTATGCTCGACTCCAACTTACCTCAGATTGTAAGTTATTATTTTCTTGCAAACGATGTATCATAAATTCCTATGATATTCGCTGGTAGATTATGTTCAAGCCATTAATTTGTGGAAATGACTTATTTAATCTTCTAATCTAATTCGAAAAGAACTATAAGACTTTTAAAACCGTTGAGACATCCATTATGAAAGTGACATGTTTTGTTGAACTTATTTTGCAGGTATCTGTCATTCGGTCATGCCCACATAGTATTGGAAAAATAGTGAAGACTCTGCATAATACATTCCCGGCTATCTCAAAGTCCCAATTGAGGAGTAAAGTCCGAGAAATATCAGATTTCTCTGAAAACGGTTGGCAGGTCATTAAGCTTGTCTTCCTCTAACTTCTCATATAACAATAGATTCTGATGGCTTTAACTTTTGTCGGCTGTTTGCTGAGACTATGCCTTACATTGCTAACATTTATACTTGTGTGATTCAGGTTAAGAAGGGAATTCTGAGCAAGCTTGGTCTCTCCATATCACCAGGTATCGATTCATTTCCTTTGTCACTTAGCCTACCGTCTAACTTGAATGCTCGTTATTTCCTCCCCAGCCAGCAGTCAGATTTACTTGGTTCATCAACAACTGTATCCTTTGTGCATTTGCAGAAAAGAACTGTACAAAGGCAAAGAGCATTGTCACATTCTTCTCTAAACGTTGCCTGCCTCCATCGGGGACGACTGTGGACTTGAGCGAAACGTCCCCACAGCCCTCCCGTAAACATGCAGCAATTGTCCATCCACAGCAGGACTGTGCATATGAGCACTGATGAGTGAGTTGTTCTATTTCTTGCCTGTTGCATATGCAACTAGTGATCATGCTTCTGACTGCTGGTAATTGTTGCAAGTCTTGGCAGATCACTATGGTGGTATATTTCAGGACAGTAGAAGTTTGCTTAGACATACTGTAGATCATGTCTCCATAGAGGTATAAATCGATTTGAGCTGAATAAGTTTTTGTTTAAGTCTCGTTTGAATATTTGTTCGAGCTTGTTTGAATTTATTTTTATTATTAAATAAGTTAACTCTGGGCGTGCTTATATCACGTCACATCCAGATTGAATTTAATTAGCTTGTATCTTTATATACTATATATGTTATTTTTTTATTAATTCAGTTGAGATTGTGTTTATTTTTAAATATCATTCATACGGGCTTTCATCGATCAATTGCATGTTAAACTCCTATAAATTAATAATTAATAATTAATAAAATAATAAATATGCTAAATTGCAAAAAGAAATCCCTGTGCTTTAAAAATTTAACTAAAATTTTTCTGTGTTTAAACTATAGGCAAAAGATCCTGTCACTATGTTTTTATTTTCGGTTCATCTTTGAGATGAACCAAAACATGCTCAATGTTTGCGTTTGGTCCGAAACATCTTAATGAGTACTTTTAGCTTATTGTGACCCGTTTTCAAAGTAAAACAATATAAATATATATATATTGAACAATGAATTTTATCTTTTTAAGAAATAAAATTAAAATATAATACTTATTTACACTATTTTAAATTATTTGTAAAAATAAATTTAAAAATATACACATTATTCTAGATAATTATTTATTTTTATTTTTTCTCTTTATCTCTATAAAATAAAACAAAATATAGTGTATATGTTTTCTTGAATCTAGCATAGTGCCCCCTCTCTATCCATTGCACACAACGTCATTGTGGTTAAAACAAGCCAAAACAATTTTAATCTTTTAAAAAAATTAAGAAATTTGCTATAATTTTTTTAAAATTTAAAAATAATTAAAAGAAAGTATTCCTATCATTTTAACCTTATCTTTGAATGCCATTTGAATGGTGAGGGGCACGTGAACTAGATCGAATAAAGTCAAAACAGAATATTGTAATAAGTGAATTTTACCACCGTTTATTTTATACGAATCATATGGGCATCTTAGTCATAAGAGTAAAAAAATGAGTTAAAATATGTTACAACACGTGCCTAATTGCATGTAGGGTGCGTAATTTCTACCTTCCGTCTAAAATTTTTGCGTAATGTTTTGCAAAATAGGAAGGAGTTTGGGTTTATTTCTTTTAACACATGGGGATTTAAGCTATTTTGTGAGGAAGAAAAATGGAAATTGCTTCTAGCTTGAGGTGTCCACTTGAGTTGAAAAATGATAAAAATCTCAACCTCATGATTAAATTTCAAAAAAACATATGGATTTGAAATTATGTTAGGATAATTTTAAATTTAAAGAATTTCAAGTTCAAATTAATAAATTCAAATATAGGTTACTAACATTAGGGGAGTTCACAGTTCAGTTTACTGATCGAATTAATTCAAATATTCGGTATAATTTCTTTTAAAATTTTGATATTCCATTTTGTATTGATATACCATATTGAATTAAATATTGATTTTTTAGAAAAAAATATATTACATATAATATATCTATATATGATTATAATCAATAAACATTAATTAATATACATATAGATTTATTCATTAAAAAAAAGTAAATTTTATTATTTTGATCAATAAGCTCTAAGCCCTCAACTAAACCTAATTTTCATAATTCATTCTTCGTTCATATCTCAAATTCATAGAATCCTTCATTCATAGTTCATTGGATTTTTTTCAAATAAAAAATCCATTGGTTATTTCAATAATTTGATTGAACCAAAAATTTCAATTCGTTAAGCTATTTGAACGTATGTTAAATTCGATATAATCAAATGCGCACCCGTAATCAAATCTATATATAGAACGTGATCTCAAATTTTTAAATGAAATGATAATTGAATTTACCAAAATGTGATAATATAGTTGTTGTGGTGGGGGCACAACTACGAGGCTACACATGTCCTAACCTCAACTATATAAATGTAATAGCCGGACATATGCCTAAGTTTTCCCTATATCCCCCCATCATGGTATGTGTCTTTCCCACAATTTTCTACCAAATAATAAATGCAAAAAAATATTTTGTAATTTTTAATTAGACACTAGCATTGCATCTATCTTTAAAGCATTATATGAAATACTTGAATGAGATATTTTTAAAAAATAAATATAATACCAAGATATGACTATTTTTTTTTATCAATGATTACTTATTATTTAAAGACTATAATTTAGTAATAATATTTTATTATAATTACATTGTTTTGACTTTATATATATTAAATTCACTTTTTTATAAGTATAAAAGTATTATTAGGGGAATGATGAATGAGGGTAAAGTTGAATATTTATCTAATTTTTTTGTTGCATCAATATTTTATGTTCAAATTTTAACGGAAAGGGGTCACATATAATTGAAGAATTTTGAAGGGGGTGTCAATGTACTATTGAATTTTTTTTAAAAAGAAGTATAATTTCACATTTTAAGAGCAGTATAAATGTAATTAATCCTATTTTTGGTAATCTTTAATAATTGCAAAAAAAAGTCAATTTATGTCCTGTTTTTATTGATATGATTGTTGTACTATTTTTATCTTTTTTTATTTTTTCTCTTATATATATATTGTCACTCTCTCCTCTCTATTTTTTTTTCTTGCAATTTTCTTTACCAAACTCTTGTAAGAATAATTAAAAAAATAAATACATAAAAAAGTAAAAAACTCTACCATAATTTAATATGTTACATCACATATATTATTTAAAAAAGGTGAGCAAAAAATCACTAGTCTATCTGTACATTTTAAATATAAAAAAGGTTTTTATTTTTGGATCAAATTAAATTAACTTATTTTGCTCTTCAAAAATTATGTTTTAAACTCATGAAATAAAAACATTTTATTATATTCTTTTACATATGCTGTAGAAAAGTACAACACCCCCACAGCATAGATCCCACGCGCGCTTCATGGTGTTGTACCTTGATGGAAGTACTCAAAATTAGCAAGAAAACCATTCATAAGAATTATCGCCCTCCTGAAAAATGGTCAGTGGCCGCAAAATCAAAACTGTGGGCATCTTTAATTCGGACCCAAAACGCTTTTTCCATTTGTTTTTTTCGCCCTTCTCTTCCCTTATTTGACTGCCTCTGCTTCTGCTCCTCTTCACATTCACTTCTTCACTCCTCTGTTTCTTGCAGCTGCTCTCAGTGTTCAAAGAAGCAGAGTTTGTGTTCTTGTGTTTCAAGATATATATAGAGAAAAATGGCCCTCAAGCTCTCTGTTGCTGCCCACAAGATGCCTTCTTTTGGTGGTTATCACATCAGATCTCACAGAGTTTCTATGGCTTCAACTCTTCATTCTACCTCCATGTGAGCTTCTATTGTTCTGTTTTTGTGCAATATCTTTCTGGGTTTTGGTTTTGCTGTGTTGATGAATGGTTTAATGGGCATGGAAGATCAGAAGTTGGCTTTTTTCAGTTGGATGTTCTTGGAAAAGAGGTCTTTTCTTGATTTTCCTTTTTGGGTTGAAATGGGCATGTCCAAGATTTGAGCTTTGCTTCTTGGTAGTTGTATATTGATCTGGATTTGTAGTACTTTAGGCTGAACAAGTTGCATGTTTGTGATCAATTGGCATTTCAGGGTTTCAAGTCCTCTTTTTGTTGTTTTGAAGGAAAAGTTTGCTCATTTTTGCTCTGTTGTGTGGAAAAAAAAAAATCCCATTTGTTTAATAAGAATGTATCCAAGTTGAAATTGGTCACATCTTTCTAATTTGCTTACTGTGATTAAAATTGATACATGCAGAGCTTTTCCACACAATGCTTCCTCAGACTCTTAGCTTTGAATACTTCTTGATTTACAAGATTATTCAAGTACTTCTTACTTCATAAATGTTTTCTTGTCTTTCTTTTTTCTTTATTTTGAGGAAAAATGCAAGCAACCCCTGCAGTATGGGCTATGTGCAAAAGACCTCCCATAAAAATATATAAAAAAAAAAGCAAAATACCTCCTTTGCGTTTTTTAAAATGAGCAATTTACCCAAGATAAGGAGTTACTCTATTTTAAAGAAGCCGGGGTAAATTGCTATTTGTTTAATATCACGGGGTAATTTGCTCGTTTGGAATATCACGGGGTAATTTGCTCGTTTGGAATATCACGGGGTAATTTGCTCATTTGCAATATCACTTGGTGTAAATTGCATTAAACCCCTTTATTTTCTTTGGGACGGTGGTGATATTCTTACACCTCTTTTTTGGTGGAGTTGGGGTATGGAACCTGATTTATGTTATGCACGCATAAGTGGTTGTCTTTTTTTGACTTGCCAGCAAATGATATGATCCTGGTTCGATCTGAAACACGAGTGCCTTGCTCTTGTAATTATAAAACATGAGATTTTCGTGGGACCATGTTCAGTGGTTTGAAAATTGGCTACCACTGTTTCTTGGCTTTTATAACTTGTCTGAATTGTCTGTTACTCATTTTATCATTCACATGTGTGTTTTTCTCTTAATATATGTATATGCCACGGTCGTGGAGAGCATGGATACATCGGCAGCGTGGTTTGCTGCAAATTCAACTTCTTCCAAACAATATTGTGGAAAATTAAGGGGGTTGGTGGTGGTTGAAGCATTTAGTTCCTAGTACTTGGTTTGTCTCACTCTATATAGACATTTTTCACATATTGCGGTTCTTTAAAGTGATAAAAACTAGGTGGAATAGGTGATGAAAGAGGTGGCTAAGTATCTTGCTTCTGGACTTAAATGTGTTTGGTTGGAAGCATTGTATCCCTGGCTTCAACACTACTTTTACCTATATTCTTGACTTTTTTTGGCTGTGGTGAACCTGGTGGTTGGTGTAGCTTTTTCCTCTTTTTTCCTTGACTTGGAGACTAGTTTGATTCCTTTGTCATCGTCCCACCGATATTACTTTGGCTATGTTCATAGTTTGTCCTATCCCTGAACCTCCCTCCTCGTAAAGGAAAAGGATTGGAGAAAGAAGAGAAGGGTGATTAACTATAGTTCGGAACTTAGATGATTCTTGCTTTATCAATTGAACTTTATGAATTTTGATTGATCGGATTGATCAGATGGTTTAGATGAAGCATTAGTGGTTCTGAGTAATACAACCGGAACTGACCTTGTATATGGTGCTGTTTCGTGAAGATGATGGTTTTCTGATACACGCACGCATGCACCAGCATACATGTGAATTTAATATGTATGGACATGCCCATACGTAAGTGTCAATTATTTTTGAGTGACTGTAGTTTTAGTATGAACAATTAATAACTAAGATAAAGCCTTAAAACATATGGTCTCAAATGCTTCTACACTTCTTATACAGCGATGTTGGACAAAATTTGATTGTAAACCTGATTTTTATTTTTAAGATCTTGCAGTTGCTTTCTGTGGGTTTAAGAACGAAAAATGAACTAGACAGAAACACTCACTTGACAAATGTCACTCAGGTTTCCATGTAGTTTTTTTCGCTTTTTCCTTAACCTTGGGCAATCTGTTTCTGTACATTTGTGAGCAATTATGTTTGGATCCCATTTCACATTTGCGATTTACGGAATTGTTTTCGGTTACCATGCTCTAGTTTTGCATTCCATAATGCACGTTTGAGAGTCTTCATCTTCTTGAATGCAGAGAGAACGGGAAAGTGAAAAAGCCTTTCACTCCCCCTCGGGAAGTTCATAGTCAAGTAACCCATCCCATGCCGCCAGAAAAGCGTGAGATCTTTCATTCGCTGCACGGTTGGGCTGAAGACAACTTGCTGGTGCTCCTAAAGCCTGTTGAGAAGTGTTGGCAGCCCAATGACTTTCTTCCCGACTCGTCTTCAGAAGGCTTTGACGAACAGGTCAAGGAGCTTAGAGAACGAACCAAGGAAATTCCTGATGACTATTTTGTCGTGCTGGTTGGAGATATGATTACAGAGGAAGCTCTTCCAACTTATCAGACCATGCTCAACACCCTGGATGCCGTCCGAGACGATACAGGAGCAAGCCTCACTCCCTGGGCTATTTGGACAAGGGCATGGACTGCTGAAGAGAATCGGCACGGTGACCTTCTCAACAAGTATCTTTATCTTTCGGGACGTGTCGACATGAGGCAAATTGAGAAAACAATACAGTACCTGATTGGTTCCGGGATGGTAAGACGATAATCACCGTCGCCATTGGTCTAAAAAATCTAGACGCATCACAAAACTCACATTTTCTGAACCTTTTCGGCTTTCTTTCACTTTATAATTTTGTTGGATTCACAGTTAACTTCATTACTTTATGTGTTTCTCACTGACAGGATCCACGCACAGATAATAACCCATACCTCGGATTTATCTACACCTCATTTCAAGAGAGGGCGACTTTCATTTCCCATGGGAACACAGCGCGGCATGCCAAGGAACATGGGGATCTGAAACTGGCCCAGATTTGCGGCATCATTGCTGCAGACGAGAAACGCCACGAAACAGCCTACACCAAGATTGTCGAGAAGCTCTTTGAGATCGACCCTGAAGGCACAGTACTAGCTCTTGCTGACATGATGAGGAAGAAAGTCTCAATGCCAGCCCACCTGATGTATGATGGCAGAGATGAAAATCTCTTTGATCACTTCTCAGCTGTAGCTCAGCGTCTTGGAGTCTACACAGCCAAGGACTATGCCGACATCCTGGAGTTTCTAGTCGCAAGATGGGAGGTGGAGAAGCTGACAGGGCTCTCAGGCGAGGGCCGCAAAGCTCAGGACTACGTGTGTGGGTTGCCCCCGAGGATTAGGAGACTGGAGGAGCGAGCACAAGCACGGGCAAAGCAGGCATCGCCCGTTCCATTCAGTTGGATTTACGGTAGAGAGGTCAAGCTTTGAACAACTTTCTTGCAGCTAGGTCAGTTACCGTCTTCCCAGAAATAGTATGGTAGTAGGTATCGTCCTCATCGTTGTCGTCTCTTTTCCACCATGAATGGAGTCAAAAAAGAAGTCCATTGTTATGTTTACTTTCCTCTGTGTGTTTGGTAAAGTTGTTCTTATGTGTTGAATGTAGATATCGAAAGACTCTTTCTTCTTGCAGCATTTCTCTTTCATCTGTTCATCTACCTACATTGACTGCATTCCTTGTTTGATGATCTTATGAAATATTTCAAAGTATTTGATAGAATTTTTTAGATATGAGCTCCTAACTAATAAATTTTTTGACGTGAAAGCGAAGAATTATTATTTGAATAAATTGATTATAATTCAAATATTTATATTTAACAATGATAATTATAGTAATTATATATTAATCATCAATATCAAATAATTATATTTAATTACATTTTTTTATTGTAGAATAACATTTCTGCATTGGTGTTGGTGATATTTGAATTTATGATCTTAGAGTTTGGGATCTCAACTTCGCCAATCAAGCTAAGTCTCGTTGGCTTCTATAAGGAATAAGTTACTATAAATTTCTTCAGAATATAAACAGAATTTGGTAGTGTATGTATTTAAGCTTATTAAATTTAGTTGAAGTGGGTAAATATATATTTTACTTGTATCTGGATGAAAAGATTATAAATTAAATGGATTTTTCTTCCACTCTAAATTTGAATTATACTTTCAATAAAATCGATTTATTTCGAGTTCTGTTCTCCAAATGTTTTCTTTAAATCCAAACCCCATCAACCATCCAAATGTGGGCTTATATTGAATGGACTTAAACTTCATTAATGGTGTATTTGAATTGATGAATTTAAATCTATCAATATTCAATAAAATATTTTTATATATGACATTTAAACAAATTCTAAAAATTTGAAATTCATAATTTCAAAATTCAATTGAAATACAACCTAAAGTGCTACAAATATATTTCAAAATAAAGGGTTTTAGACTTCTTTAATGACATGAACTTTTTCATTCCCTCCAAATTCAATTAAGTTTAAATGATTTGTTATCGTGTGTTATCTTTAATTTAAATTAATAAATTCAAAGACAACCTTAAATTGTGTGAATTTAATCTGATACAGAAAATATAGTTCTGTCAAGAATTTGATTGGTAGGCAGATAATTTTATTTCATTTATGATTTTTTTTACAAAAAATAAATGAAAAATTTTAGCTCGGACCTGATTTGATTAAATTTGAACCAATATACTTGTTATAAGATTGGTGTACAGTTCAAGGAAAGTGACCAAATTATATCACACTTACTTTGTAATTGATTTGGTTCAATCAAATCTGATCCAAATAAGAATTTTCCAAAATAATCTAAAGAACCAAAAGAAAATAGAGAGAGAGAGAGAACCAATGAACAAATTGAAATATCATATAACACTTTTTGTATTACAGCGATAAACCCACATCGCTAATTAATAATTAATCCAAACATTACAACACAAATAAAATAAATAATAAATAATAAATAATGTTTTAGAGTAAATTACAAAATTAGACCTGAAAAGGCCATGGCCAGCTCTTCAAGTCCTCCTCATCTTGAACTTTCCCACTTCTGACCCCATAACTCATGTTATTTCCATTTACGCCCCTCCTCTCCACATACGCGTAGTAGTTGAGGAAGAAGGCCAGTGTGAGCACCACCCACTCCAGGCAGAATATCAGAATGCATAGTCCTCCGGCGAGTTTCAGAATCACCACGCCGTCAACCTCCCTCACGTACGACTTCAGGTGCCCTAAGAAGTCCGACGGCCGCGTGTAGATCAGCACCGAAACCGAGCCCTGGAAGATGGCGGTCAGCACCGTCGCCACCATGTGCGCGCCGTAGAATTTTCCGGCGGAGGTGGCGGCGCGGGATGCGGCCGCGCAGCCGGAGACGGCGCCGACGATGGTGATTATTTGGAGGAGGATGAAGAGGAAGCCGATCAGGGAGGGGAAGAGGCGGAGGGAGAGGGTTAGGAAGATGCAGCTGGAGGCGGCGCCGAGGAGGATGTAGTTGGTCAGGAGGAAGACCTTGTGAGTGTGAGGGTGGGAGTGCTCGCCGGCGGCGGTGGTGTCGATCGACAACCCCATTCTGATTTTCTCGAAGAAACTGTTGAGAGAGAGAGAGAGAGAGAGAGAGAGAGAGAGAGAGAGAGAGAGAGAGAAGAGAGAGAGAGAGAGAGAGAGAGAGATGCTTCGATGGTGATCTGAGAGAGGATTTGAGATGTGTGCATATATATATATATACATGCATACACAGGGGGTGGGGGTGGGGGTGGCAACGGTCATGTTGTGGAGGAGAAATATGACCGTTGGGAGGAGGAAGAAATTGAAAAACTGGAAAGTGTAACGGATACCTGGGCTGGGAAATAATCATTTCTGCCTTTTTCCTTTTATTTTTTCCTATTTTTCTACTTTCTGGTAGCATGGCTATTATTATCAGTTTTATAATGAAATTTAAATTGAATATCCACTTTATTTTCTTTCTAATGAATAATTTAATCACTTTTTGAATGTGATATCAATGTATTTATTTTCTTCTAATTTTTTTCGTAAGTCTAAATAATAACAAAATGAATGCGTATTATCTCTTTATATTATATATTTGTATCATCGTTTATGCACATTCTCTAATTTACAATCAGATTTGATTAAGTGAATATGCTAAAGGTAGGAGTATGAGGTTACTGACTGAACTAGGTTTTTGACACAGTAGTGTGCGATCAACTATCCGAATTTGGTCTCTCATGTTTCCCCATGATCAGATTTAGTCTCTCATATTTAAAGACTATCAAATTTAGTTCCTACCATTAAATATCCGTTAAAACTAATAAATTTGTAAGAAAAAAATAAATTAAAAAACATATACAAGCTTAGCACGCCCATGTGCTGGAGAGTCGGTGGCCCCGACACTCCACCAAGTATACTTTTTATTTTTTTACTTTCCCAAACTATTAATTAACAACTAATAAATAATAACTATTTTATTTGTCAGCCAATTCTTCAGCAACAATCGAACACCCACAAAAAAATTTCATGAACCCTAAACTGAACTGACAGATGGGGCGATGGCGACCGAGGCGGCACGATGACGATCGAGATGCAAACATGTGGCGGCTGAGCTAAGGCATGACGGCAAGCTAAGTAGCAGGGGACAAGAGTTGTAAATTTTTTAATATATATATTTTTTTATTTCACCGTTGTAAATAAGTAACATTTCATTTTTAATAAAAAAATCAAGGGATGTACTTAGTGGAGTGGTGGTGAGACCACCAACTGTCCACCACAAGAGCGTGAGATGAAATATTCTGTGGTGAAAAACCTAAATTGCCCTTTCTTTACATAAAAAATATCTTTAGGGCATGTTTACTATGAAGTATTAGCCTTGATATCCTGAACAATCAAGGCTAATATCTTGTTTACTAACAAAAGTCATGGCCCGTATGTTTTACTACCGACCCGTCATTAAACCATAAATTCTGCACAAACTAATCATGGCCCAAGAGGCCATGACTAGCTTGTCCTTTAGCCCACCGAGATTGCCACATTTGTTAATTTCCTTTTGTAGCCTTACTTTTGCAAGGATAGTGTTTGCTTTACCCTTCAACTTGCCCAAATTTACAATCCACCGTGTCAGGTTCATTAATTGCACTTGACACCTTTTCTTCAACTTGACTTTCCCAATTTCCTCTTTCGATGTTCTTAGCCTGAAAAGTAGCTTCATCCAACATCACAACAAAATTTACGCATTAAATCTCCATTACCGCATTCGGATTGAAAATAATTTTTTGGGCTTCTTCAAGTTTTCATCTAAAGAATCTGCAAGGCAGCTCGCGTTCGACGAACCAAGAATAGTGTTTTGGTTTAACACATTTCTCCCAATGTTCTGTTCGCATAAAAAAAATTTATAGTCATTTTTTCTGGTTTTAGAACTAATCACTGTGTCAACATTTACCTCAGTTCGACCTTTCGGTAGCTTCTCTGGTCGTCAGCCTGAAGTCAGGTTGGAGGGGTTAATTTTAAGAACGAAGGTCAGTATACAATCTCCAAAAATTCCAACTATTTCGTACATTTCTGTTTCTGGTTGGGAGAATCATTATTCCCGCTCTGTTGTTTTTTTTTTTTTTTTTAATTCTGCGTAAATTATCACAAGGAAAAACAGAAATTTGGGTAATGAAGTGCGAGATTAAAACCTGGACTTTTTTCAAAACACCGGCCTGGGCAATTCCACTGGAGGTGGAAGACGATATTCTGAAATTTTGAGTGTTGATCGTCGCCCTCTTGTGGAGAGAAAAATTTCTACCGCACCCAATTTGCAAGAACAAAATTTATTTGATGGGAAGTAAAATTGATTTTTTCCCAAATCCAATGTGCAGTTTTTTCAAATCATGAAGTGACATTTTGTCTTATTAATGGGCAAAATGGTAAATCAATTCAATAGTACCAAGAATAGTCAACTAAAGTAAACATAACATAAAACTAAGGAACTATCACCCTAACAAACTCATATAATAAACGTTGAACAAGATAATAAAGACATCAATAATCATCAAAACAATTCCAAATTAATATTTTGACCTCTAATCCTATCACACATAGTAAACATGCCCTTAATGCCTAATCTTTCACAAACATTATCCCTTGCATGCTTACTATGGGGGATAGGATTAACATAGCAAATATTAGCTTGTGATATTCGTGGACTAGGCCATTAAGGGCTACTTTTTCCTTTGTTTACTTTCCATAGTAACCTTCAGGACAAAAGTGGAGTTAAATGCAATCCTACATTTACTGGTATGTATAAAAAAACATATTATTAGGTCCATTTATAATTTTGTCCATAAATAAGATAAAATAAGTCAAATCACCTCTCTCAATGGTGAGCTTGGCTAGTAGCCAAAAAAGGAGTCTGCTGTGCATTAATTGCACTAACATGGTAGGGGGTAAATTAACAAAAATCAAAGGAGAGAATCGTCTCATATTGAATAAAATGAAGGGCAAAAAAGACAATAAAAAACACTCCTACATCTACAGTAAATACCCAGCTTATAATCAAGGCCAAAAGTGCCTTGACTCTAATCAAGCATTTTGGGTGAGAAGTCAAGGGCCGATCCAAAAACTCACGGGCCAGACATTTAGCTAGTAAACAAACTATTATGGTTGATTAATAATGATATTCTTGTTAATCAACCATAGTAAACATGCCCTTACAACATTAATTGCAATAAATAATTGGCCATAGACAAATTGGGAATTCTTGCAACCAAATCAATGCTACGATTGAGTCATAGTTCACAATCAAGTCACAAGAACTCAATTAGGTCCAATTAGAAAGCGCACGTTTTTATTTATCATGGACATCTTAAGGCCCAAGTAGAAAGCCAATTTATAGGACAATCACCAACCTTAAAGGCCCATTAGAAAGCCCACCTTTTGATTATCATGAAACTTGAAAGCCCAATAAAAAGTCCACCTCTCTCGATAATCATGGACCTAAAGTATAATGGTGGACTTTGAGATGGGCCCAATGGAAAAGCCTACAACTGTCAATTGATGAAAATGGGCCAAATGGAAAAGCCCAATTCACTAATGATTTATACCTAGAAAAGCCCAATAGAAAAGCCCAATCCGTCTCCTAAACGGGTCGAATAAGCCCACAAAAAGTTCCCTATTTTCTACCCACGAATCGACCCGTGCGGTATTGCGTTGCAGAGCGAGAAGGAGAAGAAACGACCAGAAGAAACGTGAAACGATGTCGTCGGAACCACAAATCCCTGGTTCGTGCATGATTTCTTTGATGAATTTATTTGTTTCAAGCTCATTGTTACCTGCTCGGATGGTTCTGTATTTGGAGCACCCAATTTTTGTCTACTCATGTTTTGTTTGTATTTAATCAGAAATGAAGAGCCTTTTGGCCCGAGTCATTTTTTGTTAAAATTTGATGAGAATTAAGAAAAAAAACCCATTTCAGTCGACTAGTTTTCGTTGATATTTGATGAGGAATCAAGGGTTTTTCCCTTACTACATTTTTTCTTGACTTCTTGTTCGAATTTAGTAGTTGAGGCTAACAATTTTGATGAATTCAGAAATGGTTACTGGAGCGGGTTGGTATATCCTTGGCCAGGATCAACAGCTAATTGGCCCTTACACTATCTCTGAGTTGCAAGGTGAGTCCCTTCATTTCATGTTGTTATCATATTGAGGAATCTTTACTGTATTCTTGGATGCTGATTATGTTATGTGTTCGCCTTCTAGGTTTCATAGGCTGGCCATTTTAGTTTGTGATGTTTCTTCGTCGATTAGCTTCTGGGTTCTTGAATGCTTTTCTTTTCTTGTTCGTTTTTGCTGGATTCCAGTGTTTACAAGTAAGCAGTAGACTTGGTATTGGGACAATCAGTTCATCTGTATGATGTTCGAATGGTCTTTCATGATGTTGAAATCGTGTGCTTAAGCTTGTTTATTTCGCCTGGGCAGAGCATTATTCCACTGGATACTTGTCGCAGAGCACACTTGTGTGGTCTGAAGGGTATAGCGATTGGCAGCCTCTGTCGTCGGTTCCCGGGTTGTTGACTGGTGCTCCGCCGCAAAATGCTCCAGGTTCAGGTGGCTATATGTTTTTTGCAATTATCTTTTTTTGACTAATGAGTCTTAAAGTTTGTTACCGAGATTTTGTAATTTAAATTGTTTTTCAGTTCCTGCCACATCTAACGAAGAAGACGAGTTTGAAAAGTGGCAAAGGGAGGTTAGGGAGGCAGAGGCAGAAGCAGAAGCTGAGGTTAACATAAATGATGATCAAGACAGACCTACAACACCACCAGAGGGTGAGGAAGAATTCACTGATGATGATGGAACTACATATAAGTGGGACCGGACTCTTAGAGCTTGGGTTCCTCAGGTTGGTGCCCAAAATACATAATATGTTGTGCATCTTGATTTGTTTGTGCTCGTGGACTTGTTCTCAGAAGTTTTTCGTTTTTTGTTTACCTTGTGAATTATACCAGCGCCTTTTTGAAGCACGGCACAGATTTCCAAAATAATTTTTTATTTATACCATTACTACCTTTACCAAAATCAGCAATGTTTAAGATTAGGTTTCTAGTTTTCAAGCCAAAAGTGTCAGAAGGAAAATTATAACCAGAATTTTAGCAAGAAAAATCAACAATTTATTTAACAATTACAGCAAGAATGAAGAATTTATTCAGTTAGCAAATTAGTTTATATTACAGTAAGAGGCTTGAGTTATGATATAAAATATTACATCATAATAAAATAATCAAGAATGTATCAAAGTTTCAGGAAGAAGAAACAAGAAAAAGGATAAATAAGAGGTGGAATCATAGACTAGCGGAGATCAAGGGTTTTCTTCTTCATTTTCTTTTCCCCAGTAAAAGCCCATGCTTCAGCCCGGTGCAGCACAGTGTGCCTGGGGTGCGCACCAGGCGAAAGCCCAGTGGCGTTGCTGGAAAATGGCACTGGGTTCTCTGTATGCCATGCCATGGCCACGTGCCATAGGGCACCATTTACAACTATGCACAAGATTAAAACTTTCAAACATTTTTTTACTTATCTGGTGGAGATATTTATTCATGTGTAGTTTATAAGGCTATACACTGTTCAAGGTCACTCTTCCCTTTTATTTTTTCTTGATCTTAAGAGTATTTCAACTTTTTGGATATCCTCAGTTCTAGATAGGCGCACCATGTCTTCCTGTTAGTCTTGCCTCTTAATGATTGCTTATGGCAGGAAAACACGACTCAGAACACTGATGATTATCGCCCGGAAGATATGACTTTTGTGCAAGAAGAGGAAGTCTTTCCAACAGTTGATGCTGATCATCTGCCAATGAAAGAAGAGGATAAAGCTGCCAGTGAAGCTGTTGAAGAAAAGCAAAATGGCAAGAGAAAACTGCCCGAGAAAACATCTGATAAGAAAAATGTGGATAAGAAGGTTGGTCCTCTTTCACTTTTTTTTCATGTTTACTGTTGCTTGTCTATTTGGATATCTGATACAAATCAACAAAAGAATCTTGTTTGTCTATTAGCCTCTGCTGATAATTTTATTTTAATTTTAACCTGATGGTGTTGGATTGGCCATGCATTTGTTTTCTGGATGTATTTAGTGTTAATCTATTTTTTGTGTCAAATGCTTTTGTAGGAAGCAAACAAACCTCCTGATTCTTGGTTTGAATTGAAAGTTAACACGCATGTATATGTCACCGGCTTGCCTGATGATGTCACTACTGAAGAGGTTAGTGGGGATGTTATTTTTGTTGCTTGTTTGTGCTTCATATCAGATTTGCGAATCTAGCATATGTGCAACATATGGTGCAAGCTGAAGTTTGTATTTGCATTTTCCCATTTAGTGTCTTTGATTGAGAATGTGGCTGACATGAAATCTGAAGCAGGTGGTTGAAGTGTTCTCCAAGTGTGGGATCATAAAGGAGGTATGAGAAAATATATTATTACGTAATATTTCTGAAAATGCAATGACATTCATTTGTTGCACTTTTTTTGCTGTCAAGTTCCATCATTACGAAATAGCATATGCACGTTACATATTTTTCTTGGTTTCCATGAAATCCCACCCTCTCTTATCATAGTTGAACTCCTAGTATACAATATTACAACATCGAAGGTGGCTAGTGGTGTTTGGATATATGGCTGTTGAGTATTTTGCACAAGAACTTGAAGTTCAGAGCACTTTGTTGATGTTAGCAGAACTCAATGCTATCAATTACAGAGATTTGACCATGGTGTTAATTCCAATCTCCACATTTTATTGATTTGAATGAATGTCAAATCATGATAGGGGCCTATTGCCTAATCGTTTTGAACTTTCATACTAGTGTAATCGGTTACAGCTCCTTGATAAGATGTTTAATCTTATCTTCTGTTGACCTATTACTGTGTCTGAAAAAAAAAAAATTAGTTGCACTCTGATAAGTGATAACATAGTTTCAGGCTCTAATCGGTTTTACCTTCAGTTAGGGTTTCTTATTCAATTACACTCTGGTAGGTTATCCCAGTAGTTTCTTATATTATATCGGAAGGGATGAATCCTTAATAGGGTCTAGGGGTAACATGTGGTAAGCTTTCATGATTTTTGGCAAACTTCAAGCATGTTTTCCTAATGGTTAATAATTGCAACATAGGATTCATCCTGAAGAAGCAGCGCTTCTTGGTTTAGAAGTGACAGCTAATAGTAGCTCAGTAGCTTTATCTGAAACTGTGTTATTTCATCTACTAAAGACACATCTACACTGGTAAACATTGAGAAAAAAAAGGGAAAGGTTGCATTGATTTTAGCTGGGATCTTCACTAGTATTATTGCAGTAATCCTTTCTTTTCAAGGATGTAGAAGTGTGTGTTCCTTGGGGGAAATATATGATCTTATGATATCCTATTACTGAAACACTTTAGGATCCTGAAACAAAAAAGCCGCGGGTGAAGATTTATGTTGACAAAGAAACTGGAAGAAAGAAGGGGGATGCTCTCGTATCTTATCTGAAGGTAATGTTTCATTCTTATAGTACAGAGATAATATTGTTATTTCTTATTTGTTATATGATTGTAATTATAATCATATTCTTGCGTGTATGTACTTCTGTTATTTGTATGTTTGTGCTGTCTATCTTATGTCAGTTGATAATATAATTCTTGGGTGTTAACTATAGGAACCTTCTGTAGCTCTAGCCCTACAAATTTTGGACGGGACACCTCTAAGACCTGATGGAAAGATTCCCATGACAGTTACAAAAGCTAAGTTTGAGCAGAAAGGTTATTTGCATGGATTGCACTTCTTATTGTTGCTGTATTAGTTGTTCTTAGGTATTATTTTTATTACGGATGTCCAAAAGTATCATAGCAATTGCAAGTATGGCTGGCGCTTTGGCGCCTTTTCTTTATCTGATGTGGATGAAAGGTTATATAAACCTTTTAAGGTGTTTGATTCGTTATCTTAATTTATGCCTTTTACTTCCAGGTGATAGATTTATATCGAAGCAAGTTGACAAGAATAAGAAGAGAAAGCTTCAGAAGGCTGAACAGAAGATGCTGGGCTGGGGTAGGTCCTCTCACAAGTGATATTGCAATATCATGGAAGCTTCCGCTTCTTAATTTTAAAAAAAGCACTACCATATTTTTAACTTTGACGTTGTGTCTGTTTGGGTAGGTGGGTGCAGTTCTTTTTTTATGATATAAAACAGCCTTTTTCATGAAGTAGTCTAGTACTAATGAATATATCTTGTATTTTCCTGGGATTCCATGAATGGAGTGGCATGACTGCCCATAATGACCTCTTTGTGATTGATCCAAAATTCCGAATATTTCATAAGAGGGGTAGCAATACAGAGTTAATAAACTCCGACGGGTTAGGGAATGTATTTTTAATACTTCAAAAGGAGAAAATGGATCTGTATTAGGGTTTATTGAGCTTTTTATCTGGCTTATTTTATTTCTCCATGCCCATGAGACAAATATGCACATTTGTAGTCCCAATTTTGTTGATGTGGTTTCAACGTTTTATGCAGTTGCTAATTTTTCAAGTTTCATTTTGTTCTTTGTGATCAAACAGGTGGCCGTGACGACTCAAAGGTGTCTATTCCAGCAACTGTTATTCTTCGTTACATGTTCACCCCTGCAGAATTGAGGGTAACACACTTTTCCTAATTTCTTATGACTTAAGAGATGGCCATGGGTATGGGTCAGAAACATACCATTATTCACGATTACAGCATAATCTATGAATTCGCACAGCATTCTGTTGACTCGATGAGCTTGTGGGGGTTAAATTAGCAACAATAGCAGTTACAATGTGTTTGTACTGTGGAACTGTTGTGTTGCACCTATTCCTTGTGATTGCCATGTGGTAGCTTTGATTATTATCTGATACGTCTAAGACTTAAAGTATGGCATTCTTGCACAACAACTTATACCCTGAAAAACTACATATGAGCATTCTTTTGCCATTTATAGGCCGAGGAGGATTTGCGTTCCGAATTAGAGGAGGATGTTCGTGATGAGTGTGGAAAGCTTGGTCCATTGGATTCAGTTAAGGTATGGCAATTTTATTCTAGTTAGCCATATTTCAAGCATCTTCACCTATATCATGAAAAGATCTTAATCACTACTATTGATGTGAATACATATATTATTCAAATCTATATTTTGATACATTCTCTGATACTTATCTTAAACATCAATTTCCAAAGCAACATTGACAAAGCCACACTAAAATAGTGAACCAAATGCAGCCATTCAGATGCAGTTTTGGTTTGATTTATATTCTTCTTTTGCCATTATCCTCTCAGGTCTGTGAGAATCACCAGCAGGGTGTCGTCTTGGTGAAGTATAAGGACAGCAAAGATGCTCATAAATGCATAGAGTTGATGAACGGTCGATGGTAATGTTCATATTCTTCTTTCTGAACTAGACTATTTTGTGTGCATCGGCTGATGCTTTGCATTACAAGTCAATAGTTTAGAGAATCTTTATGCATAAATATTCCAGCTGCGGATATTAGACAGAACATTTAATCAAAAACTTTATACCGCATGGTTATCACACCAAAAACAACACTTCACCATGTATTCGGCAGTGCAGACCTGTATATATGGGAGATATCATGATCCTGACATTACTTGTGTGATATTCCCCTTGTTTTTCCAGGTTTGGTGGAAAACAAGTACATGCGAGCATAGACGATGGATCCGTTAACCATGCTTTGGTACGTGACTTGGAAGAAGAGACCGATAGATTAGAGAAGTTTGGAGCTGAACTTGAAGCCGATTGATATATCCTTGTAGATGACTGTAGAAACTGCTGAAGTTGTTCGATATGAGAACGTTCACGAGGGAGCCGATAAAATGGATCTTGAGCAGTTCATGTAGATTGCAGTTTATAGATCCATTTGATATGCAAAGCTTTTATATGCTCTCTACTCTCCATATGTATATTGCTTTTTCTTTGCAGAATGTGCAACTCTGCAGGGGAATTGTTATACTTAAAAAGCAGTCTAACTCTTCCTCAACTTTGCCTTTTCCCCTTGGAATTTAGAATTTGTACACTTTATAGGCATTTGAGACGGTTTTAACATAGAGTTGTACACCTTATTCTCCCACAAGAATTTAATAGCCTGTTTGTTTATGTTTTCGTTTTCAGTTTTCAGTTTTTGAAACAACACGTGGAACGGGCTTTTACACTTGTTCCTAGTTTTCATCTGCACATTGAATAAATTGGCTTGGAAAAGGTTAAATTACTCTTTAAATTCATTTTTTAAAGTGATTATATATTATATTATAAGTTTTTGGAGGATGATAATGTTTAAAGTCATTTTTAAATACTCATTATAACACCTAGAAATTATAGAAGCATTTTTGTGGTGCTTCTTGTTTTCAGTAAAAAAAAAAAAAAATCAAAGATTTGAAATTGAGCTTATTTGTGGAAATAGAGTTTTCAAATGTTTTTGTTTCATTTAACTTTACCCAAAATTAATAGTAAGCTTAAATGAGTTGTTGTAAGTCTAAATAATGAAAATTCAACTTTATCAAATAGCACTAAATGGTGTTTTTATTTACTTTTTATATTTTTGAACTGATTATTTGTACAAAAAAAAGTTATAAGCATTTTCCCACAAATTTCACAAACCTATGCATAAACATTTTAATTTTATTTCAAATAATCTTGATAGGACCATTCGTACAATTTTATTTATAGTGGGTAAAATGCTCTTTTAGTTTCTATATCTCGGATGGAAATTGATTTTGTGGTCCATAAACTTTTTGAGGTACAATTTATCCCTTGATTTTTACAAATTGTTAAGGATCAAAATCGTAATTCAAAAAATTTAGAGATCAAAATCTAATAATTTGTAAAAATTAGAGATTAAAATTATAAAAAAAAAAGTTTAAGGACCCAAATTGATTTTGACCCAAAGTATATGATCAAAAGTGTAATTTACCCTTAATACCACAAAACAAGAAGTTTCCCTCCAGTTCCTTCCTATGCCATTCTGTGCAGTACACCCGATTTACGAACCAAGATCCAACCCAATTCGGCGACTTCAATGGAAATGGAATTTCACCACTAAAACCCCTAAAAAACCCTAGCAATTTCTCACTTCCCTTCCGGGCCACCACCACCGCCACCGCCACCGCCACCGCCGCCACCACCACCACCACCATGTCCGGGGCAATGAGGAAATCGACAGTCTTCACGCGCCTCCTCCTTCTCCACCAGCGCATTCCTTCCACATCTTCGAAGTACCTCCCCCATCCATTTCTATCGACTCACTCTGTCTCAAATCCTCTTTTCACCTCACAAACCACCAGAAATTACAGTTCTGATTTTGCGGATTTACCCCTGAACTCTCGCGTGGCCGCCGCGGAGCGCGCATTGCAAGATATCAGTTATCAAGCGCAGCGCGAGAGGGAGGAGAGGATAAAAGCGGGACTTGATACTGCAGACCTCGATGCTGAAGAGGAAGAGGATTACATGGGCGTTGGTCCGCTTATTGAGAAATTGGAGAAGGAGAAAGCTAAAGGTGAACCGCCCGATTTGAATCGGTACGAGGAGGCTACTGATTCTGATTCCGATGATGATGATGAGAGGTTTTCGGAGGAGGCTGAGAATAAATTGATTGATCAGTTTGAGAAGAAGTTCAACAAGCATCAGGAGCTGCTTGATAACTTCACTAAGGCTGGTTTGTGCTGTCGTCGAACATCTTGCCTACCGTTTTGGGTCTTTGTGTGTTTGATTTAGCGCTCATCCTGTGCTTTAGTTACATGTCTTTGATGTGTTAATGGATAGAGTAATTTGTTCCTCTTTGCAGAATGTCATTACACGATTTATATTTCCTTAAAAAACAAATACTCGCAGCTGGAAAAAGTATAAGCTACCACGAATTCTTTCTTTTTCTACATTTCACCTTACCCTCTGATAGGAGTTAATATGAATCATCAGAGGTGATGGCACGTTGTTTTGCAATTTTATATTTTTCTTAATTGTTTGATCCTTTGTAATGCAATTATATACCTATTTGACTCTACGAAATTGAGCAGAGACCCTTGATGCTGCATTCAAATGGATGAAAAGAATTGACAAGTTTGAGGAGAAGCATTTTCGGCTGAGGCCAGAATATAGGGTGATTGGCGAGTTGATGAATAGACTAAAAGTAGCTGAAGGTAAAGAAAAATTTCTTCTTCAGGTGAAGTTGAATAGAGCATTAAGGATGGTGGAAATGAAGGAGGCTTTTGATCCTAATGATCCGGCCAATTATGGGGTCATTCAGCATGAGCAGGTTGGATCTTCTGTTGATCATGTAGAGCATGCCGACTCGGAGAAGGAGCAAGAAACTACACAAGGTGAAGGGGATGTTGACGAATTAGAGTTTGACGATCTGAAAGAGAAGGATAATATATTGTTGGAAAAGCTCAATGAGTTGGATAAAAAACTTGAGCAGAAACTGGCAGAGTTGGATCATACTTTTGGAAAGAAGGGGAAACTATTGGAGGAGGAAATCAGAGATCTTGCTGAGGAGAGGAACTCATTGACTGAGCAGAAGAGAAAGCCTCTCTATAGGAAAGTAAGTGCGTGCATTTATCATTTTGCTGCCTCAGCTATCCTTTTCCCTCATGATTGGCAATATTACTGATGGCTGCTTTTCTTATGTAAATTTATCTCATGTTTAAACTGCGATAGAGTCTTCATGTTCTATTTTGGAGTTTGCTTTTGTTATGCTGTATTTATTGCCAAATTGGTCCATTCCACTTGTTTTAGAAAGTAGTCCAAGCCTACTTGTTAGAAGAAATGCATGAACCCCCGCCCATAAATTTCCTTTTCCTCATGGGCAGAAAATGAAACCAAAATCAGAGACATATGGCAAGATGATTAGAAGGGTACACTAAATGTCTATAAAGAGTTGACACTCATTTACAAAGTCACGGTGCCATTAGCAAGCGGCATCCTCTTTGACATAGGCAATTCTTGCTGTTGACTGTTTTCTTTTTCATCCCCATCTTTTCTACCAACACCATCTTAATCAACCTCTCAGCAATCGCCATCCTGAACCCCATTATATCACTCTATTTGGTTTCGAATTAATAGGAATTGGATTGTGGGCCTTAGAACAAGCTCCGTCTCTGAAGTCTATGGATGGCAACTCAATTGCTGGCGCTGTCGTGATGAATAATAGTATGAACTAGGTCGCAACCCAGTTATGCCATGTTAACAAAGAATATCAAGTAATGCCAATGCCATCACGGTATAACCCATATGTCATATGGCTTCTTTCTCTGGGGATGCAACTGTAACTTGTGGTGTTAGATGGACAGTGATCCTTGGTTAGTGAAGCATAATTCTCATCATTTTAACCACATTGGCTATCTGCAATCTTGAACCCAATCAGATTGTGATATTCTTCACCACAGTCCTAATTCTCATCATTTTCTTTTCTATTTTATGGGAATTCTAATCCCTTTACGCATATTTATGTGCCATCAAATTAATTTATTGAACATGGTCTGTCCTCAATTGTGGCAGGGTTTTGATGTGAAGCTTATTGATGTCAACAGAACCTGTAAGGTTACAAAGGTAAACCACCTTAGTATTGCATCTTTCTTTACTCTTCATTGATCAATTATTTCACAAAAATGACTGATAAATGAGACAGGGTGGGCAAGTTGTGAAGTACACTGCAATGCTCGCTTGTGGAAACTATCATGGTGTTGTTGGTTTTGCTAAAGCAAAGGGTCCCGCGATTCCTGTCGCCCTTCAAAAGGTATCAAGGTGATGGTATTTTGTTTAACCATGAACTATAAGTAGAGAATTGAATCATTGTTCTCATGCAAGTGTCGAGAACTCAACTTGAAAAACATTTTGCTGCTAGATGAATTAGTCGAATCTACTAAGTTGTGCTGCAGGTATTTTTGAATATTCAGCTTCAATTCAGTATGCATTTTAAACTCATATAACTGTATAAGAATATGCATACTTGATCTAAAATCTTAAATGCTACCACATTATCTGATCAAATGAGCAACTACTTTTATGTATATTAGGAATGCACTATGGCATCCATATATGCTAATATGTTACTGATCTGTTGCCACAGGCGTATGAGAAGTGCTTTCAGAATCTCCATTATGTAGAGCGGCATGAGGAGCATACAATCGCACATGCAATTCAGACATCGTATAAAAAGACCAAGGTTCCAAAAAGTTTCAAGTTGTATATGTTTGTTTATGGTAGAATCTAAAGAAGTGTATTTATATTTTCTTGCTTTGGTTGACTGAATGTCCTTCTCTGCTGTTAGGTGTATCTTTGGCCAGCCCCTACTCAAACAGGGATGAAAGCAGGCAGAACTGCCCAAACAATTCTTAGTTTAGCTGGTTTCAAGAATGTGAAGTCAAAGGTATAAAAATAAAACTAAAACAATATATAGGTTTTCATTTTCCTGCTACGTCCTGATGTGAATACACTTATAGGTTGTTGGTTCGAGGAATCCTCATAACACGGTCAAGGCTCTCTTTAAGGCTCTTAACGCGGTATGTGAAAGGATTTATTCACTCTACTGTCACTGTTTTCATTTCTTCTCCATCTCACCATTGTTTCTTATGGATTGCTCTTTTCTGTTGTTTACAGATTGAAACTCCTAAAGATGTTCAAGAAAAGTTCGGCCGAACTGTAGTTGAGTCATATTTGCTGTAATAGGTATGCTTTAGATCTGTACTTACTGCCCACCCCCTCTCAATTATTCTCTAATTGGCCGGCTAATAGGGGCTGTGCACAGGGCTAAAAACATTTTTTTTTTTAACTTTGAAGATTCCAGATGGAGGCAAAGAATTAATTCATTATATCGTTTCCGTTGATACTTCTTTTTTCTATTTTCTTGCAACATGCATTTACCCCCCCCCCCCCCCCCCCGCGGTAAATATCGAATTTCCATGGATTTCTATTCTCTTATATGTGAATGTTTTTTGCTCAACATCTCAGGTTTATAAAGGGACATAATCTTGTCTCTGCTCGATCGACCTCCCGAGCTGCTACTTGGAATTGTCAAACCATTCATGTGACAGCCAAATGGAAGCAAGATACTGAAAATAGAAAAAGAAGGCAAATGGAAGCATTTGCTTTGTTTTTGACTTGTGGAACATTCCGAAATGCTGAAAGTCAGGGCTACTAAGGATCATTATATAATGTCTTCGGATGTAATAAAACGGTCCCTAATAATCTTAGTTTGCATAGTGAACTATTTACCGTGCACAAAATTACACAACTTCAGCTGCTAACATTTCAGCTGGAGCTCTGGACTTCGATTATACGTTCACAAGATTTTCATTTGTTGCCCGTTTCTTTTTGTTGTCTGGGGTTCGTTGTCGAGGTAAGTTACTTGGGGGTCAAATTTTGGTCCAGCTTCAGGTACTTGATACTTTGGCTATGCTTATGTAAAAACACATTGATTTTTCTGACTTTGTTGTTTAAGCTTACATGAGGTTTATACTTTGTTGCTTCTGAGATGCATACGAACTTTTGTTAATACATCTTAGTTCTCATGTTAGGATTTAGGTCTCATAACTTGTAATTAGGATCGGGATGTGTACATAGCATCGATAATAATGCTTTTCTAACAACGAGTCTATTTTGTTAGTTTACATTAAGGTTTTTATCTAATTTTTGTGAATGGATCAAAATATCTTTTTGGATTATGAATTATAATTTTATATATTTTTAAAAAAATTAAAATATTTTTATGGACTAATTCGTTCTATGACTTATTTATTTTATACACCCTCTATTTTTTTAAATATTTTTTCAAATGTTTTTTTTATTAAAAAAAATCCAATAAGAGTAAAGTAGTACTGTTCATCTTGTTTATGGATTATATAATTATTCTCTCTTTAAAGGGGTACTTGAAAATTTTCAAATACTGATAGTTATTTATAATTATAACAAATTTTAGAAGAGGTAACTGAAAATTACCTTATAAAGTAACACAATCAACTAGTGTGGAATCAACGTTCCATGCAACAAGCATTCAAGTTATTAGACATAAAATCTGTACACTTAAATATTGACAAATTATAATGAAAAAAGAATTATTCCAATTGTATTAGAAATAGGTATTTTGTTTCATGGTAAAGTGGAAATAATGTCAAACCAAGAATGAAATACGTATGAAACTAATGGTGTGATTTCATTTTTTGCATGAAAATCATGTGAATATTACTCCAGAAAAGTGAAATATACGGTCTTGAAGTGATCGAACTAAAAAAATAAAAGCTTTGTACGCAATTCATATTTTATTATTCGATATCTATAATTTATTATTAAGTGAGAACACTCTTTGGCGCCTCGTATAATTTTGGTCTGCAATGTCTTTTTTTTTTAAAAAAAAAAATTAATTATTTTTAACTCCTCCATTTATCATGATTTTCATAAAGACCTTTTGGTATTTTTTTTATTTTTTATTTCTCATGCATCCTTTTTATTTCTTCAATATTATTTATTATCTTTGTTTGTCAATATTTTTCTATAAATTAAAATATTTATATTAACTTCCCACCTTAGGATTATTTTAATTCACTTTTAAAAATTATGTACGTACATAAGATGTGCCATACTTATTAATTTTATTATTGATTGAGAGCACCCTTTTGATATCTCACTTTATTTGGTCTGTTTCTTTTAATATTGAATTTTTTATTTACTATTAATTCCCCATTCTCCCATAATCTTTTGATAGTTAATTCTCTATTTGTATTTTGCATCTTTTTGTCCTCTAATATTATATCTTTATCTTTTTATCACCATTTTATTATAAATCTATTATTAACTTATTATTTTGTATATGCTTTATTAAAATTTATAATATTTTATTTTAAAATAATATTAAAAATTACGAACAAATGTAGAGTGCACCATAAATTATTAATTTTATTATTAAGTGAGATGAGCTTTCTGGTGTCTCAACTTTTCTGATTTGTCATTTTGTATTTTTTTAAAAATTTAAGTTAATTCATTATTTATTTATCTAACTTTCCACTCTTCAACTATCTTTTGATAGTTTTTTTTTTAAATATTCATGCATCTTCTCTCTACAAAATTATATTATTAGTTGTTTTTTACTGCCACTTTCTTCAATTTTAATATTAATTTATTATTTTATATATATTGTATTAAATAATAAATATTTTATTTTAAATAATATTTAAAATTATGCAACGTGTTACTCTCAAGTCTTTTCAGAAGCGTGCTGAGTGGAGATTGTCATGGACATCGCATTTTGCACCTCAACGCTTTCAGTGATAGCATTGCATGTCTTTCGATCATAGTATCATACACGTGGTGACATTTCGTGGGCAAGGCAAGATCACCGCCATGGTTGAGGGATTGGAGAAGAAGAGGAAGATAGAGGAAGAATGGAGCTCCATTTACGCCTCCAAACAGTCCCTTACCCGAGCCGACTTCCCCCCGGACTTCACCTTTGGTGTTGCCACTGCCGCTTTCCAGGTGCCCCTTTGCTTTTCGGAGAATTTTTATGCTACCCGTTTCATATACTAGTCACTTTGTGAAAATTTGAAGTTGCCCAGTTGTAGCATGCAATGAGTCTGAGGATGATGCTGACTGTAATACCTGATGTTATAACGAGAAATGCTTAAGTTACTTTTTGTAATACACTGAATTGCAATCCCATTTTGTTGCTATAGCATATGATTGCCTGCTTTTTAATGCTCGCAAATGTTATTTTGCTGTGATTTTGAATCGAATGTTGCGGCTTAGTAATTCTCTTTGTTCGGTAAAATTCTAGTGTTAGATGGACTACTTGTTGTTTTTTTGAAGTTTGGTCGTCAATTCAAGATCATTGGGTCAAATTGACTATTTTTGGTGCTGTTTAGCTGGAGAGTCGTAAAGTATACTTTTTTTCATTATTGATTTTGATTATTTGCTGTTTTCTTGCTGCGCTTTTGAATCGAATGTCGCGGCATAGTCATTCTCTTTGTTCAGTAAAATTCTAGTGTTAGATGGACTTGTTGTTGGTTTTTTGAAGTTTGATCGTCAGTTCAAGATCATTTGGTCAAATTGACTATTTTTAGTGGTGTTTAGCTGGAGAGTCGTAAAATATACTTTTTTTCATTATTGATTTTGATTATTTTGTTGTTTTCTTGCCGCGCTTTTGAATTGAATGTCACGGCTTAGTCATTCTTTTTGTTCAGTAAAATTATAGTGTTAGATGGACTTGTTGTTGGTTTTTGTGAAGTTTGATCGTCAATTCAAGATCATTTGGTCAAATTGACTATTTTTAGTGGTGTTTAGCTGGAGAGTCGTAAAATATACTTTTTTTCATTATTGAATTTGAGTATTGTTCGTTAGAAGAGTCGGTATAGATCATCCCTTTTGACTTTATTCTGGTTGTTGATGGCTTTAATGGTCTTGTGCAAAGGACTTTATGTGATAAGGTATAATAGTCTTCAACTTGAATATACTTGGTTGACTGTGTGTAAGTCAAACCATGATATCATTAGGTGATATAGAAATATCATTCATAATACCTTTGTATTACTAAATTTAGTTAGTTCCTGTAGTTTGTCACAAAATGGTAAAAAAATCTGTTCTACTATTGGCCAGAAATCAAATTATAATGGCCATGTTAAGCTGAGTGTTTTATGTAACTCACACCCCAAGAGAAATATATTGCAGGTTGAAGGGGCTTGTGATGAAGATGGAAGGGGTCCTAGTATTTGGGATGCTTTCTCCCATGCTCCTGGTATATGATAGTATTTATCTGGTAGTTTGAGAAATGTATTTTATATTGGAAAATATATATTTCTTTGGCTGTAGTTGTTGTGAACGTAAAAAATGGATTTTCTAGGCAATATTTGTGATGGGAGCAATGCAGATGTTGCTGTAGACCAGTATCATCGGTATAAGGTGACTGCTCTATTTTATTCTCCTTCCTATTCAATTTAAGCTAATCTATGATAAACTTGAGCTTGTCTTTTGATTGAAGAGTTGGGAGCTAGTCATATCATATCTATAGTAAGAGATCCCTTGCATTTGTTTGAATAATTGTATCTACTGTGAGTCTCAAATCCTTATGCAATCAATTTCAGCTACTTTTCAACTATTATGGTGGATCTCAAATGTACTTAATATTGGTCTCATTAAATCTTTTTTTAGCTTTACATCCTTCCTTCAAAATCAAACTCAACTTATAGGGTTTGCAACTTTAATCGGATTGTGGTTTCAGGTCAGGCAATCTCGATTCTGAGGTTTCTTTATAAATCAACTCCCTCATATTATTCTGGCTTTTGGATCTGCTGCAGGAAGATATTGAGCTGATAGCCAAGTTGGGATTTGGAGCTTACCGATTTTCCATATCATGGAGTCGTATTTTTCCAGGTAGAGTTTTGGCTTCTTCCTTGGTAACCTTTTCATCTATGCATGGCATGGTTTCCTTTTTTGTACTCTAGGTTTGTGAATCATTACTTGGAATTGTGGAATTTAGTTGGACAACAGCCGTGGAATCTATCTGGTTAAGCAACACATAAATTTGGTAGTTTTTATACTTGAGTTAACTTGTTGGAAATGAATCACCTGCATATAAATGGTGGGATGAGAAAAGATAACATCATTGATGGCAATGGGTCCAGGTTAGACGCGGTTCGGCCCCATTTAGGGCGGGTTTTGAAGCCATAACTGGGTTCCGGGACAGGTCTTGGGTCTTAAGTGTCTTGGACCCGGTCTGGAACCGGGTTATTTTGTATTTTTATATGTTTTTTTATATATGTATATATACTTATATAAAATATAAAATATATTTTTACATAGATGAAAGGATATGTATATATTTTATTCGTACTTACATACAATACATAAAATTAATATTTTTATAAATTAAAATAATGATATAAAAAGTTTATAGACGTTCTAATGTATATATAAGTAACACATATTTTGAAAAATTTAATAATTTAAAGTCTAAAACATGCACATATAAATTTATAAAAAAAACTTAACCTTTCAATACATTATTATTGTCTCATATTTATAGATTTATGATAGTATTACTTTAAAAAAATATATTTTTTAATATTTTGAAATTATTAAACTAGGTATACTAGGTCTAACCCGTCGGGTCATGGGTCAAAGAACTTCTTCGCGGGTCGGGTCCCGGGTTTTGGCAAACCCACCCCAACTCGACCGTTGCCATCCCTAATCATTTGTTATCCCTTCTTTAACTTGAGGATCATAAATGATTCAAATGAATATGAATAATAAATGGAAAAAAGATGTGCATTATTGTTTCACAGTCCACCCTGCCTTTCTTATATTTTAGCAATTTGGACTCCATTCTGGGTATATATATGAAATTAATTATTGTGGTTCATCAGACTGTTTCTCATTTCTTTGTCTGAGAAACTTCTTTTTGTAATATGTATATGATAACTAGATATTTACAACTGGTGTCTTTTGTTGGCATCATTTTTAGCTCCATCATGATAACTCAATGAGGAATGGTTTATACAATTGGCTGACACCATATCTGCAGATGGTTTGGGGACCAAAGTCAATATTGAAGGGATAAGGCACTACAACAATGTCATCAACGAGCTTCTAGACAAAGGCATGGTTTTATGTTCTTTCTTTATTCTTGTCTGTTTGCATGTGCAATTAACTAACTGTTAATGTGATTTTCAGATATTCAGCCGTATGTAACACTCTATCATTGGGATCTTCCTCTAAATCTTCTTGAGTCGATGGGAGGTTGGGTAAATGAACACATTTTGTAAGCTTCTTATTTCTGTTCTTTTGTACTTCTTGTTCTGTAAGCATCAACAGTTAGTCATACTTATTGTTGGAGACACATTTGGGAAAGTAAAGGCCACAGGGTCATAGAATAGACTTTCTGCGTTTGTAGATGTGAAAGAACCGGGAAAAATACATATAGCGATTAGCGAGTAATATGTTTTTGAGAAAAAAGTTTGGTGAGGTAGATTATGATTAATTTTGGGTGAAGGGAGGAAATATCATCGACATCTGAAGTAGGGAATCATCATATTCTCAAGCTAATTACTCGTTTCGTTTCACTTATGGCAAATGTCCAGAAAATACTTTGCCATCTATGCAGAAACTTGTTTTTCTAGTTTTGGCGATAGAGTGAAGAATTGGATAACAATCAACGAGCCTCTTCAAACTGCTGTGAACGGTTATTATACTGGAGTTTATGCCCCTGGAAGACGTGAACATTCATCAAATGAACCATACTTAGTTGCTCATCACCAGCTGTTGGCTCATGCTGAAGCTGTTTCCATCTATAATAAGAAATACAAGGTATAATTTTTATACTGTGCTCAAGATGCATTAAACACTGCATCATTCTGCAGTTCAAAATTACCAGTGTCAGGGGAGGTCATCATGGAGGTTATTTGTTCTAACCATAAAGTCCTCTGACGTTTTCATATGGTATACCGGCAAAATCTTTAATTTTCTTGTGCTGTTGGTTTGTTATCTGACCTTAAGATCTAAGATGGTAAGATCGATCGCCATCTTTTTAGAATCCTTTTAATTATCTTAACTAGTTTATTGTATGGATAAGAGTATTTGTTAGTTTTCCTCGGACCTAGTTCATGTCAGGCTTCTACCACTTGGTGGTTCTGGTCCACATGCTAATTACAAGGTTTGGAAAGCTTTAGTAACTTTACACGAGGTTGATCAAATGGTCTCATACTATGAAGGGTGTATTTGTAGCAAAATTGTCTCACTCAACCTGATGATATGTTGTACTTAAAGAGCTCGGGATTTTACTGCCTTAATCTCATTTGAACTTTCCTGTCCCTTTCCGCAAGTTTAGATGTCTGAATGCACAACTCTACCATTTTTGATAATTGATGGTATATGTTTAACCATTTGCTGGCTTTTTTGATTTTCTCTGTTTTCATGAGTATGCAGCTAATCGATGCTAAGTCTACATGCCCACTCTTCACAGTTCTCCACACTTTAATTTGGGCTCTTTCCATCTTCTTCCCGAGTGATAAAGAAGTACGGAGAAAAGCGGAAAGTAGTACTAGTTTCTTAGCTTGTAGCTCTTGATTTCTATGATAAACTAACAACGATTCTGTATTATAGTACCCTGGTACATAATTTCAAAAGGAACAATTTTAAATGTTTTCTGATGCCAAATCCCTCATGGTTAACAATTTTGCTTGGCTGACAAATAATTAGCAGTTCTAGTGACAATTATTGTGTAAATACTTGTAAGTCTGAACTTAATGAGTAAAATCATAACGGTTATTTTGTATAAACTGATTAGAGTATTATATTTCACATTACCTTATAATTGATGAACAATAGTCAAATCTAATGGATCATAATCTTACGATATTTGTGGTAATATTTCTTGACAGGATAAGCAAGGAGGACAAATAGGGTTAGTTGTGGATTGCGAGTGGTCAGAGGCCATGTCTGATAGACTAGAAGATAGAAATGCTACAACCAGGCGTCTTGATTTTCAGCTAGGATGGTAATCTTTTTCTTGGCTATTTATGAATTAATTTATGTTGAGCTTCCTTGCTGATGACCACTCTGTTAAATTTCTACTAATGCTCCTTCCTTTCTGGGTAATTCCTCCTTTCACGTTACAAAATCACATTCCTTCATGCTTTTTATATTGAAAATGTTTACATTTTGAACGACGGAAGGTGTCGACATTCATCATCGCATCACACATGCCAGTATAGGATCAACCATTCAGTATTATCTACCTCATGGGTTTTTGAACTATAAATAGCTTTTGAATCACTTGAATTAGAAGCTTGAATCTTTGCCACCTCTACAGAACACAGGGTTCTAGCTAAGAAAGGCCTTTTCCTATTGTTTCACTCATCTTCTTTAGTGATGTTGACAGATTTTTAAGGATTATTCTATGACTTGATTGCCATTTGACTCTATCCCACATCGATAAGCAACTTATTGTTTTCCTTTTGCTAAACCTTGAAATTTAAAAGCAATGCGATGGCTGCCTCTTTGGGTGGGGCCTTTCCATTTGGCAATATCATTATTATGTAACCTCCATCAGTTTAAATATATATCAGATTTATTTTGTGGTTGCTTTGTTTATTATTCTCTCATATAGGTTCTTGGATCCAATCTATTTTGGAGATTATCCTGAAACAATGCACGAAAAACTTGGGGATCGCCTGCCAAAATTTTCTGAGAGACATAAAGAGTTGCTTAAGAACTCAGTAGACTTTATTGGTTTAAACCACTACACAACTAGGTTCGTTTGTCATGCAACAGATAACCGTGAAGACAATGATTTCTATAGGGTCCAGGAGGTTGAAAGAATTGGTAAAGCAATGCACATTCTTTATATATATATATATATATATATTTTGTTTTGTGTGAAAGAACAAAGATTCATATATTGATTACTGGAGTAATTTATCCAGATATAGTTACTTATAAGATTGTCTAAATTTTTTCGTCGTCATTGTCTTACTGCTTTGTTCTATTACATCTATAGCTGAATGGGAAGGTGGAGAGACCATTGGAGAGAAGGTGGGATCATTTCTCTCAGTTTGTTTATTGTACATTTTATTTGCTGTATCTCCTGAGGATGTTAAAAAAATAACCAGTCTTGTGTTTTCTACACACAGGCAGCATCACCTTGGCTTTATATGGTTCCTTGGGGCGTATGGAAAGTTCTAAATTACATTTCTATGAGATACAACAATCCCCCAGTATACATAACTGAAAATGGTATGTCCTTTTCTGAAAAGAAAGGATGGAGATTTTCATCATGTTTATTTCTTTTTGTTTTGTTCACCTTTTTCATAATGAATAGCCTACAGATTTATCATGCGAAGTTTCCCAAATCATTATTAATCTTTCTCGAACCATTGATAGATATCTTGAATACTTAAAAGTTTGGTGTATACACAGAGAATCAGGCTCATTCCAAGGCAAAAGTAACATCTTACAGGAGGATAATCATCCATTGCTTCACTTATGGATTCTGGTCACCGGTCACCTTGGCGATTAGTTTCTAGTTGAATTTTCATCCTAGCTTTCGCATTGGCTCTCTTTTTTTCGATCAATGAAGAAATAACTTGAGCTCCACTTGTCCCAACATTCTGGCACAGTAAGAGACACAATGATTAGTTGGTTGACAGTGCATATGCACACATATACATTTTGCAAGCCCACAGAAAATGAATATTAATATTGACGGATCAATTTTTATTATGGAACAGGAAACTTCAAGTTGTCCCCACTTTGGTTTTTATTTCTGCAAAATGCCCCTTACTGATTTAAGAAACAGCATAATTGCATTCTTGCAGTTGCACCTTTCCACTAACTCTGGCCTAACACTGTTGATCTCGTTTCTAGTATGAGTTAAATTCGCCTGCAAACCTCTTCGTGGTGTAATAAATCAGATGATTTAATTTCAATTTCTGATCCCTTATATTTTGCTACTCACAGGTATGGATGATGAAGAGGACGACACATCTCCATTCCATCAGATGCTAGATGATAAATTACGAGTCTCTTATTACAAGGGTTACCTTGCTGCAGTTCATCAAGCAATCAAGTGTGTCCCTAATGACCTCCCCTGTTTCTTATTACAAGTGCTACATTAGATTTTTTTCTTTCATATGCATAATAAGACAAAGATCGAACTCATTGTTTAATTTCTGTGTAATCAATGGACAGGGACGGAGCAAATGTCCGCGGCTATTTTGCATGGTCATTGCTGGACAACTTTGAGTGGCATCTAGGCTATACCAAGCGCTTTGGTCTGATTTATGTGGACTACAAAAATGGGCTGACCCGCCATCTGAAATCTTCCGCTTATTGGTTTTTGCGGTTCTTCAAAGCTGAAGGAGGTAAAAATCTCAAACTAGATTAGAGGACTTCTATGATTAGCCATTGGGTTCAATAGCTCGATTCAAACTGCGTTCTATCAGCTAAGGGATTGTATGCTACACTTTATATGGTTATACTACTGTTTCTCTATCAGTCTTATAATATCCCTAGGAAGAAATCAATTAATGATAATACTAGATAGTCTGTGTCATATAATGTTGTCCATATTTCGAGAAAAAATATAGACAAATATAAATTTATCGGATTTGAATGAATCTGTTTACAATCTTTGGTGAATCTTTTGATTCTTCTCTTTTGCCTTTCTTCGACTGTGGGGACTTGAAATTTCCTGTTTAAGATGTCATGTGTAACTTGATGTTTTAAGTGTAGATTTCTTTAATCGCCTCAATCTCATAAGTAAATTATTAGATTTGTCCATGGATTGAAAGTTTTATCTACTCTTAGAATTCAATCTGAAAGATTCAAAAATAAATAAAACTATATAAAGCTGATAAAAGTATATTAAACTAGTAACATAAAACTAGTATAAAATTCCCATGTCTTCAGTCTGCCCTCTTAGAAGCTAGGTCTGAAAACACTTTTGTCTTACAGCATCTTGACAGAATCATAAGCTATTAGATCACCTAGATCATCACCGATGTCAAGGATCAGAAACTTTGAAAGAACAATTGGCAAAGAGCTAGCCAACAAAACAGACTCATACCAGCTTAAATAATGACAAACATTAGACATTGTGAAAGATCAGAGAAGAAGAGAACCAGCCAGCAAAAGAGACTCATACCAGCTGCCGAATAGCTTAAAATATGTATGCAACGCCTAAGAACGTAAAATGCTTCTGAAGAGTTCGGATTGAAGAGTAAAGTCACAGAAAACTGAGAAGGAATTTGTGCTTTAGATACTCGTCTTATTTTGATGAAATGAATGTTATAAACTAACACTAATTATACTAATTCGACCATAAGAACATTTTAGAAACTCTTGAAAGAGCTGAATTCAGTTGGTCAAAAGGTTGTGGAATAAATAATCTAGCCTGTATTTTTACGAGTTTGCAGAAAGGAGAGACTTAATGGGGAAAAAAGAAAAGGCAACAAGGCAATAGATAAACTGAGTTAGGGAATTCAATATAAAATCATAACTAAAATGTGTAATTTCGTACTAAATCTACAGATAAACTGAGTTAGGGAATTCAATATAAAATCATAACTAAAATGTGTAATTTCGTACTAAATCTACTTCTGTTCTGTTCTTTCTGGATCCCTATAAAGAGTAGAATGATTCAACTTTTAGGTCGAAGGGATGTGTAATTTCTAACCTGATAGGAAGCACAGTATCCAGTTTGGAGAGCAATCACTTAATGTCCCCTGTCAACGTGTTATAGCGCCCAATACGAATTTGAAAGGCATCATTTCCCCAACCTTGTTGGACCTCTTGTATCTGCCTAGCTGAGTCCATAAGAGATGAGTTCGCATCATCAATCTTAATCAGTTCAAGACCTTCAATTTCTCCAAAACCATCAGGAATATCTTTTAGACACCAACAACGATAGAGCACTAGGCATTTGAGGTTTGGGAAATGGTTTCTTTCAGTTATCCAGTCTTGGAGATCTGACTTATCAATCAGTAAAAATTTCAGACAACAAAATTCTTCTTCATTTGTTTCCCATTTGTGGCCACGAAAGGCGTAGTCTCTTAGTTTAAGCACTTCAAGATTAGGCAATGAACCAATAATCCCCATAGCTTCCCAAGGACGTTGCAGACCACTCAAGGTTAACTTTTTCAGCGACGGAGGAAAAGCAGGATTAAGCTTCCGCCGGAAAAGAAAAGTGGGATGTATCTTTATCTTCAATTTCTCAAGTTGATGTAAATGTACGAGATTGTTGAGGTGATAGTCTTGATCATTTTGGCCTCCAAAATAAGAGATCCCCAATTTCTTTAGGTTCGGAATCATTCTCAAGATCTCTGCAGTACATTTGAAATCTCCTATTTCTGAAAGTGTCTGTAGGTTCTCTAGAGCCAAAGTTGCTTCTCCTGGATGGGGTAAGAAATCAAAAACGAATGAGACCATATGCCTTAATTGTGGGATCCTCCAAATCTTCAATGGCAAATGTATTCTAAATGGTTCGTAGCTCTTGAATGCCTTTCCTGGATGAATGATTAAGGTTTGAAGATTCTGAAGGTTGGATATAGCATTAGGAAACTTCATTCGATGGTTGACAGCAAGGTATCTTAAATGAAATAGCTCAAGTACTTCAGGGAGCAACTTCAGTCCCACTGAATTTACCACATCCAATACCCTGAGCAATCTAAAGTTTCTAAATAAAGATAACTGTGAACTTCCACTATTCCTACAGTGGAAACATATAATAGTACGGGTAGTTGAGCCATACATGTATTCAAGGGAACGCAGATCACAACGGGCAAAATTTATACGACGCTGGTGTCTGATGCTTGTAGGAAGAATGTCACCAATATACCTATGAAGAAACTTTTCTTCATGGGCTATTCTTATGCACAAGTCCCGCACAAGGTCATGGATGCTGCAACTTTTTATTTTGCCATTAGTTTTCCTCTTGGTGACTAAGACAAGACTTCTCTTGACAAGATCCTCCAAATACTCTTCTGCTACCTCCTCAAAGATTTTAGATGTACTTGGTTTCAGAAAACCCTCAGCTACCCATAATTTGATGAGTTTCCAAACTTGGATCTCATAATCTTCTGGAAACCCTCCCATGTATAGAACGCACTGCCTCAAATGTTGAGGCAAGTGGATGTAACTCAAAGATAGTATCTTTGCAAATTGCTCATAATTTGTCATTACATTTATATTTACATTTTGTGCTATATTCTCCCATGAAGCTTGAGTCCTATCAACCGTGGATAGAAGTCCTGCAATCACGACGATCGCAAGGGGGAGTCCTCCACAGCTTGTTGCTATCAAGTTTCCAATTTTCTCCAATTCAACTGGGCAACCTTCTTGTTTAAACACCATCTGCTGGAGCAGATTCCAACTCTGATCCTCATCTAAGAAATGCATCTCGTGAGGAGGGTTAGAACTAGGAAAGTTAGCATAAGTAGCTACATCGAATAGCCTTGTTGTTACGATGATCCTACTTCCATTATCATCATCAGGAAATATCATCTTTAAATCATCCCAAGCCTTCGTACTCCACATATCATCCATTACGATTAGATACCTCATACCCTTTAAGCCTTTGTAGACCTTTCCCATTAATTCATCGTCTTGTTCTTGTTGGTTCTTGTCAGATGGTTTTATGGAAACTAGAAGGTTTGAAAGAATTTCTTGTATGCTATAATCTTGTGATATTGTTACCCAAGCACGAATTTGAAAATGCTCCATAGTTAACCGATCATCATAAGCATTTCTAGCAAGAGTAGTCTTACCAATACCTCCCATGCCAAAGATCGGAACAACTTGGAGTTTGGCTGATTGCCCACAGAGCCGATCCTTTATTGTCATCAAGTCCTCCTCAAAACCAACCACGACATCTTTGCCGGTCCTGGGCGCAAAACGCCCTGATGATGAACTAGCAGAAGAAGAATCACTGAATTGCTGGTCATTGGCTTTTGACCTTTTCTTAGTCTTAATCACTTGCTGAATAATGGAATCAATTTCATTGGTTACTTTCTGCAGCTTTTGATACAGTTCTGAAGTTTCATCCTGACGCCTTTGATCTCGCCTTGGAAGCATATACTGCCCAGACGCTGTGGGCTCCCCACTTTGAAGGTATGCAAACTGAACATCTTGGGATCGTCCACCTGAATTCAAGTGTGGGTGAATGTGTTTTGATAGGAAGTCTTCGATTGCATCTTCTGCTTCATTGGCCACATCCCTGATCCGTCCTTGTAGACCGTCTGATCCTTCAGGAAAATCGTCAAGAAAGTCCCGCAGGAAAGTACTCTGGCCAAGAAGGTGTTTGATTTGTGGGTTAAATTCCTGAAAGAAAGTGCAACGTTGATGGTTTAGAAGGATGAGGTGAATGGTTTGAGCAAGTGAAGCAAGAGCAGCATAAGCCATCCAGGTAGTACAACAACAAGAGACAGAAACACCACTCCTTTGTCTTTTCATCTCCAAAGACTTCCTCATTCTTAGTTATAAAGTTATAATATTTTAGCTTAATTATTTGATGAACCCCAGCACAAGGATTAGGAATATTTCACATCATTGAGGCATCTTTTAATATTTCAAAAGTAGTGGTTATGGAGGAATCCAGACATGGCTGTTTCCACATACACTTAGACACCCTTTTAAAAACGTGAAATTATACTTTCACTCAAAATAGTTTCAAAATTACACTTACACATCTAAACGATAACGGAGGGGTATCAGGTGTAGTGGAAAATTTTTGGAGGGGGTGTAAGTATAATTTTAAAACTTGTTTGTAATTTTATATTTTTAAAGGGGGTCTGTTGGAAGAATCTTACTAAGTAGCCTCCCACATTAGAACCAAAAATGAAACAGCTAGTGCTATTGCACTTGAATTTGAAAAGCTTGTGTAGTTGGCTGTTGGCTCTGAGAAGCATGATTTTCTCTCCTGGGCTTTTCGTATGCACAAATCCCAAATGAAATTTTGTTTTTGCCATTAGCTTTCCTCTTGGTGGCTAAGACAAAGATTTCTCTTGACAAGCTTTTAGATCCCTTTGGTTTAGTAAAACCTTGAGCCATCCATAATTTAATGAGTTACCAGACAAAATCTCATAGTCTTTTGGAAACCCACCCTTGTATAGAAAACACAACCTCAAATGTTGAGGCGAGTGGAATTAAACATAATATCTTTGCAAACTGCTCATAATGTTTGAGTCCTACCAACCGTGGACGGAAGTCCTGCAATCACAATGATTGTGATTGCAAGGGGGAGCCCTCCACAGCTTCTTGCTATCAACTTTCCAATTTTCTCCAATTCAATTGGGCAATCTTGTTGTTTAAATACCATCTGCTGATTTCTTGGTTAACGGAATGGTGACGATCTTGAAGGATGAGATGTATGGTTCGGGCAAGTGAAACAAGAGCAGCATAAGCAGCCATCTCTCTCTCATGATTGCACACAACACAACACAACACAACCAAACAAGAGAGAGAAAGAACGGACAGTAATTTTAGAGAGAGAAGCTATGGAAAATTATCAAGTCATTTTGAAATACAACAGAAAATCAGTTCAAAAGACTTGTCCGAAAGTTGCCGTCTTTGGTAATGTTTCTATCTGCTGCGTCTTAAAATTAATCATCAACCTATAATGTATATAATTGATGAGTGACTATTTATTGTAAAAGTTCTTTCAAAATAAGATATACTTGATTGATTGTTCACTTTTTTTAATATAATATTCCTAAGAAGTATCGACATTGTATGTTAAAAGTATTATATATAATCTAGGGATAATTACATAGGCCTCACCTGAGGCATGATATAACTACACGTAAATTTTCTGTTGTTTGGAAAATTACATCTAATACCCTTAACGTTTGCTTATGTCTAACAAATAGGTCCTTGCATTAATCAAAATTTATTGAATTTATTGATATTAACAAAAAATTGAATGAAAATCGATATTTATACTCAATTGACTTATTACAGGTCAAATAAAACTTTTTTAACTAAACTACCAATATATGAGTGAAGGCATACCTCCTCAAATGCATTAACTTATGAAAATGTATAAGGATACTTCATAAAAAAATTGTTTGACCTACAATAAGTCAGTAATAAGTCAATTGAGGATAAATATAGACTTTTCTCAAGCATAAAAAATATCGGCAAATTTGATGAATAATGACTAACGGAGCGACCTACTTGTTAGACAACAGAAAACCTCAAAGGTACTAGATGTAGTTTTTTAAATTGCAAGGTGTCTACGTGTAGTTACAACAAACCTCGGGGATGAGAGTATAATTCTCTCTTTCTTTCTTTTTGCTTAAATACACTTCGTTGAGGAGATTTGTAATTCCAAAATATTTTATCAGCATTATAATAAAAATAATTGATGAATGATTATTTATTGTAAAAAATTAATCAAAACAAGAGAAATTTGATCGATTATTCACATTTTTAATATAGTGTTTGTAAGAAGTATTGACATTGCACGTAAAAAATGTTATTTATAATGAAAACCTTAATAGAAAATGTAATGAAAAATATTACTTCGTTTTTGTAATTTCATTTTATGTGACTTTCATACCTTGAGATGTTATCTTTTTGTTTGGTATTTTGTGTTTCAATTGTTGATATTTTCAAAAGCATATTAAATTCCTCATTCTATGCAATTGTTGATATAATTACAAAATAGAGAAAATTGTAATTTTGGTCCCAAAGTATACGGTAGTTTGTAATATTAGTCCCAAATTTTAGGAAAATATTGCAAATTTAGTCCCATCGTGAAAAATTGCAACTTTTGGGATTAACTTTGCAACCTTTGGGACTAATTTTGCAATATTTTGCTAAAATATGGGACTAATTTTGCAACGCTTTTAAAAAGTGTGGGACTAATATTACTACGGTGGTTTTTCCTAAAGTATGTGACTAATGTTTGCTATTTCAAAAAGTATGGGACTAATATTGCAAATCACCCCACATTTTGGGACCAAAATTGCAATTTTCTCTTACAAAATATTTTCTTGTTGTTTAAAAAGTTACAAATACCCCCTAATTTTAACATCCATCTAACCACGGGCTCATTTTATTAGCCTGAGTTAGGTTTCGATCATCCAATTTTTGCGATGAACCAAAATACCTGTTTGAATTATGAAATTAGGCCAAATCCCTTCATTAGCCCCTCATTTTTACTTTTCTTCCCACTTTAGTCCCTCACATCTTAAATGCATCATAATAATCCCTTACCTTTTAAAGAGATCTCACTATGGTCCTAACCGTTAAGTCTTTGGATCTAAGTTGTATGGAATATTCCACCAATGGAAGGTAAAATTGAAAATTCCATGTATTATAATAATTTACCAATAATTAAAATCTATCATGTACTCCAATAAATTTATTTTTAATAAATAAACAAAATAGAAATACTAATAAAACAACAATAAATTATTCAGAAAAAAGAAATAAATTTAACAAATGCAAGTTGAATATATTCTTCGATTTCACAATGCATTTTGAATTGGCTTTGAATATAAGTTACTAAACAATAAATTTCTCATAAACATGGAGAAATAAAGATTGTTTACAATAACAAAATATGATCAAGTTTGATAATGTGAAAAAGAAAAATCAATTAGTTATAATAATGATAAAAATATGTTTATGAGATTCATGCAAATTTTATTTGTTACATATTTTGCATTTAAATACCTAGACGTAAAATATATTTATTGCAGTTTAGTTTCTTTTTGAATAATTAGGTTGCTTTATTAATATTTTTATTTTTGTGTAGTTGATATTTTTTTTTTTATAATTGACAAACTAATTAAGTGAGTTTTTTTTTTCTACCCCTCGTTAATGGAATATTCCGTCCACGTTAATTATATTCCATTAAATTTAATAGTCAAGAACCATAATGAAATCTATTTAAAAGATGAGGGACTATTACGATACACTTGAGAGATAAGGGACTAAAATAGGAAGAAAAGTGATGATGGGGACTATTACGATACACTTGAGAAATGAGGGACTAAAATAGGAAGAAAAGTGATGATGAGGGACTAATGAAAAGATTTGGCATTTTATATATTTTTTTAGAATTTTCTAAAATATTGTTAGGGACTAATACACTATATGGATTATTTATTTTACCCACCCTTAGGTTTATCTTTTACATTTCTTCAAATGTAATTTCTTAAAAAAATCAGTAAGGGTAAACTATTATTTTTTACTTCACCCTCTTGGTTTTACACAACTATTTTACATTTGAGGGGGTATCTGTAATTTTCAAACAACAAAGGATATTCATAATTATGAAACTTCAGGGGAGATAACCGTAATTTACCCTAGACTTTAATAAGATTTGTTTATGAGTTTGATATAAATTCATATCAGTTAAATTTTCAAGTAAAATACATCTCGAGAGCCTTTTTTTTCTTTTTTTGAAGTGAAAGTGAAGAACTATTATTAATTAAAGTAGTTCAATTACAATCACTCATGTCGAATATCAATATCTAACAGAGACAATTACAACAATCATATCCTAATCACCAACATCACATAACTTAAATCTAAACAACACCTTACTATTACAATATATAAAACAATACACACAATGCAGTAGATTATTATCACACGCAGGGGTTCGAACGGGGCCTCAGCTTCGCCTACTGAGCTAAGCCTCATCGGCGTGAGTGGAGATAAAATTCCAATTTCCCCGTTCTGTCTCTTTAAGTAAACAAGGCTCCAAAGATAATGACATGGAAAAAAATAGGAAGTCAACTATCATTTATTCTTCTCCATTAAGAATGAGTAGATCAAGGAATAGCTAAGAGGATCAATGAGGAAATTGAGCACTTGGGGCATAAATCATGGAGCCTAGCATTAATGCTAGAATAAGGAAAAGACCAAATTAACCTCTTAAAAGGTTTTCATACATACTCAAGGATATAAGGGTAAAGAACAAAAAAGACAAAATATGATACTTACTGTAAATAGATTAGTAGTATAAATAAGAGTTCAAATCCCTCATTTAGGGGACCTGAAACTTGAGAGAAGAAATACTAGAGTTCTAGTGTAAAGAGAAAGGATCATCTTGGATCTAACTGTAACGTATTGGTGATTGTGCCCAATCGATAATCAATAAATCATATACTTTCTTTTCTATTGATTGTTCGTTAAATTCTTGAAACATTAGATAACAAACATCATGTCTTCCATCTCCTCCTGGCCGAGAACCTTATACAAAGCAGCGAGCAAGTAATGAACTAGTCAGCATCTTCCCAGAGCTATAAGCATTTTAAATAATGTCATGGAAAGTTGACAAAGAAAAAACTATGCAGACCTGGTTTCCAGAAGGAGCAATCACTTGATGTCCCCTGTCAACGTGTTATAGCGACCAATACGAACTTGCAAGGCATCGTTTCCCCAATCTTGTTGGACCTCTTGTATCTGCCTGGCTGAGTCCATAACACATATGTTCCCATCATCAATCTTAATCAGTTCAAGTGTTGGAATTTCTCCAAAACCATGTGGAATCTCTTTCAGACACCAGCAACGATAGAGCACTAGCCATTTGAGGTTTGGGAAGTGACTGCTTTCAGTTATCCAGTGCTGGAGATCTGACTTGTCAATCAGTAGAAATTTCAGGCGACGAAATTCCTCTTCACTTGTTTCCCACTTGTAGCCACGGAAGGCGAAATTTCTTAGTTTAAGCACTTCAAGGTTAGGCAACGAACCAACAATCCCTATATCTTCCCAAGGACGTTGCCAACCACTCAAGGCCAACTTTTTCATTGATGGAGGAAAAACAAGATTAAGCTTCCGCCGGAAAAGAACAGTTGGATATATCTTTACCTTCAATTTCTCAAGTTGATGAAAATGTACGAGATTGTCGAGGTGATAGTCTTGATCTTTTTCTCCACTGAAATAAGAGATGCCCAACTTCTTTAGGTTCGGAATCATTTTCAGGATCTTCTCAGTACATTTAAAATCTCTTATTTCTGAAAGTGTTTGCAGGTTTTCTAGAGGAGAAGTTGCTTCGTCTGGATCGGGTAAGCTACCAAACACGAATGAGACAAGATGCCTTAATTGTGGGATCGTCCAAATTTCTGATGGCAAAAGTATCGTCAACGGTTCATAGCTCTTGAATGTCTTTCCTTGATGAATAATTAAGGTTTGAAGATTCCGAAGGTTTGATATAGCTGCAGGAATCTTTGTTTGATAGTCTACAGCAAGGAACCTTAAATGAAATAGCTCACATACTTCTGGGAACAAATGTACATTAGCAGAATTCACCATATCCATTATCTTAAGCAACCTAAAGTTTCTTATGAAAGAGCAATGTTTTGCATAAGTTAGAGCACTATTCCGACACTGAAAGCATATAATAGTACGGTTGGTTGAGCCATATATGTTTTCAAGGGAATTCAGATCAAAATGCATAATACTTATACGATGCTGGTATTTTATGTTCTTATCAAGAACCTTGCTAACATACCTATAAAGAAACTTCTCGTCCTGCGCTTTTCTTATGCACAAATCCCGGATGAGATCATGAACACCGCAAATTTTGATTTTACCATTAGTTTTCCTCGTGGTGACTAAGACAAGACTTCTTTTGACAAGATCTTCCAAATATTCTTCTGCCTCCTCTTCGAAACTTTTAGATCCACTTGGTTTAATAAAACCTTCAGCCACCCATAATTTGATGAGTTTCCAGACAGGTATCTCATAATCTTCTGGAAACCCTCCCATGTATAAAAAACACGGCCTTAAATGTTGAGGCAAGTGGATATAGCTCAAAGATAAGATCTTTTCAAACTGCTCATAATTTGTTGTAACAGCTAGATTTACGTTTTCGGCTATATTCTCCCATGATGCTTGAGTCCTACCAACCGTGGACAGAAGTCCTGCAATCACGACGATTGCAAGGGGGAGTCCTCCACAGTTCCTCGCAATCAACTTTCCAATTTTCTCCAATTCAACAGGACAATCTTGTTGTTTAAACACTATCTGTCGAAGCAGATTCCAACTTTGATCCTCATCTAGGAAATGCATTTCGTGAGGAGGGCTAGAACTAGAAAAGTTGGCATAAGTTGCTATATCCAATAGTCTTGTTGTTACAACAATCCTACTTCCATTATCATCATCAGGAAATATCATCTTTACATCATCCCAAGCCTTTTTACTCCACATATCATCCATTACAATTAGATATCTCATACCCTTCAAACCTTTGTACACCTCTTCCATTAATTCATTATCTTGTTTATGTTGGTTTTTTCCAGATGGTTTTACGGAAACTAAAAGGTCTGAAAGAATTCCTTGTATGCTATAATCTTGTGATATTGTTATCCAAGCACGATTTTTGGAAGTGCTCCACAGTTAACTGATCATCAAAAGCATTTCTAGCAAGAGTTGTCTTACCAATACCTCCCATACCTAAGATCGGAACAACTTGGAGCTTGGACAATTGCCCACAAAGCCGATGCTTTATTGCCATCAAGTCATCCTCAAAACCAACGACAACATCTTTGCCAGCACCAGGCGCAGGAAGCCCTGATGATGATGATGATGAACTAGCAGAAGAAGAATCTATGGGTGGCAGGTCTTTGCCCTTGGAACTATTCTTAGTACTCTTCATCACCTGCTGAACAATAGAGTCAACTTTCTTTCTTACGTTTCGTAGCTTTTGACACATACCTAAAATGTTAACCTGACGCCATATATATCGCTTTGCAGGCTGAACATCTTGTGATGGTCCAGCTGAAGTCAAGTGTGGTTGAATTTGTTTTGACTGGAAATCTTGGATTACATCTTCTGCTTCACTCCCCACATCCCTGATTCGTGCTTCGTCTCCATCGGGAAGCCCTGATGATGAACTATCTGAAGAAGAATCTGTAGGTTGCAGGTCTTTCCCCTCGGAAATATCATTAGTACTTCTCATCACCTTCTGAACAATAGAATCAATTCCCTTTGTTACTTTTTGTAGCTTTTGATCTATACATGAAATGTTGTCCCGATGCCTTTGAAGCCGAACATCTTCGGACAGTCCTGAATTCAAGTGTGACTCAATTTGTTTTGACAGGAAATCTTGGATTACTTCTTCTGCTTTGCTCGCCACATCCCTGATTCGTGCTTGTAGCCCATCATCTCCGTTGGGAAAATCTTCAAGAAATGCTTGCAAGAGACTGCTCTGTTCAAGAAGGTGCTTGATTTCTTGGTTAAATTCATGAAAAAAAATGGAATGGTGATGATTTTGAAGGATGAGATGTATGGTTTGAGAAAGTGAAACAAGAGCAGCATAAGCAGCCATCTCTGATGCAATGAGATAAAGAAATAATGTGTTGTTTTTATCGTCTCTTAAGAAACTGTGGAGTCATTGTGAAATAGACCGAAATGTAAGTTAAAAGAGTTGTCTGAAAGTTGCCGTCTTCGGTAATGTTTTAAAAATAATGTTGCGCTTTAAAATCATCAACCAAGTTATTGCACCAGAATTTTTTTTTTTTTTTTTTTTTTTTTGGGTTACAGAAATTCTTATATAAAATAGGATTAATTACATTTAGACCCCCTCTAAAAATGTGAAATTACACTTTCTCTGAAAGAAGTTTTAAAATTACACTTATACCCTTTTCGAAAATTCTTTGTGACACCTAACCCCCTTCCGTTAGAGTTTGGACGGAAAATATTTACGTCAACAAAAAAAATTATATATATTTTTAATTTTGCCCCTCATTTAACATTTTTATGAATATTTTTGTACTTATAAGGTGGGATAAATGTAATGCATATAGAGAGAGTGAGTTAATATTATTATATTATTTTTCTTATAAGTATAAAATTATTACACTGAAATATTAAATGAGGAATTTATGTAATTTTGTTTGCTAATGCCAACATTTTTTGTCACAATTCCAACGAAAGGGTCAAGTGTAAACAGTGAATTTTCAAAAGGGATGTAAGTGTAATTTTGAAATTTTTTTGGAGAAAAGTGTAATTTCACATAGGATTTAAGTGTAATTAACCCTATAAATTATAAATTTAGTTGGGCTGAATCAATCACATTATAAGTTGTATGTATTTCTGAACTTTGCACCAATTATATAATAGGGTTAAATACAATTACCACCCCTGAAGTATCCACCCTACATCAATTATCTCCTAACGTATTAAAACCTTCAAAATGAAAGGAGTTAGAAGGTCAGGAGGGATTTTGAAGGTTCTAATACTTTAAAGGGATAATTGATGTGGGGTGAATACTTTAGGAGTGGTAACTGTATTTGATCCTATATAATAATTATAATATAACTTATTCAAGTATGATCAAACCTGATTCAAATTAAAATTTATGAACTACATGAAGTGTTTCAATGTTTTTATATTTTCAAGAACATATATAAGATTTCTCATTCTACATTGTTGTTAATATCGATTAAATATTTCAAGTAAAATATTATGAAGGTAATGGACAACACCAGAGCAAATTCATGAATTTCATATTGATATGGATTGCAATTTTATTGGTGTCCTGTTGTTAAGGTATTGTTCGTTTTGACTACTTTGGTCCTGTAGGAAGGAGCCACACGATTTTGTCCTATTACGGCGTCTCGTTATAAAGATAAAGTTTTGAAACTTATAAGTCATTCAAATTTCTCATCTGCAATCAATATAGGAGATTTGCCTGCACCACATATACTTTTAGATGAGATATAAATCACTTCTTAAAAGCATATTAATTAATTCTCCTAGCTTAAATAATTCGTGCAATCAAAATTATTAATGTTACATGATGTATTAAAAAGGTTTACTCTTACATTTGGTGTTTATCTTATCTAATTAGCTTTTGGTCAAATCTTACTATTAGTTCCCTTTGTTCATCTCTTGTACGTATACATATATTTTTATTTTTTTTTTGAGTTTTTACAATACTGATAGGAGTCTTCGTCAAATCACCCGTCTAGACACATGCGGCCTTTAACTTAAAATAAGATGGTCAGCGTTTTTCAATTAGTTTCTACAAGTCTTTTTGATGCTAAACACCAGCTAATTAGCTAATTGATATATATCAATTTTTTAAAGACGAGGGCTATGTGGCAACCATTCATACACTCACACCGGGTGTACCATGACTATAACGGCGTCGATCTTCTATAGCATTTTAGTATCACACATTGACGTCATACAATGCGTGTATGAGTGTAATGCATGACACCAAAAAATATGATAGAAGATTATTTACCTAAATCTAACCCTCTCCTCAATACAGAATCATAACTTCGGAATTGTAGATCTGGCCGATTTTCAACTGATGAACTTATCCTACGCTTCTTGTGACGGACGTACGAAAAATATTGAAGAGTAACGACGGTTATACCTTGAAACAATAGAGCTTTTGGTCATGCGTGTAAGAAAGAACAGACTACCAGAAAAAATAGCTTTCGACAAACTAAAAATCATGCCACAATCGAAAACCAGAACATCGTGTAATTGAAATTGTTCATTTAGTTTCCCAAATTGCATTTTCTCTTTCAAGAAATCGAATGGTTGATGAACAAAAGACTGACCGAAGTGATGATGAAACGGCCAAAGAAATACATCTTCCTTACAATTTTGAGGTTGTCCAGCCACCCTCTTACTCTATCTGCATCAAAATATGACTGAAGATCAGAAGCAGCAAATCAATGAATACTTTTCGCAATGAAGAGAGAACACGAACTTGGACAAGTGTATCATTTTCACAACTTTGCTGTTCCTCTTGTGTCTGCTTGGCCGATTCTGCCATGATCAACCTCAATCAGTTCAAGTGTCGGAATTTCTCCAAAGTCATCCGGAATCCCATTAGGCTCTCCAGTCTTGAGAAGTGCCCACCTTCAATTATCCAGTGCTCGAGATCTGAACTGTCAACAAGTAGAGTCAATACGAGCACTTCAAGCCTTGACAGGGATGCTGGAGGATTCATGAGACTACTACAAGCAGGGAATTTATTTGAACTAGGAAGAATCATGTGTGCAGAAACTTATTTTTGGAGGTGAATATATAATTTATTAGTTACAAAATATATGAAACTCATATTTTTATTTATTTTTGTATTGTTGAATCATTAGTATATAATTATATTTTCAAAAATATTGATAATAATTATTTTAATTGATGAGAAAGTCATTTAAGTTGTTATTTGTAACTCACTTCTAAATTTAATTGATGATATTAAATAAAATACTTATTCCTTAAAATTGAATTTTTGCATTTCGTATTTAAAAATTATTATATTTAATGATTTTGTATTAGAACAAATTAATGCAAAGGTAAAATATAATAGATAAAAATTAAATATTAAAATAAAATTAACGAAGTACCTTATTTTTGGGTTTTCTATAAGAAATTCCTATTTAATAAAATTGATCATGTTTTATTAGTAGCATTTTTTTAATATCTATTTGATAACTTTTTTTTTAATTTTGTGTTTGTTATATTCTTTTTATGAAATATGGTATTTTTATTTTATTGCCGTATCCTTAATTCTTTTTCTTATATTTATTGATGTATATGATTTTAACTAATCATTTATTAGCTATTTTTTTTGTAAAAACTTAATCTAATAACACATATCCATAGTATTAGTATTAATTTGTATTCCCCAATATCCTGTAATTATTTTAATTATATTTTACTATTATTTTTAAAATTTATCAAAATATTGTTTGCATTCTTCATTAACTTCTAAATTTGAAAATATTATTGCACAACATGTTATTATTTGCATTTTTAACTTCATATTTTTAGTATGATTTCTTCATCTATTAACTCATATAGATTTAATTGGTATTATCTATTTCTTATTAAATAGTATTTTATGTTTTTAAAAGCTTAATTTTTTATGTGCGCCATACAAGATTATTTAATATTAAATAATTAGATAATAAGAGATTCACTGATCAATTAAATTTTTATACAAATAGTGCTTTTATATACCGATATATTTTATTTTTAATACTTCAATTTAATTTTGTTAATCATGAGAGTCTATAATTGTGTTAACTGTATTTACTATTTTTTACAAATTCTAATGTGTACACTCTCCTTTTCAACTTCATTAGTTTTTAATGCAATATTCTTATAATATACAATTTTATTTTTTTCGGGCGTGTGTTTACATGATGTGTTTGGTTATAAATTGCATATTTGTATTTCA
>JACGWO010000003.1:43021728-43386689 GCA_034509735.1 Sesamum alatum
TATTGTTATTTTGAACTCAGTTACAACAATTCAGTTTGAGTTGGAGATTTATTCTCAGGAAGTTTACTTAGAAGACTTTATCTGTTCTTTCTTGTTTTAATAATTAAGAGAGTTTAATCAGCTTTTATAGTAATGAGCATGGAAGACCAACTACCAGAAAAAACCTAGGTGAAAATAGCAAGTGCCCCATACATAGCAATAAACATATGAAGATTAAAAGCTAACATCTAAAAAGTAAATAGATTGTTTGTAGCTGACAATTGAAAATTTCATATCTTACCAATCCGATTCCTATACCGTAAATGAAACGCCCGATCACCATGATAACAAAGCTTGGTGCAAAAGCTGTTACTAGAGCTCCAATAAGGTACATCAAAGATGACAGAATCAATTCCCGTCTTCTCCCTGCAGTGACAAGCAGCAACTATATATCGATAATGAAAATGGTAGCAAATTGAATAGTTAAACCAGGTGTAGCACCAGCAGTTGAACTAACCCAGAAAGTCAGCTACATTAAATGCCAAAATTGAGCCTATCAATGCACCATACAATGAGCCACTGGTCTGCCAAATTCAGGAGATAGAAGAGAAAAATATATGATTGTTCCTTGGCAGAAGTAGTCGAAAAGAGAAGCTATGATCCCAAAATTTAAAACAAAATTGTAACCAACCAAGAAGGAAACTTGCTTACAATAAGACCAACTTCAACTGATGACAAATCATACCATGAAATCCCACTCAACGTGGCTGACTGCAGAAGAGAAATTAGAGCCCCGTCAGACATCCGCATTCCAATAAGTTTCTTTAAACCACAACAATCAACGCAGCAAAATTGATTATCACCACAATACTCTTGACTTGTTTTGAAATAGAGCTGAGCTTAGCACTCCACAACTTGGTAAGTATAGCTAAAAGTAGGAAGCAGAAGAGTTATGGTTGTAAAGTGTACCTTTATGGAAATAGTAGCAGAAGATGTGGCTCCGATATCATAACCATAAAGTAATCCTCCAAAAGCGGGGAACAAAAACCTAATATTATTGAGAAGACAGTGAGTAGAAAATACTACAAGTATTTTAACAACACAACACAACACAACACAAGAGTTTGATTGGGGGGAAAAACTCACGGAAGAATAGCGGAAACCACGGAAAAATCCTCATACTCGCGGCTTTGATTTTTCAATAGAGGCTCTTCAATATCATCGCTCCGAGGCTGAGCAGAAGATTTTCCATTCTGAAAGTCCAGAATCCAAAAAATGGCAGAAACATAAGAGCATCATCAGAAAACACAATTTCTTCAGCTGGCTTCTAAGATGAAGAAGCCTAAAATCAGCAGCAAATACATGAACTGAAAAGCTGCCACTACATTTCCAGAAAGTCAAACTGGTAAATACTTGAAGGAATAAAGAAGAGACCTTTCCACGGTAGGAGAGAGCAGGCTGCTGGACATCGGAAGCAGCCATGATGGATTGCTTTGCTTGCTTGCTTAGGAAGGACAGATCACGGGAGATGGGAGATAGATATTTACCCACTGGGGAGTGAGTGGGGACTGTTCTATGAAAACTGAAAGCGGGTTTGTTCAATAATTAATTCTCTGGTCGGAAATTTAACTCAAAAATAGCGGACAGGAGCGTGGCAACGTTTGGACTCCAGGCAGCTGCCGAACCAAACACGCCCCCCACGACCACCATTTCTTCATCCACCTAACTCCTTACCTGTTTCATTTTTAGACATTATTATAATTCTTATTTCTTTCTAATATAAAATATAAATACTTAAATAGGAGAAATCGAGAATAAAAATTTGATGTATCTACAGTAAAACCTCTATAATTAATAACATTGACATCATGAAATTTTATTAATTTAGAGAGATATTAATATATCGATAATTTAATATTTTATTAATTAAATAAGAGACGTTTTAAATTCAGCAAATTTAATACATATGTATTGAAAATAAATGAATTCATATATGTTTCGTTGATTATATTTATGCATCAACCAATTCTTTGTAATTAATTAAATATATTCATGTATAATATCAATTCATTTTATACAATTAATTATTATATTCATAAACGCATGTATCAATTCATTGGAATTACTTAAATATATATATTTACATTAATTCGTTGCACTTAAATAACTATTATAGCCAATTAAATATATTCATGCATGATGAATGAAACATATACTATATAAATCTCAATATGGAAATAAAATAATTCATAACACCCAACCATGTATTTTCATTAAAAGGCGTCGCAAAATCATTCATATTTTAGCAAATTATCATAATATTTATAATTGCAATATTTATGAATTATTAATTTAAAATTTTAATGGGACCTGATATTTATAAAGGGATTTTTGAAAAATTATTATATTATTATTATTTTATCGAATTTGATAATTTTTTACAAAGGCCCAAATCGAGACTGAAAATTTTATTATTTTAGATAGTTATTAATTTACAGAGCTTTTAATGTATCTTCTTTGCCATAGACAGATAAGCGGGGCTTGCATTTGCCAATGACTGTTCCATTATTTGGTTTGCATCATCCAATTTCAAGTTCTAATCAATAATCCATCTATTGAAATGTGGCCAATAAGAACAGTTGAGAATCCTATTTTCACATCATTTTCAGGACTTCATTGATAGGGCCCAAATAGCAGGTGGCCCATCAGAACAGAGGGCCGAGCTCAATCCAGCAACCAAGAGTGAGGATCCAGCTAGGCCGACCCTGAAAAGGTCCACTAGACAGTCCACCAAACCCATTAAGATGTTGGACTATTACTAAATAAATCTAGTAGATAGGACAAAAAGAGTTGTTAGAGAAAAAAGGGCTAAAATGGTTGTGAATGCAAGGCCATAAGTTGTAGTGGCCCGGAATGTAATACATGTATTTAAGCTTTGTCAGAAATGAAAAACGACATAAAACATTTTTGCCAAAATTTTTCTTATCTCTCTCAAATTCTCCAAGAGTGTTTCCCTACTCGAAGTGGGAAGAGTCGGATTGAATCCTAATATTGGTGCTTTCATCCGATCATGCCTCCCAAATCCATGCAACCCATCAAGGAGGCCATTCGTGCTCTTTTCGAGTGTTTGTCGGAGATCCACGCATCGATAGAACAACGTTTGACGGACATGAATGCGTCAATGGAACAGCGACATGAAACCTTGGCCGTCTGTGGTGGGCGACCTTTGCCATCGGTTTTGCCTCATTTCCACCCAGTTTCACCCTATCTCCTACCTTTCATGCTAACCCTTCCAACCCGCCATCTCCTCCTCCACCACCCCCATTCTACAACAACCAGCAAGCCCAGTTAGCCATACTCAAACCTCCTAAACTTCATATGCAAACCTTTGATGGCTCCGCTCCACTCGATTGGATTTTTCAGGCGGAACAGTACTTTGCATTCTACCAAATTCCCCTAGACCATCATTGGGATATGCTTTCCTTCTATATGCAAGGTGGTGCTTTAAGTTGGTACAAATGGATGTTCACTAATCAACAGCTCACCTCTTGAGATGCATTCACCCATGCTCTCGAGTTACGGTTTGGCCCGTCCATTTACGATAATCATCAGGCCACTCTCTTTAAACTCCGTCAACGCGGCTTTGTGGTTGATTATCAAGCAGAGTTTGAGAGTATATGTAATTGGGTTATGGGCCTTTTGTCGGAAGAGATCCATAACTGTCTTATGTCTGGCTTTCGGGCGGATATCCAGCGGGAATTAGCGGTGTTGCACCCATCCTTTATCATCCAAGCCATTGGCCTTGCTAAACTCTTGGAGGCCAAAGCTCTTGATGCTCGTCCCCTTCGCAGTGTGCCCCCAGCAGTTCCATCGCGCGCCCCCGCCTTGTTGTCGGCCCCACCTAGCAAACCACAACCTCCCCCACGGTGTTTGACACCTTCGAAAATGCGTGAGAAGCGTGCTCAAGGTTTATGCTTCAACTGCGATGAAAAGTTCTCCCCGAGCCACGTTTACAAAACCAAGCAATTTTTATTGTTACTTAACAACGAGCCCGAGCCTCCGGAGCCACCTGATCCTATCAATGACGACCCCAGGGACCCTGTTCTGTTGTCGAACCCACTGCCGCATTTCCTTCCAGCGGATCAGCCCCATGACAGTGTGCATTTTCAACTTTCAGCCGTTGCGTTTTTGGGATCTTTGTCTTCCTGAACTCTTTGTCTTCAGGGACTAATTCATGAACATTCTGTGTCGGTGTTGATTAACTCCAGGAGTTCTCACAACATTATCCAACCCCAAGTGGTGTCCTTTATTGGACGCTTTGTGTGACACCCCCTACGTAACTACATTGTATTACCACTAATTACATGCCCCTTTTAATTATAACCTGCCTTATAAGAGATTTCCATTTAGATGAATAAAATCAATCCTATTAAACATGTAACATATATATATATATGATAATGATAGAAGTTGTCAAAAGTTTATATCTACTACGCCACATGTATACTCATATATATAAAACTCCAAAAGATGAAGGTTTCAGACTATTATAGAATCTAAAACACAAACCCGACAAAAGACTAGATGTTTAATAATCATATAGACAGAACTCTCAGCTTCAGATGTCACGGCTGATCCACCTATTCAGATCCATTTCACGACTTCCAATTTAACGTAGCTAGTCACCGTGATCTATCTCCTGAAAAATATTGGCAAGGGATAAGCTATCTACTCAATAAGTATAGCTAATTAACTTATACATATACACGCACACACATAATAAAATGAATATCATACCATATGGCAAATATAAGAAATAACTTATATCAAATCATATATCAAATTACACATAATACTCGACTTTATTGTTTATTTTCTTAAGGCCCTGCTTACCCATGCTGGAGTGCATCACTCAATGGTCTATGCCGGCTATCATTCCCTCAATCATAATATCTCTTTTTTTTTTCCCGGTACCACACAGCACACAACTCGTATGATATGTTATATCATCTCCTTTGATCAATAACAGCACACAGCTCGTCATTAATCATATCATCATAAGCCATTGCAGTATGCCCCCCAATTAGGTAAGCCATCTCTTTATCTCAATTCATGATATTCTCATCAATAATATCAGAATTCGTCTTCATTCAACAATCAAATTCCCATCAATAACATCAACGTTCAACTTCATTTAATAATCAAATATAATACATATCACCATCCTTCTAAATTCCGAACAACATAACCACAGAATAATGACAACTTCACAGAATAACAGTAATCCAAACAACTAGCCAACAACTCACAATTGCGTATACAACACAAGAATATGTATCCATATATATATAACACATATATATACATATATATATATATAAATTCAATTAACTATACTTACCTCGATCCCAAAACGATTATGCTAGTCGAAGGAGTTGATTAGTCTTCTACTTTATCCCCGTGCCCTATAATGCGTTATAATATGTATAATCAATATATATTGAAAATAACGTAAGTTACGAATGAAATTACTAAATATATGCGTATATTTTATATCAATCTTTTAATATTTCATTTATATTAAAATTCAAACCTCCCTTCCTTTTTCGTCTAAATTTTAGACGCTATAAACTCCCCCGGTATACATCTAATTTATCTATTAACTCATAAAAGCTTATTCTATCAAACCCCTCATGTTTTTATGATTATTGTCCTTTATACCATCCGTAAATGAAATTACTACAAATATCTCATATTTCTTTTTAATAATTATAATTTTCTCAAATACAATTTCCTAATATTTCTCAAATATAATTCCCTACTATCCCTATTAATTTCTACCAATTCTTCACTATAATGATAATTATTTAAACACTGGTACATACAATTATGTATTTGAATAATAAACCCGATCAATTTGAATAGTCCATTATAACAACTACTAAATCTAGTAGGTTATATAATTTTATGTTATTAGCTATAATATTCCAATCCAATTAAATATATGCCCGAATACTAATTTGTATAAATGCTCAAATTCAATAAATTTTCCGGTTAAATAGTAAATCGAATAGTACAAATCATATTTAATAAATGCACTAATTAAACAATGTTAATATAATAATTAATTTATAATTTATAGTAAAAAAAATACCAACCTGTTTCCGTCCGAAGTTTGCACATTTAATTGTGTGTGAATGTGTGTTTAGTGTTTAAATGTGTATATTTTCTTTTCTTAAATAGTAAGTTAGCTATACATATATTTTAATATATGAGAGTACAATGGATAGGCAGCCACTGTGCTGCGCTGAAATGAGGTTTTGCATTATTTTTTTAATTTTTTTATTAAAATTGCAATTTAGTCCCCAACTTCTATATATTTATGTATTGACCACAAATATTAAATAAAGTTCCAATTTAGTCCCCTTCAAGTTTTAATATATTTATAATTTTAACCTATACTTATAATTAAATTAAATTTTCTTAATAATTACTAATTAGTCCCTCGATTATGAATAAAATTATACGGACATCACACTTTGTTACGTCGTTATCCCCTTTTCCTATTTTGGTAGGGCATGAGGAATAACACCACTGTGCCGGCATTTGCCCAACTGTTCCTGTCACCCTTCAGTCACACTAGTTCCTCGTCCCCCTTTATGTGTTGTCGATTCATGGGGCCAACATTGTCTTGGGCGTCCAGTGGCTGAGCTCCTTGAGGCCGTTTCTTTTCGATTATTCTGTGTCGTCAATGCAATTCTATCACAATGGCCATCTAGTTACCCTTCCGGCCATTCTTCTTCCGTTCCTTAATATGCGAAATTCTCCCAACTTCGTCATTTTGTCACGAAGCAGGCTGTTGACTCCTATTGCTTATTGTCCATGCACCCCGGCGCCGCCAACTCCCCAACCGCAACTTCACATCGAACACCAACCAACAACTCCTCGACCTCTTTCATTTCCCCATCAGACTACCCACCAGAAATTTTTACCATCCCCACCTCCTTCCAGCAAGTCTTCACCATCGCCAAAGGCCTTCCGCCCCCAAGACCACCACATTCATTTACACCCCAATCACACCTCTGTCAACATTAAACCGTACCGTTACCCACATTATCAGAAAGACATCATCGCCAAAAATGATTAGTGACATGTTATAAGAGGAAATCATTCAACCGAGCACCAGTCCCTTTTCGTCATCGGCGCTCTTGGTTAAAAAGAAGGACGGTACCTTGCGTTTTTGCGCTAATTACCGGGGGCTGAACGCGATCACTATTCGCGATAGGTGTTTCATTCCGACGGTAGAAAAGCTGCTTGATGAGTTGCACGGCGCAACAATATTCTCCAAACTCGATTTGAGGCCAGGTTACCATTAGATGAGAGTGGCTCCAGCTGATATTCACAAAACAACATTTCGGACAGTTGACGGCCATTTTGAATTTTTGGTGATGTTGTTCGGCCTTACAAACATACCTACGACATTCCAGGCGGTTATGAACGAGATATTTCGCCCGTTTCTTCGACATTTTGTCCTCGTTTTTTTTTTATGATATACTTGTATACAGCCCTACTTGGGCCACTCATCTGCAGCATCTAACTCGGGTTTTGCAGGTCCTCACGGATCACAGCATCTTTGCCAAGCTCTCAAAGTGTCATTTTGGGGTCTCGTCGGTTGAGTATCTCGAACATATAATCTCTGCCACATGAGTCGTGGCTGACCCTTCTATGATACGCGTCATTGCCGACTGGCCACCCCCTTAGTCCCTTACGGCTCTGGGCGCTTTCCTAGGGCTCACTAGGTACTACAGGCGTTTCGTGTGCCATTATGCAACCATTGCAGGCCTCTTGACAGACCTGTTCAAACACCAAACATTCCAAGGACTCTGGCCGCCGACACAACATTTGACGCACTCAAGAAAGCCATGGTGTCCCTTCTGGTGTTACAACTTTCCAACTTCACGCAGCCTTTCGACGTTACAACGAATACATCCCATGTGGCCATAGAGGCGGTTTTGTCTCAACAGCGACACCCAATCGCAGTTTTTAGTAAAAAGCTTGACCCCCGTATGCAAGTTGCCTCTGCCTATGAACGAGAAATGCTCGCAATCTTCGAGGCCGTGCGTAAATGGCGGCAATATCTGTTAGGCAGAAAATTCAAAATTTTTATGGATCAAAAGAGTTTACGAGGACTGTTAAATCAAACTATTCAAACGCCCAACAGAGGTGGCTCACCAAATTACTCGGCTATGATTTCAAAATTCACTACACCCCCGACCGAGACAACCCTGTCAACGATGCTCTTTCTCACCTTTCGGAGGCCTTGGCCCTCCTCTTTTCTGCCATGGCCACCTCCACACCGTCTATCTTGGACCAGCTCAGGCAATATTATGCGCAGGACCCTGCAGGTCAGAAGTTATTAGTTCAACTTATACAAGATTCATCTCCCTTTTCATTTGCTGCATCTGTTAGTTTAATCTTGTATAAAGGGAGAGTTTTTATACCTAAATGGGGGGACCTTCGCCAATCCCTGATAACAGAGTTCCATGCGACTCCGTTGGGTGGCCATTCAGGAACCCGTGTCACCTTAGCACGCCTGGCAACTTCCTTCTACTGCCCTAAAATGCTTGCCGACATTAAAACCTTTGTACGCTGATGTACCGCCTGCCAAAACAACAAATATGTTACAGCCAAACCTTTCGACACCTTACAACCTCTGTCGGTTCTCCGCCGAGTTTGGGAGGACATAAGTATGGATTTTATCACACACTTACTGTTGTCCGGCAGAAAGACGGTAATCTGGGTGGTGGTCGACAGACTGTCCAGATACGCACATTTTGTGGGGCTACCCTCCAAGTTCTTAACTTGGGTGGTGGTCAACAGACTGTCCAAATACACATATTTTGTGGGGCTACCCTCCAAGTTCTTAGCCCTTTCTTTAGCATCCACGTTCGCCCAAGCCATTTACAAGCTCCATGGAATGCCCCACACCATCGTCAGTGATCGAGATCGGTTATTCATCGGCCAATTTTGAAAAGAATTGTTTCAGCTCAGTGGCACTACACTCTCGTACTCTAGCGCCTATCACCCCCAAACTGACGACCAAAAGGAGGTCCTAAATCGAGTGTTAGAAACTTATCTGAGGTGTTTCGTAAGCGAAGAACCGTACCACTGGCTTCAGTTTTTGCATCTGGCGGAGTACTAGTAAAATTCGACCCATCACTCCTCATTGTGCATGTCTCCCTTTCAGGTTCTCTACGGCCGAGCCCCGCCCTGCATTGCCAACTTCATTGTCGGCAATTCTGTAATCGCGGCCGTGAATGACTTCCATCTGACTCGCCAGGATCTCCTTGCCCGAGCTAAGTACCACCTCGCCAGGGCCCGACCTTCGTATGAAGGCGCAAGCAGACACCCATCGCCAGGAACTCGTCTTGGAAGTCAAATCTTGGGTGTTACTCCGACTTCAACCGTACCAACAACATACTGTTCACGACGCGTTTTGCACAAATTAAGCCGCCGACTTTATGGTCCATTTTGCGTGATTCACAGATCAGTCAAGTAGTGTACAAATTGGAGCTTCCGACAAGCGCACGCGTGCATCCGGTTTCCATATTTCCCTTCTCAAGCCCTTTCGCGGGGACCCTCCTCATGAATGTGGCACGCTTCTCCCAGAGTTCTCTAACACCGTCGGCGAACGACAACCTTTTCATATCTTGGGTCGTCGACGGGGACCTTTGCCGGCACCGCCCCAGTTGCTGTCCAATGGCTAGGCCAAGAAGAAGATGAAGCGACGTGGGTAGATCAGGCTAACTTCTGCAAGGCTCATCCGGGCTTTGACCTTGAGGACAAGGTCCAAATCGAAGAAGGGGCCAATGATAGGGCCCAAATAGCAACAAGCCCAACAGAACAGTGTCAAGCCCAATCCAGCAACCAAGAGCGAGGATCCAATTGAGGCAACCCTAAGAAGGTCCACTAGACAGTCCACTGAGCGAAGATCCAACTGAGCCAACCCTAAGAAGGTCCATTAGACAGTCCACTAAGCCCATTAAGATGTTGGACTATTACTAAATAAATCTAGTATATAGAACAAAAGGAGTTGTTAGGGAAAAAGGACTAAAATGACTGTGAATGCAATGCCAAAGTTGTAGTGGCCCAGAATGTAGTACATGTATTTAAGCTTTGTCAGAAATGAAAAACGGCAGAAAACATTTTGGCAAAATTCTTCTTCTCTCTCTCAAATTCTCCAGCAGTGTTTCCCTACTCGAAGTGGGAGGAGTCAGATTGAATCCTAACATCAATTTGGAGAAACCTCTACATCTCAAAATAACCCACCTTTTACAGTAATAAGTGTCAACAGTGAATCCCATCATACATCCAAACCAACTAACTTCAACAGCATAATTCGGATTCATCTGCATACAACCTCCTCATTCACTATTTCTGACATGTAAAATAACGTGAACGCAGAGGCACCTCAAGAAACTAGATCATCATCATCATATCACAATACAAGTTGTTCGAGAAAAAAAATTCTTCAACTCTTACACCATTACATTCTGGATGGGAAAAAAACAACGATGATAAATGCGAATGTAATAAGAGTAAATAAATCAACATAAAACATCAGGTTCTTTGACTCTAAAGATGAGACAGTAATAATATGTTCTGAATAAGTACACATTTTATTAATGAAAACCAAGGGTGGCATATCAATGCACTTTTCCAGCTGCATTTGGAGCTTATTTTCATCAGAGAACTTAGGCCTTCTTGGGTTGCCAGGGTTGGTATCTTGTCCAGTCTCGTTGCCCAGGGTTAAGGGTATGTCCTTTTGAGTGATAGATGTATTCATCTCCCTCCCCAGAAAAGTTCTCTTTGTGTTCAACCCCGTATCTCTTTGGCTTCAACAAGAGCAACTACATAAAGTGGCAATTAGATCAGCATTCTAGAATACATGTCACTCATCATAACTCCACTGACAGGGACATAAGCTAACCTCATCTCCTGTATGATCAGTTATGTAATGAAGCCAGCCATGCCATTCCGGTGGGACTTGAGAAGCGTTATATCGATCCTTGGAAGCATATTCCACCCACCTATGTCTCCCTAAATTTTGAATTACAGATGAGCAGTCAGAAAATCTCTACCTAGAAATTAAGTATCTTACAGAGATAAGAGTTAATGGAAGTGTAGATCTATGAAAAGCAGCCACTGACCGTATTGAGTGTCTCCAAGTTTCTCATAGTACTTATTGCCAAATTTGTCAACACCTATAAGCGTTGCACCTATGTTGTGAATCTTTGTTTGCCTATAGTAATTTATAGAAAAGAAAAAAAAAAAGGGCATATTCAGTTGACAGCAACATTAGAAGGCAACACAAAAACAAATGCACAAAAGAGATACACCTCCAGAACCATCTTCACGGAAAGGACCAAAAGTTTGCAATTTTTTGCTCAGTTCTAGAATAAAAACCAAAAGGAGACAAAGGAAGGAGCGAGCTGGGAAAATGTCTGAAATGAGAACCACTAGCATTAGATCTAAACTTAACATTATGATGCTTCAATTACGAATATCAGTTCATAGAAGACGACACCTGGGGACAAGAAATTCCAATGCCAAGTCACAAGATCGCATGCATAGATAAGATATCATGAAATTAGAATCTTCGCAAAGCACTATTTTCTTTTGCCCTATTCACATGATGACATGAAAGAACTAACAAATAGAGGGAAGGGCGCTATCTAAAATTGAAAAGGAAAAAGTAAAAAGCATGAGAATTAGCTTAGTAGGACAACATGCAGAACCAAGCAAACAGAAAAGAGAATGAGTTAAAAGTCGAACAAGGTAAGTTCAATCTTGGTTTAAACTATATTGAGCTTAAAATTGTAATTGAATTTTGATCATAGTTGAATCGGCTCAGCTAAAAAGAGCTATGGTCAAGCAAAACACCAGTTGATCTCAAATATTGACTTTCCTAGCATGCTTGATCATTCTTAAAAAGTAAAGCTGGAGTAGAGCCTTAAATCTTATCAAACAAAACAAAAGGTCAAGCTGATTGATCTTGCTTCACGAACCAAGCGGTCCAAGCCCATAAGAGCTTTAAGCAAATTTTCCTCAATCTGAACCTCAGGTAGCTTGGTCAAATTTAGCCCTATATATAATAAGGATTGCAGTTGTCCTTTTCACTATTTTAGTAGTATGTGTTATCCAGAATAAACGGTACTTCATAAAACAGCTTCCCAGCCGACAAATAATCTCTTGAAGTAGGATGCATTAATTTATCAAACCACAGTTACGCTGCCCTTTGCAAAATAACACTTCAACACACGCATAGCATGTTCACTAATATTTGCTCCACAATGATTACAGGTTCCATCAAGAGAGAGTTGTAGAATTTTACTTACATGAGATTTCCATCCAGAAGCGCTGACCTGCATGATAGAAAAGGCATTAAAAGAAATCAGACGAAACACCTTATTAACGGGGGGTCGGGGGAGGGGAAAGGCCTAAAGTTACAACTTACAAGGCTCTGCAAGTTCAGAAAATTGTAACCACCCAAAAAAAAGCATTGGATCACACATTCAACAATTTGATCAATTAGAAAATGAGGAGCTAAGCTACTGTCCGACAGCAGAAATAACCTCCCAATAGATTGAATTTCCAAATCCCGCTGATTATAACCCTAGCAACTAAATACAAATCGAGAAAAATCCTTCAATTGAAATAAACTACATATATGGAATCTAATCAGAGACGCGACAATTCATCCAAGGATACCCGGATTCAAATGTCAGACTTCCACACCACTAAATAAAATGCAAAACAATAATATATATATATATATATCTGAGAAAGAGAAACGCGAACTGACAGGTATCCTTCTTCCCGGAGCTCGCGGAAGAAACCTCCGATGCCTTTTTCTCTGATCGACTTCATCGCACCCCTCACCACCGACGCCATTTCTCTCTCCTCTCTCGCTCTCTGTCTCTCCCAATGTCGCTGTTTGTGAAGGGAACAAAAGGAATATGGATGCAGCGGGTTTCTGGAAATAAGAACAGTGGAAGATGGAAGTTGGGCACGGCCCAATTACTTGATAACTTGCTACAAGGCAATTTAGGCCCAACATCCAAAAAAATTGTATTGGGCCTGATCCATTAACGACGTAACTGCAACAACTCTTTATACATAACAACTTAATTAAGGCTCTGGATCCTCTATTCCACTTTACTATTTCTTCGCCTACTGCACCCATAGATAATCGACATATGAAAAATCATCTATAGGAAAATGGCTTATAAAATTGTGGGTCCTGATAGAGAAAATCAAAAAAATTCATCCAAAAACAATATGAGAGTGAAAATATTAAGAGGAGAGAATAATTACTTTTTGTCATTACAAAAAAATAAAATTATCGACAAAAGATATTTAATAAATTTTAAAGTTTTGGTGGAGATAATTATATATATACATATTTAATGACAATAATTTTTATTTGTCACAATAATAATTTTTTCATATTTTAGTGGAAATAATTATTTTGTAAAAATTGTAATTAGCAAAAATTCTTTTTTTGATTGTGGTTGCTTGTAGGATTTTTTCAATTTCATCTCATCCAAGTAGGACAAAAAAAATTTTGTTTGTAGGAAAATTAATATATCCTAACTTAAAGAAAAAATATTTCAAACACATCAATTATAATTATTATTATTTTTTATCTCACACATCAACTATAATTCTTGCTACTTATAATTTTTACAAAACAATTATCTCCACTAAAACATGCAAAAATTCATTATTGTGATAAAATAAAAATTCTTGTCACTAAATATATATAATTATCTCCACTAAAGCTTTAAAATTCATTAAATATTTTGTGTGACAAAATTAATTGTTGTCTCCTAATGTCTTCTCTCTCGTATATATATATATATATTAATTTTTTGTTTGAATTAAATTTCTTGATTTTCTCTCTCTTTCGGAGCCCACAACTTTTACAAGCCACTTTCTAATAGATGATTTTCCACACGTCAATTATTTATAGGTGCACTAGAAGATAGAACAGTTAAGTGAAATAGAGGATCCGGAGCCCAGTTTTAGCTTGTCAACTCAAAATTTCTTTGGACAACATTAATGCAAACACATTATGGCCTTCAAGTGTTGTCTGAGCAAAGGACAACATGCGAGCACCAGAAGCAAAGGAAAGGGAACAAAAACTGTAATTGAACATGAGGCCCAGGCCGAATCCTATAAAAATTAGCTATTCATCCATTATACTGGGAAGTAGCAATGAGTGAGGCAGGTTAACATAGAAGCCCAGCAGTCTTTACAGGGACAACTGAAGAGGTTATTGTGGTTCTACAGGCAAACAAGGTAGACTTGATCAATTACTGTAGTAGAATCATGAGATCATCTTGATACAAATTATGAGTTGATGTCAGGCAGGGAGCTTGAGCTTCTCGTTGTTTTTCCAGCTGCAGCAAAACAAGGGAATCAAATCAAATCCATAAACTACCACGAGCGCTATAAACCAAGTTTTGCAGCACCGGAACCGGTAGTTTTTCTACAGTGACATGAAAGCATTTGAAATTGCGTGTGTGCGTGCAAAGAGGTAGCCGAGAAAGAAACTGAAATAGCGGATTGATTATCTATAAAAATACCTCTTTATGTAGTAGTAGAAGAAGTCGGCATAAAGAGCAGTCTGAACCAAACCCGATAACCAAGCTGCAATTTTGCCACGAGTCTTAATCAAACAATTGGAAGACAAAAGAGTTGGAAATTCACAAGAAGAAGATGCAGAGGACTTACGTATCCAGCGAATGCGATGTGTCTCCATGAAGAATCGATATATCCAATTAAGGAGATACAAAGCCCGATAAGCACTAAATCAAAGAAAGAAACATATCACTGGAAATTGTTGTGAAATAAAGATGGCATAATATCATAGACACGCACTAGAGCAAGACGAAGGCGCCCGCATGCAATTGTATACGAAATGCATAATTGGCAGAACATGAAAAGATAGACACACTAGTAAATTTACAGCAATTTTGAACCGAAATTAAAAGAACAAGCATCCAAAATACATTTGCTTCCAGCTAATTATAAGGTTCTTAATCCATAAGCAACAATCAGCAAGAGGGAATGCCAAATTCCTCCTATATAAACGGTCTATAGAGAAAACTGAGCAACAGCACAAACTGTCTTGTTTACATTCAGCTGACTTACCCCAGGAGAAATACATAATGGCCAGTCAAGTTGTCAATGTTTTTAGTCCGCTGCAATAGTATCAATTGCGGCAGAATCGCCACAGCTTCAAGATAAAGAGAGAATGTCCAAAGAACCTACAGCAAGAGATGACATCAACACTTGAGCAACCAATCGACACAAGGTTGACAAATGTTACTTCTTGAAAACTCTCAACTACTCGTATGAAAAAGCTCAATTAGGCCTCACCTCCATTACAGTGAAGGTACGATGAACCATAAGAGCCAGCAAAAAGCAAGGGGGAATGAGAACATAATGTCTAAATGTATCTTGATCTTTGCTGTATGTTTGCTTGACAACTTTGTGAAATCTCATGTACCACACAATACAAACTGAGGTCCCAATGAAAACCAGCTTCATTACAGTGTTGTAAAGGGAATAATACCTCGTAAACAAATCGAGGTACCGAGCAAGAAACACGACAACATAGAGTTCTTGAGTCTTCAATGAAATCCCTGAAGAAATCAATTTCACTTATAAATACAGAATCACACCACAGTTCATTCCAAAACCATTGTCGAGAAATTAAAACTATAGAACATAAGAGTATACGACACAAGGATTTAACGAGGTTCGGCAATGTGCCTACATCCTCGGGAGAGGTGACGGCTGTGTAATTTTATTACGAGAGAATGAATCTCACACTCACTCAGCCATGCTCCAACATCTGTCCTTTTTTCCGGTATTCGAGCCATACCTAACATCCATCTTCAATCAAAACTTACTAATTACTGAATAATAATCCGTGCTAAGTTTCTTCATTTCAGAGGAAATAAATACAAGCAAGCAGCTCAACTATTTATTGTAATAAATCCCTCTTTTAATTATATATATACTTTGAATAATATTTGCTGCAATCACTTCAAAATACGTATAAATATACAGATACGAGTGTTGGGTACAAACCAGCACAAGATTTCATAGTTCGTATTTTGAGGAGGAGAAAAATGACGCTGAGGAGATGAGTCATGTCTCCGGCCAGCCGGAAAACGTTCATGGCTGTTGCTTTGTGGTTTGTACCTTGTGCTGTTCCTGTTGTACTAAACTGTGAAGAAGTTTCTGGAGAGTGGTGTGGGACTGGGGGGGGGGGGGAGGGAGTGTTTGAGCAGAGTTGCACTAAAATTGAGAGGGAGGAGGCGCTTCGGTCAGAATCGAGGAAGGAGCACGTCCACGCACGCGCTTATTTATGCGCGTGGAGTCTTGGACATTCATTTCTTCTTCCATTTGTCGGAGGCCGGAGGGAATTGGACTTGGGCTTGTCCGGACCGCATAATACACCCGGATCATTTACCCGCACCCGCACCCGCAATCAGCATCCCGTATGTGATTTTGAATATTTGGATATGGTTAGTTACATATACCCCTCTGAAAATAATTATATCTATATTTCTTTTAAAAATTCATTATTTACACTTAATTTACTGTCATTAGAATTTGGATGAAAAATACCGACGTTAGTAAAAAAACATTACATAAGTTTTCAATTCCAACCCTCATTTAACATTTTCATATAATAATTTTATACTTATAAAAAATATATATAATAATGTTAACTTTACTCCATAATATACATTATATTCATTCCCCTATAAGTACAAAAATATACATTATAATGTTAAATGAAGGGCAACATTGAAACTTTGTGTAAATTTTTTTTGCTGATGTAATATTTTCCGTCCAAAACTCTAACGGGAAGGGTCGGTTGTAAACAGAAATTTTTTATATGGAGTGTAAATATAATTTTAAATTTTTTGGGGGGGAAAGTGTAATTTTATATTTTCATAGAGGATCTAAGTATAATTAATATTATTTTAATATTCAGATTTTGGGTTTTTTTTTCTTCTACTGTATCCTATCCAATTATTTACAAACTTTTATGTTGCCTAAGATAAATACAAGTAATTTTGTTTTGTGACTGTGTCTTGTATATATGGTTGATTGATGTTGGATTTCGTGATCTTCCACAAATGAATTTAATAGCTGATAAAATTCAGCTTTTACCCTTATTATAATAATCTAATTCAAATTCACAATTTTCAAAACTGCATGTCTAAAGTTGTTATTGGAATTTTTGTATAAATATATTGTCTAATATTATTCTTATGACATAGAAACATTTGATATATTGTCTAATATTATTCTTATGACATAGAAAAATATAAATTAAATTATATGATTGACGAATAAAAATATATTTATTTTTGCAAGAATGCAAATTTAATTATTGCGTATGAATAAACATTATATTACTTAGTGCAAGCATTAGTAAATTAAATATTCACATTTTTCTATTAGTATTCAATATTTTGACAATATAATATTTGCAAAATAGACAAATATGTAATATACTAAATGTTGTTATTTTTTGTTGAAAAATTAATTATCATTGACAAACGACAAGTGCAAATGTTAAGAAAGATAATAATAAGCACTGGATGCAGCATGACAACATAACATGTTGTGGGATGAACAACAACTAGAAACACACTCAAATTTGTTCTTTCAATGCACGTATACAAATACACATTTGTATGTGACTATGTATTTGTTACTTTTATGTTTACTAATGAAGTTTACCTTCACCTAAAAGAAAAAATAATATATTTTTATTATATGGTGGCAGAACAATATTTACTCAATTAAGTTTGTTTTATAAGTATATTTTCTCCAAACACTACCGACTCTTGATTATGCTGCATCTTCTAGTTATTTCTAACAAAAATACTTTTCTAAGAGCATAAATTTTCGCAAACACTCCCTCAATACGCTGCTCTCTTATATTTGTTTTCATTTGATTTAACTAGTAATTCCATCGAGAATATGGTTCCTAGTTCCCTTGTAAACACGTTATAAAAAAGTAATATTTATTTATTTTTCTATTATAAATATATTTTTATGGTGATCTGTTGTAACTCATTACTTTAACATTATGCTTAGAAAAAGAATTATAGATAAATATAATAACATACATAAGACTTCACGATTAGATATAGAATACGACAATATATGAAACAACGAATGTAAAAGGAAAAAAATCAAGATCAAGCGGTTCAATCTATCACCTCAATAATTTTCCATTTACATTCATATTCAATACGCTATTTAGTTCACAAGATGGTATTTAAGATTTAAATGTTACAATCTTGCTTGAGTATCACTGATAGTGCTAGAAATTATGAATTATTAAAATACCCTTAAGTGTATCATTATTTACCGTTATGTCATAGGTAGTTAAAAAAGTACTGGGGTGATGCCAAATTACCAAGACGCCCCTAGTAGTTAAATTCAGGCCGTTGGATTGACATCGGTTGAATGACGATACTGTACTTTACCCCATGTAATTTACTATAAATAGGGGGTAATCCTTTGTAAAACGATATCACATTTTCATTAATACAAATTTACTTTTCCTACTTTTGGAAGAGTTTTCTAAAGTTTTTGCCTCGCGACGTCGTTTTGAGTTACCGTGCCTGAATCAGCAGTGTCCCGAATCTTACACCGTCAATCACAATGACAAAAATTTGTATCTCAAGAATCTTTAAATTTTTCTTCTAAAGTTAGTATTTTCGATCAATTTATCTGGATATGTACAACATGTATCTTAGCACATTCACAAATATAGATATAAATTACTATTTTTTTTTTATTTGGCCAAATCTCATTGTTAGTCCTCCATGTCTTATTTTTGTCCCGTTTAGTTCGTCATATTTTAAATACACTTTAGTAGTCGCTCATTTTTAAAGTTTGTCACATTAAAGTATTTGATCATTAACGGAATCTAAATTATAAATGATGGAGTGTTCCAATGAGAAAAGGGTATAATTCGGAAAATGCCAAATTCATATATTATTCTTCCATAAAACATTTAGCTAACGCATTAAAATATTATTTGCATGAAAATAAAATACATAAAGTTTCACAAAATCACAAGATTCGTCTAAAATAAATATCATTGCAATCGTAGAGACAATTATGATTTATTTGATGAAGAGATTGCAATCGAAGAGATAACACATAACAAAGTATCCAGTGTTACTTTGTCCAAAAGTGCAAAAATTGTTGAAAAATTCTAAAGATGAATGTAGGGCATTGGTGCACATGCTTAGTAATTTTTAGTTTAATTATGTCGGACTTTATGTTAGGGCATTACAGAGTACAATTGCAGTGATAGACTCAACATAAAATACTAATAGCGTTTGAGGACTGTGCAGGCTTCGTTATGTAGTATAAACGGTGTGTTACATTAAAATTATTACAAAGCGTTGCGAGACAATTATTTATGAAGAAAAAATAAAGAAACTACTGAAACTAGGAAAAGTATATGATGTTAAACATATAAACATCTTTGTCGGCATTAATGACAATTTGATATCGATTTTCTAATGCAAAATAAATTATAGCACGTGATGTGATATAATTATATTGACATTTGAAATTTACTTTTTCGCAAGTTATTTATATTTCATTATGGGGAGAATTGCAATGACCTTTATTTTATACACCATCTTGTGATTTTTGGAATTTTTTTGTATTTTTATCGTGCTACAAATTTGAAAATTTTCAATTTTACCCATTTTCAATGAATATTCCATTATTTATAATTTAGATTCCGTCAAATCTAACATTCAATGACTTTAATGGGACAAACTTAAGAGATAATAATTTCTTAAAATGCATTTAAAAGATGAGGGATTTAAATTGGGACAAAAATCAGGGACAATGAGATTTGGCCTTCTTATTTTCTTTCAATGTTATTTCAAAGTATTTGTTGGATTTCAAGAAGACCAAAATTTAATAAGCATGTCCACTAATTTAAGTAATCCAACCCAAATTAGAGAGAAAAATAGAAAAAAAAAAAAAAAAAGGAGCGTCTACTTTTGACATATATAAGTAGGGTAAATTACATCTAGGTTTGACATAATTACAAATACCTTATCGTTATTTGAAAAATTATAAATTTAAAAAAATTACAAATATACCATGAGATTTGTAATTTTTAACCAAAGGGCAAAAATTGACCATTTTACCCATAAAATTTTTATTAAAATTATAGAAAAATCACTCGAGGCAAATTACATTATTCCTCCTTTGTGTAAAAAACCTCTCCCTACGCATTGTAGTCCAAAAAATTTAAGAATTAAATAAAAAATAATTCAGTGCATAAGGGCATTTTCGTCAGTTTACCCATAAAAATGGATGGTAATGGGTTATTTGTTAGACGGTTACAAACCTCAGGGGTATTTGTATTCTCAAACAACGAGAAAGTATTTGTAATTATGCCAAACCTTAGGGAAGGTACATGTAATTTACCCTATATAAGTAATACATACATATATTTAAATCCCATGCTTTAACTAAAGCATAAAAATACAAAAAATAGCAGCAGACTGGTCACTGAATATACACACTCCAACGCTTTTTGCCCTTTTTCTCTTCTACTGTGAGTATGATATCAGGTATATACAATACAGCTCAACTTTAAGAATTACATACACAAAATTACATAAAAAAACTAGTAGTAGTGGTAGATTAGATGGATAGATAGATGCAATCTCACTATGCGCCTCTTTCTCTCTCTCTAACTATACTATATAAAACGGGAGGGAAGGTCCAAATACCATTTTCAAAGTCCCTCTCTTTCTCTCTCTAAAATCCCTCTGCTTCAATTTGAAGCTGTCTCTATTTTTTTTATTTCCATTTCCATTTCTCTTCTCCTCTGCCTCACTCCACCTTTTTCTCCGACGACCGCACCTTCTCTTCACTGTTTGCACTCACTAGGGTTTCTTTACTCCCTAAGGTTTTGCTCTAGGGTTTTTGGAACGAGCTGCTGTCACTTTATTTCTTATTTTTGGGCTAGGGTTTAATTAGAGCGACTGCTGATCTCTGCCATGGCGGCGGAGAAGCTACGGGATTTGAGTCAGCCTATGGATGTGTCTCTGCTCGACGCCACTGTCGCTGCTTTCTATGGAACTGGATCTAAAGAGGAGGTCTGGAGTTCATCCTTTCGGCTTTTTTTTTTTTTTTTTTTGTTGCTGTTTTATGCTCCTGGTCGTTTTTTTACTTTGGTTTTCTCTAGGCATTTGATTGTGTTTCCCTGTGTATTTATCAGGAACAATTGTACTACTTAGCTGTTTTTAAAATTTGGTGGCATGCATATGATTTATGTGGAGTTTAGTAATGTTGATAATATCGGGTGGATTTAGTGTCCGTACGGTATCGGAGGTTGTGACCTTCCGCATTTTTGCATACGGACTAGCTCTGTGTCTGGTTCAGTTGAAATTGCTTGCCATTGATTGAATGCAGTTCATCACTGGTAATAGTGACATTGTCTTGAGTTCTGGAAAAGTTGAATATGATCTGTAAAGTGCAGAGTTTCAAGTGAAGAATTAAAGTTGGATAGAGTCTGTGGAGTGAACTGGAAAGTTCAATCGCCCTTAGTATTTGTGATGTGGCCATTGAATGTGGGCCCCCTCTGTCATGTGGATTAGACCTGAATTGAATTTGAAGCAGAGAGTGGCTTCTTTTGTTGCCATGCAAGTGGTTTTAGGTCATAATGTTTCTTGATTTTGATTTTTATCTTTTTCTTGTGGCTAGGTGATTCCTGTATTTAAGGTAAAAAGGAAGTACTTAAAAATCGTCACTTTGTTGCTCTGTTTTGTGGGAGTTTGCAGTTCTCATGTGCTAAGAACTCTCTATTCACAGTGTCATCACGCTCTGGTAAAGAAATTAGGGCTTACTACTTAACTTTGTGGATTCGAAGTGTTGTATTGCAGCATATGCACAGGCAATTTTTATTGTTTCCATGAGAGAATAGCAGTTATTTCTTTAGCTCACACGAATGAATGGAAAGTAAACTTCTGGAACCCTTTTGCTGCAATACTTTTTCGCTCACATGAAATGAATGGAAAGTGAAACCTCTGTAACAGTATTTTTGAGACATTTGGAAATTCTAAATAGCTCTGCTTTCTTTCCATGCTTATGAAATTTGTAAATATTTGCTTCGTCATGCCATTCTCGTGCTTTTTGGCATATTTTTCTGATGTCCTTCTATGATTAAAATCTTGTTATGAAAAAAGTTGTACTTCTGCTGCTTTGTCTTGTGTGTGGCGCTATGCCACTAAATTGTTATTTAGGGTTCATCTTGTAACTTGAAGAAGAGGGAAAATTCCTTAAATGGAAAAATGTCATATTCTGTTCTGTTGTGCAGTCCCTGAATTTTGCCTCTTATGATAGTTAGCTTGGGAACTTATGCAACGCGAAGTGCTATTCTATTCATTGAACTGATTTTACTATTGAATGGCTCATTCCAACTTTGGAAATTAATTGGATCAATAATGTAGCTGTCGTTATGAAGGACACTATATAGTCCCCTAAAGTCTTTGATCATTTCTGCAATTACAAATTCAATTGATCATGGATAGTGCAATGTGGACACATCCCCACCCACACGCACACAGAAAAAAGAAAGGAAAAAGAACTTGGATTACATCAAACTTTATGAGGTACCATGCCTTCACTCGACATTATTTAACTTCGCAAGTAGAACGTACAAAGAGAATGTGTGCTGTACTGGCGGTAGTATATGCAACCAGAAGAATTTCCGCTAAAAGTTATACAGGAATGAGTTTCATGTTCATCAAGTGTATTCATAAAAAGTGTAGGAATTGACACCTCATTATCTGTTTGATTAGATTGTAGTAAGATTGAATCTCATAAACAATGCATTTCCTGATATTGGATAGTTCTTAAACTGCTGGTAAAAGATGCAGAGTTTGAGTTGGAGGGCTTCTTTGAGTAAGATAAAAATAGAAGTTCTGAAAGGACTAGCTGAATGGCCGGGTTATGTAAAGAGGCAGGGTGGATTAATATAATACTGCAGTCGAAGAAAAAATTACACCAGCCATGTGTCATCAGTAGGAAATTAGCAGTTATATAGGTGGATAAATTTCCACCATTATGCACGGTCAAAATCTGGGTGAAGTATGGCTAATGGGGGTCAATGGTCTTGGTTATGCATTTGGTTAAAGATTCATCTTATGCATATTGAGACTGGACTTTGGTTAATTCATGTAACCCAGTACATTTTCATGCACTCAGAAATTTCTCATGCAACTTTGTTGGTATTAATATTCTGTAAGGAATGCTCCTGTTCATTATGGCATCTCTCACATCCGGAACATGTCTCTGGTTACAGCATGCCATTTATCCACATATTATAGTCCTGCAAATATTGTGTTTAAGTTCTGGTTGTAAGGAGATCCAACTGGCATGACACTATCCACATTTAACATGGATTACACTACGAGTAGCTACCAATTTTGGGCCCAGCCACGAACTCACCCTTTATGTTCTTTTTCTTTTGCCTTTTGCGACAGAGGACTGCGGCAGACCATATCTTGCGGGACCTGCAAAACAATCCAGATATGTGGCTACAAGTGGTCCACATTTTATCTAACACACAGAACTTGAACACCAAATTTTTTGCTTTACAGGTCCGTTATTATGGTCACGATAGTTATTGTGGCTGTTTGCTGTGTTTTTTATGACACATTTGCTATTGTTTGTTTCGCTTCTCTACTTCTTACATTGTTTGGAGATACTTATGATGCTGATGTCCAGGTCCTAGAAGGTGTTATTAAGTACCGATGGAATGCTTTGCCCGTTGAACAACGAGATGGCATGAAGAACTATATTTCTGAAGTTATAGTTAAAGTAACAAAATCTTTGCTCTTCTGGAAATGATGTTTCTGTTATTTCCTCCCACCTTATTCGGAGAATATTGTATTGATCATTTTATGTTTCTATTAGCTTTCCAGTGATGAGATCTCTTTCCGGCGGGAGAGGCTGTATGTTAATAAATTAAATATTATATTGGTTCAGGTAATATTCCAGTCCAGATGATGCTCATCAGTAATACTTTATTGCTTTCCTATAGATAATCTATTAATCGAACATCCCTTTTTATTGGATTTTTCCATGTGATTTATCTTGATTATGACCCTGTTCTGTATATTCAGATCTTGAAGCATGAGTGGCCAGCCCGGTGGCGTAGCTTTATTCCTGACCTGGTTGCAGCAGCAAAAACAAGTGAAACTATTTGCGAGAACTGCATGGCAATTTTGAAAGTAAGTAGTTCTTACCTCCCTATGAATTTTTTAATCCACTACATCTAGTTGACTTGAAGATGTCACTTTTTAGCTTCTAAGTGAAGAAGTTTTCGACTTCTCAAGGGGTGAGATGACTCAACAAAAGATTAAAGAGTTAAAACAATCGTTGAACAGGTAATCATGTGATGTCTGTTCCCAGGTCACATCTGTCAAAATATTTGTTATTTTGTTAACTGATATCTGGCATATTTTAATTTTCCTATTCCACGTATATTTCCAGGATACAATTAAATTACTTGTGTAGTGCTTGTACCTATTTATTTCCCTGAATTTACCTATCTGGTTTAGTTCTGTATTTCACTAACGCAATGTTATCAATGCTGTGATTTTTGATGTGTAAATGATTTGACATTTTTCATCCTTTCATTTGTTCAAGTACTGAGAAGCTTCTTGTTTTCCTACAGTGAGTTCCAGCTGATTCACGAGTTATGCTTATATGTTTTGTCGGCATCTCAAAGGGCTGAGCTTATCAGGGCCACCCTGGCCACACTGCATGCTTTTCTTTCCTGGATTCCTCTAGGCTATATATTTGAATCACCACTGGTTTGTATTTCTTCATTTCTTGTGGTTACTTGTTAGATGAAAGAAATGGCTATGATCTTCTATGCTTGGCATGTCCAGAATCTTTTGTTGCAAAGATTGCCTGCACATTAAGTAAGATTTGACGTGCTCCTTTTATGCTTTTGCTTGGCAGCTTGAGACACTGCTCAAATTTTTCCCTGTTCCGGCATATCGCAATCTCACTCTGCAATGTCTGACGGAGGTATATGGTCTGCCTTTGTCACCTTCAAAGTTCTTGATTGTGTATTGTCTAAAAGATAATACTGGCTTTTGCATGTTTTGTCTTAAGCAGGTTGCTGCTCTTAGTTTTGGGGACTTTTACAATATGCAGTATGTCAAAATGTATACCATATTCATGGTGCAATTGCAGGTAGTGTAGATAATTCGTCTCGCGCAGTATCGCGTTATGGTTTTCATCTTTTCGGGTTTAGCAACAATAATTGGTACAACTCACTGGACAGTATGCTGATTCGTGATGTCTTTTTGTTCACTGCTAGACCATCCTCCCACCTACTACCAACTTTGTGGAGGCTTATGCAAATGGCACAACTGAGGAGCAGGTGCTTGTTTGTACGTAAGAATTCAAATGTTCTCGTGTTTAAGTACACTAGTAATCTGCTATGTTTTTTGTCTTTTCCAGGCATTTATTCAGAACTTGGCATTGTTTTTTACATCATTTTACAAGGTAAATTCTCTTTCTTGTTTTCTGGCAAATAGTCAAAATGAAGGCAAAAAGAGAGCTCCAGCAATGGGGGTGCTGAACTTAATCTTGAAAACATGGAAATAGATGAAAATTCACATGTAAGGGATAATCTGTGGATCAGGAAGGCTCATCTCGCTCCTTTTGCGATTTAGTTCTTTACAGATGATTTTCTTGGTCTGTGGGTGGAAACTTCCATACACTTGAGTTATGTTTATGATAGTTGTTGCAATCTTCCTACCAAATATGTGAATAATATATCAATATCACGAAGTAGGATTTTCATGTAAGACTACCCTTATTGTAAAATGAGACTTAGCTCTTTGATCAATTGGTATGCCTAGTCGTCTGAAGTCAACATTTCTGTGAGTGTAATTCAGATGTTATTGCCAAAGATCCTCCCTCACTCTCTGTTTGTCTAACCTAAAATCGTGAACCATCTTGTCCTATTGCTATATAATTAGAACACATATGTGGTCCTGAGTTCCTGGATGCATTACTTTTTGACTAATGGTTGTTTGTTTCCCGGGTGTCAGTCTCACATACGGGTACTAGAATCTTCACAAGAGAACATAAATGCACTGCTGATGGGACTTGAGTATCTCATCAATATATCTTATGTGGATGACACTGAAGTTTTTAAGGTACAATATTGTTTTATCCTCCGTTGGTTTCATAATGTTATACAAAAGCCGTGTTGTTAATCACTCCTGATGTCTTGCAGGTTTGCTTGGACTACTGGAATTCCTTAGTCTTGGAGCTGTTTGAAGCTCACCATAATTTGGATAATCCTGCAGCAACTGCAAGCATGATGGGACTACAGGTGCTATGACAGTCGAATCTTCTATCTCTTACCTTTAATCGAGAGTCATGTTATCTCGTTAGTCTTTTGTGTAAATAGTCAACTTGCTTATTAAATTAAGTTAAGCATAGAAGTTCCAGTTCATTGGAAACTGCTTTGTTGGATAAGTATGTGCAGCCTCCTTTAAGATTGAGATGGATAAATTTGAGAATAAAGAATTGGGGGGGTATTGAAATTTCTCATGCTGATATGATCACATGCTTGAATTTTAAACAGTCTTTCCCCACCCTAGAAGAAAAAGGGGGGAGTAAGGGAACAAGGAGTGTAAAATCCATAACTGTTTCTTCACCATCTTTCATTAATGTATGGGGATATTGCTGATGCCTGCCTGCTGGCCTTTGTATTGAAAAAGCAGATGCCAATGCTTCCGGGTATGGTTGACGGACTTGGTTCACAACTCATGCAGCGACGTCAGCTGTATGCTGGTCCGATGTCAAAGTTGAGATTACTGATGATATGCCGCATGGCGAAGCCCGAAGAAGTTCTCATTGTTGAGGATGAAAATGGAAATATAGTTCGTGAAACTATGAAAGACAATGACGTGCTTGTGCAGTATAAGGTCCTGCAAAACTTGAATAGCTAATGCAAGAAATGTTTCTTGTCATCTCCTCTTGAAATGTTGTATTGTTTTTTAACTCATGTTTCTGATGTTCAATGATTTGCAGATAATGAGGGAAACACTGATCTACTTGGCACATCTTGATCATGAGGACACTGAAAAGCAGGTTCGATTTAGAGGGACTCTCTGTGTGTGCTTGCTAAACAAATCTAGCTTGTGTGAGTGAAGTATGATTAGCTCATCTAATGAAATAATTAAGTTCTTGTTATATCAGTCTGCATGAAAAGTTGATTTTAGGCATGGCTTACCTGTGCATTCCTGATTGTTTGAGCATGGGTGGATTTCTGACCTAACTGTTACATTTAGTGTTGCTTTGGAAGAATGATGATGTTGTGCATCTGACTGTAGCAGGTAAGTCTGACACCTATGTGACCTGTCGGACTTATTTTTTCAATATTTAGGCATGACTCTGGGTGACTAAAATCTTATTGCTACGCTTCCAATATAAAAAATATTGCGAAGCCTATCGTGACCGACACATGCTTTTGAAATCTTTAGTGGCATTAAAATACCCAAGCTACTGGCTTTGCAAAGTTATTCTTGCTTAAAGATTCCTTGTCAAGAGAAATGTTCCTATGTCTTCTTTAGGAGAGTTTGCTGTTGATTTATGTTTTTGTTGAAATTCCAAATTTTGCTAAGTGCTCAAGCTAATTAAATTATGAAATTAATTCCTGAATATCGGTGCAGATGCTGAAGAAATTGAGTAAACAACTAAATGGAGAGGATTGGACTTGGAACAACCTAAATACGTTGTGTTGGGCCATTGGATCTATATCTGGGTCAATGGTGGAGGAGCAGGTGGGGCACTTTTACTGGAATATTGTTCTTTGCTTTCTGCATACGACATTTTACAGTCATCCTTGAATTAATTAACAATTATGGCCTTTCATATTTTAATTCTGCTGCATGCTTTGTTTCTTTAATGTAGTAGAAATGTAGCTCTTCAGATTATGTGATTGTCCATGATGTAAATGGTCCAGTATGTGAGTGATTGTTAGTTTCTTTTTTAAATTGCAGAACGTCTATGATTTTATTTTATGATTAGACTTGGAATTTCGGGTGTGTTTTGTTCTCTTGTTCTAGAATTTTCTTTATATAAGATGCTATCTAACCTTTCTACTATCCTAATTGTTGTGTCACCATGTTTATTTTGAAAGTGTTGGCATCTGATCTCTTCTTTAGATATTCATGCAGCTTATTTACCTTTGGCAGGAAAACAGATTTCTAGTGATGGTCATTCGCGATTTGTTGAACCTCTGTGAAATCACCAAAGGAAAGGATAATAAAGCCGTCATTGCAAGTAATATAATGTGAGGCTCTAGGAACTCAACTAATCTTACTGATAAAAGTATGATGCTGCATGAGGGTTTATCCCTAATTAACATACTTATCATGTATGCTTCTCTTCATAAATTGGTGTGGACATGGCAAAAGAACTGTGCACCAGTGGTTGTTGAAACTCGCTTCTTATGTTTCTATTGCCTTGTGTCCAGGTATGTGGTTGGGCAGTATCCCAGATTTTTGAGGGCCCACTGGAAGTTCTTGAAAACTGTTGTGAACAAGTTGTTTGAGTTCATGCACGAAACTCATCCTGGAGTTCAGGTTGAATATCACATGTGATTGTTCTAAACTGATATGAGACGGATATCTATATCTATATATATATTAAAGAATAGGAAGTCACCTTATTTTCTCTGCATCTTTTCATTTCCCTTGTTCATCCAACAGTTCAGCAATGTTCTGAGTATACTTGTATTTTAAAATTCTTTTTAGTCTTCTGTTGTGCACTAAACTCGTTCTGCTGTCTGCACATTTGTAGGACATGGCGTGCGACACATTCTTGAAAATTGTTCAAAAGTGCAAACGGAAATTTGTCATTGTTCAGGTTGGCGTTTCTATGGACAATAATTTCTGAGATAATGATGCTTTTAGAAACAATTAACCGTGCCTGTCGTCACTTTCATGCAGGTTGGAGAAAATGAGCCATTTGTATCAGAACTTTTGACAACACTTCCAACAACTATTGCAGATCTTGAGCCCCATCAGATTCACTCCTTTTATGAGTCTGTACGTCCTCTTTATATCAGATATTCCCTTAGCTTTGGCTGCCATGATGTTCTTTATATAAGGCATTTGTAATTGTTGCTACTTTATCTCTTCTAGGTGGGCCATATGATTCAAGCAGAATCTGATCCTCACAAGAGAGATGAATATTTACAGAGGTTGATGGAGCTTCCTAATCAGGTAAGATCCTACTTTGTTACTGCTGTTTTAAAAAATGATACCTGTGTTAGTAGTTTCTAAATGTTCCCCCTGCTTTCCTCTTTTGTCATTTAGCTAGTGTTAGCACCTGTATAGATTACTGTGCGGCTAATGCATAGTCTGCTGCAGAAATGGGCTGAAATTATTGGACAGGCGCGTCAGAGTGTGGATTTCTTGAAAGATCCAGATGTGATAAGGGCAGTGCTTAACATTTTGCAGGTGTGTTTCTGGATAAGCATGCAATATGATTATATTCTGCAGCTAATTCTAATTAGATCATCTCCATATTCTTGAAAGCGGTAATAATCAGAATAGGATAAATTGTTTCTGTCTGCAAGAATTAAGGGCTTGCTGCTCCCTATTAAGGGGTGGTAGAGCAAGAGTTCATCATCAGCCCCCTATAAAGAAGCAAAGTAACCGGTCATGGATCGACCATCTTGCTTTAGAGAAAAGAGTTCTCCATAAAGCTGAAAAACACTAGAAACATTTTTCTCATGTAGAATACATATCCCACAACGCGTCCCATATCGCCTTAGCTGAAGCCCAAAACATGACATTTGGGCAGGCGGGAAGTGGGTGGAGGCGAGTGAAAGAAAACCGGCAGGGTGGGCGTCAGTGACAAGTTTAGGGTGTCTCTGTGTGTCTCTCTCTCCTCTCTCTTTTCTTAATGAAATCAGAAGATTCAGAAGCTGCTCGATACCATGAGGCGTTGTTTAGATTTGCATCACAGTATGAAATCAATCATGGATGCTTAAGCACGTAGGGATGCTCATGGACAAAGGCAGATTAGATAGAGCATAAGCTGTGGATACATTTGGCAGAGTGCTTATTGTAGATATTACTATTTGTTATCTTTGTTGCTATCTCTTCGCCAGTTCTTAATTGTGGTTTGGCACTTAGTCAGGTGTATATACTATATATTTGAGTAATAAAAAGAAGGTTTTCTAACATGTAATCTCTCTTAGAGGGAACCAAGCTCTGATTGGGTTACCCTTAGTTTGAAGTTGTAGAGCCTTTTATAATGCCTGGAGATCTATGACGTTTTTCCTCAAAGATTGCATTTCGGTGATTACTACATCGTAATGTCTAGAAATTTGTACTTTTAAGATTTTAGGAGTGACCTTATTTTTGATGTTATGGTCTATTTTAGAATGAATTTCAGGAATGCTCCTCTTTATGTTAATGCTTCTTTCACGTGCATCTTTGTTGTATCAGTGTTCTCTTATGTATTCCTTTGTTCCTGCAGACAAATACTAGTGTTGCTAGTTCTCTTGGAACATATTTCCTGCCACAGATTTCTCTAATCTTCTTGGACATGCTCAATGTGTACAGGTTTGTTTGCATTTTGTACTTTTAGAATTACTTTTTACGCCTTACCTGATAGGTTTCTATGTGTAATGCTTTAAATTGATGATTAATATTTTCTTCGAATGCCACAGAATGTACAGCGAGCTTATATCAACCAGTATTGCCCAAGGAGGCCCCTATGCTTCCAGGACATCCATTGTGAAACTTCTACGGTAAGTTCCCAATTTTGGAGCTATAAATATCCGTAGTTCTGCATATTGATACTTACTTTATCGTGTCTATTTCAACAGGTCAGTCAAGAGGGAAACACTAAAGCTTATTGAGACATTTCTAGACAAAGCTGAAGATCAACCACATATTGGCAAACAATTTGTGCCTCCGATGATGGACCCTGTGCTTGGTGACTATGCCAGGAATTTGCCTGATGCAAGAGAGTCAGAAGTCCTCTCACTCTTTGCCACAATAATAAATAAGTATGCCTTGTTTTCTTGTGTCATTTTTGTTGCATATTTTGTTTGCATAGTTGATGTTATGTCCATGTGCGACAGCTTGCAATTTCTGGAAACCTGTATGGCAGCATTTGTAATTATACAGCAGCTTTTAATTAATTGTAATTGTATTGTTCTCAAAGTATTGTATGACCATTTAGATTTCTTGTGGATGCTGGTGCATAACGTGTTTGATGCTGATGCTTCTGGCTATTTTAGTCATCATAAGTTCATAACTGCTGTTAGGTTTTGCTATTAATTTTCTAATTAGTTTTAATTGCTCCTTACTTCATTTAGGTATAAGGGGGCAATGATTGAAGATGTTCCTCGGATATTTGAAGCTGTTTTCCAGTGCACTCTAGAGGTCGGTGAATCCTTTGTTTCATGGACGTTCGTGTTCATTTGTTGACTACTTTACCTCTCGTAGAAGTGTATGATAATCCCTGTTGCTTAAGCATGCTGAAAGTCTGTTGCCCAGATAGTCTCATGTGCAAATTGATTGGTTTACAAACATAAAACTTGCAGGATAGAAACATGTGAATGCAGTGGGATATGCGTATATAATATTGATAGAAACATGACTCAGTCCCAATACGACCTTGGCTTGTTTTACATCATTGTTCCTAATTATTGTCATCTTCCAATTCTCTGGCTTCTCCAGGCGCCTTCTTTTTGTTTGAATTTTAATGTAGATCTTTTTAGATGTAAGCATAGTATACCATTCTAGACTGCCTCTTATATCGTCAAAATGTGTATGAAGAACCTGGGTCATGCATTAAATGTGGCAAACAAGCTGTGAGTTAAAATATGTAGTATGGCTGAAGATTGACTTCTATTTTTCTATGGGGATGATCTATTGCGGTACTTTCTTGTGACAATTAGGTGCTACTGCAGTTAGCCTGTGCTTGCCAAATTTCTATGCCGCAGGCATTGGAGACTTGGTGTGATAAATAAGTGCTGCAACATTTTTGCTTGGGCATCTGAACCCACAACTTTAGGCAGCCCGATTTTGCTTAATTCTGATATGGGGACATCTTTACTGTTCTGTGTTTCACTTATTATTGTTTTCATTGCAGATGATAACGAAGAATTTTGAAGACTATCCTGAGCATCGGCTTAAGTTCTTTTCACTACTTCGAGCCATTGCTACACATTGTTTTCCTGCTTTGATCCACTTATCTAGTGAGGTGTGTATCATACTTCAAAGAATTTGCAGTTGCTCGGTTGATAATAAAGTATTCCATTTTAACTTAGGCTTCACTTCAGCTCCAGGAGTGCGAATTTAATTGAAGGTTTTTCTATCACTATCTTTACGTCCCATATGATAAATTCTTGTGTTTTTACTGGTTATGTTCAGCAACTGAAACTTGTCATGGATTCCATTATATGGGCTTTCCGGCATACTGAACGAAATATTGCAGAAACTGGACTCAACCTTTTATTGGAGATGCTGAAAAACTTTCAGGTGTGTCTTGTTTTGCGTCCTTTGTATTTTGCACATAAGTGTTGAATATAGGGCCTTACTGTTTGCATGGATGGCTTGCCAGGCTTCAGAGTTCTGCAATCAGTTCTACAGGACTTATTTTTTGACAATAGAACAAGAAATATTTGCAGTTTTGACAGACACCTTCCATAAGCCTGGTTTTAAGTTGCATGTACTGGTGCTGCAGCACTTATTCTGCCTGGTAATAACTGCCTCCTTCGTCTACTCTTGCTCTTTTTCATGTTTTATTTTGTTTGTGTCTTGCCGTATAGCCGGCTAACTATAACAGCTGTCATGTAACAATTACAGGTGGAATCTGGTGCCTTGACTGAGCCACTGTGGGACGTTGCAACGGTGCCTTATGCTTATCCAAATAACAGCATGTTTGTCCGAGAGTACACTATTAAACTTTTGAGTACATCCTTTCCGAACATGACAGCGGCTGAGGTATTGAAGGAAAACTTCTGGACACAGTTCAGATGCATATTCATGTGTGACCCAACTTACACCCATTTTGGGTTTTTTCAGGTGACCCAGTTTGTGAATGGACTTTTTGAGTCGAGAGCTGATCTTTCCTCATTCAAAAACCACATAAGAGACTTTCTTGTGCAATCTAAAGAATTTTCAGCTCAGGTGAAGTGTTACTCACCTTTCCAAATGTTGAATCACACTACATGCGCCTCATTGATTTCTCTTAAATATGCTTCTGGTTTTCTTCCATCTTGGAATAATCTGTGGATTAGAGGGTGCACAGTAGTCAGTGGCGCACGGGGCACAATGGCGCCAAGGGCTCCTGGAGCCATGGCGCATGGCGCGGTGTGCGCTTTTTAAAAGTATGGCGCTAGTATACAAAAATAGACTATATATTAATATAATTAGTATGTTCCAATGAAACAATGTAAAAGAAGTTGAACATAAAGATTAAATAACATACTCAACTTAAAAAAAAACTTTATATAATTAAAAACAACTAATGTTAAAGCCTTAAAAGAGAAAAAATATGTCCAAACTCTCAAATAAATCCTAAATAGTTTATCAAAAATAAATTTACATTGTCAAAATTCAAGAAAAATATGTAAAGAAGCAAATTTCAGAATATTAGAAAACAGAAACAAAATTTCAGAAAGTAAATTTCGCTAATATTAAATTTCAGAAACAAAACCTGGAGAGTATAAAGGAAGCAGGCAGAATTTTGCTAATCAAGGGGCTGTTCCATGGCGGAAAGATGGGGAATTTATGATTAAATCATAAGAGAAAACAGAAATTTATATGTTTGCAGAGAAGAGAAGAAGTGGCGGCTGAAAGAAAAGAGTAGACCAACAGACATGTTTCCTCATGCATGCAGCAGCAGCAACAGTCGGAGGGCTTTTAGAATTCTTAGGATTCTGTTGTACTCCCTATCTTTTTTATTTCTCTTTTATTTTCGTGGGCCCAGACCTAAAAAGGCCTAGGCTCACAAAGGCGCGCCTGGGCAATAGCCGGAATGGCGCCCAGGCACGCGCCATGGCAGTGCCTGGGCGAAGCCACGCGCCTTAGCATCGGTTATGGCGAGAGACTTGCGCCTTGCGCTCCTCTCGCCATAGCGTGCCGCCTTTGTGCGCCTTTAACTCACTGAGAGGGTGGTCTAGATACGGTGTTCAATGTGTTGAGTAAATTCTTTGTTCCTCGGTGATTTTTCTTAAGTCTATTCCATTCTGGGGAATTAGTTTTCAACTCAATACATCTGTGCTTGATTGAGCCTTAGTTCCTCTGCCTTTGATCTAGATGGGTCTTTTGATGGATTTTTGGTAGATAATGTCTCATTGTTAAGAATTACAAAATGTGAAGTGCTGAGTCTTGCACTTTCATCCACCATCGGGTGCATACTGTAATCCTATAATCGCATTTATTGCTATGGTGCAGGACAACAAAGATCTTTATGCAGAGGAAGCTGCTGCTCAGAGAGAAAGAGAGCGACAACGTATGCTGTCGATTCCAGGACTCATTGCTCCCAACGAGATTCAAGATGAGATGGTTGACTCATAAGTTTTGGCAAATTTTGGTGTCAAGGCTAATTTTGTGGATTTCTTTTTTAACTCTTTTTAAGTATTAGGTTTGAGCACATCAAGTCTGCAGTGCTACATCTTCCATGTGTAATTTTGCCTCAATTTTATCATCTCCGTAGAATATTTTGCTTGTGTGAAGCGGTGAAGCCACAGAGGCAGACACAGGCTTCGCTGCCGAAGAAACTACATGCTGGTTGTAGAGTACTTTAGATTCTAATTTAGGAATATAGCATGTCACCTATAGATCCCTGGATCTGGTTGTGACACTGTAATGCAGCAGGACGATGTTTGAAGTGATTGTCCTTGGCAGGCAGGCAGGCGCCTATTGGCGACTCGTAATAGGTCTAATGTATACAACATTAATGGGGGTTGTGCAGAAAATTCTCTTTTTGTTCATTTGTAGAACAACTATTATGGCTCCTGGAGTTGTTTGATAGTATGTGTTGTGTTTTTTGGCATTCTGTTCCTAGAATGTTATGAATCCTCTTTCTCCCACAGAAGAGGATGCTAATCTTGAACATGACCATTACAATAGTGTTTGCTAATAAGTTGATTAGGCAAAATGAGGCTCATGTACCAAAAATTAATCTTTTCTGATGGGCAGAAATATGTATGAAAACTTAAGTTGTTTCAGTTTAATTTAAATTCGTTAGTATTCAATTTGATCAATAATTTAAAGTGTAGATCATCTAACTAACTCAATAATAATAATAATATATTAGTTAAGGAAGGAGAAGGAGTGAATAGGAAGTTAAATAAATTAAATGGAAGGAGGATGGAATGGATCTAGTCTTGGTTTACTAAGATTAGTAGTAACCTGAGTACCAATGTCCTTAAAGAGGAAGGCATTCGCAACCTGAAAATAGTAAAGAAGAAGAAAAGACATGCAAATATTTTGAACTAAAACGGAAAGAAGAGCAGCCCCTTTTCGCGGCCGAAGAATCTCTTTCTCTCGGGCTCGGTCGCTCCAACAACAAACATACACATTTTTCACTTCTCTTTCTATTTTCTATTCTATCGCGTACGTATCATTACCATTTCGATTTTCTACTTTTATTTTTTATTCATCAATCATCACTATTATCTCGTATCGCTCCAATTTTTGTGCAAGCCTCGGAATGGGACAAGCGTTCCGCAAACTCTTCGACACTCTCTTCGGCAACACTGAGATGCGGGTACATCTTCAGCACAAACACAAACGGAAACTAATTAATGCATGCATCTTTTTCTTCTCTATTAGCTATGTTTTGAAGTTCGATTTTCGAAATCTGTTCTGTCTGAAAATGTAAATTTTGTGTTCCGTGCTCGAATTATTCCATGGCCAAAAGAGAAAATCATTGGATGAATAAGCTTGATTTCTAGATTTACGTGCATTTGACGTGCTCCAGAATTTCATTTTCTGGATTAATGGAGCTCTGCGCGTACTACTCATATTTCCTTTGATCATTGTGCGTTCTAGGTTCTGATTGAGTCGACAGTTTTGGTGCTGCCTTCAGTTACAAATTGGTGCAAGCACTTTGATTTAGTGTGGAAAACATTGAAGTCACTTTTTCAATTTCATTTTCGTTGGTCTTGATTGGTATAGATTATTGTGTAATGTTACGTATGGTACGCTCTTTTGATCAATGCATAGCACTGGTGCCAATTGGCTCCGAAGTTTCCATTGCTGTACTGAGGTTACATGTTTTTGCATGGGCATTGTCAATCATCATATACAACATCGTCCGGATTTTGTCATCACCATTTTCTGTTTCCTGTTGAATAAGATCACTCTAGGAGGTGTTAAAGTTTTATGCTTAATCGTGCTGAGGATTTCTGAAGTTTTCCGTGGTTCATCCTTGCTTGTTTCCTTTTCTAATTTCATTTTCTTAGGTTGTGATGCTTGGATTGGATGCTGCTGGCAAAACAACGATACTGTATAAACTTCACATTGGAGAGGTTTTATCAACAGTTCCTACCATTGGTTGGTCTTTCTTCAAATCTACTCTGAGATTGTATGTTTTAATATTGATTAGGTCGTTTTGTGTTAAAGATGTGTTGTTGTGCTGTCTTGCAAGTGCCTACCCTCCTCTTCTGTCATATTATTGTTGTCTTTTTCGAAAATTTAAATACTTTTCTGAACTTGGAATTTGATGGTGGAAACTTGAATCTGTTGTTTAACTAGTTGTCAGTTTCACAATGTGCTGGTTGAGTTGGATGCTTTAAATTCCTTCTTCATTTCCCAAAAACTAATCAACTTGTCTATAGGTTTCAGGATTTTATTTTTCTTTTGGTCAGTGCATTTCTTCATGGTGAATGTATTGCTCGTAATCTTAACAAGATTATACCAGATTTGGATGGCTAGGAAAAAAAGGTTCTGATGGTATATGAATAGATTCAACACCATTGAGAGAACTCTGCTCATGTATCACCCGTATGAGGTGCTGCAGATAATACTATCTTGCCATATCTAAGGTTAATTATACCAGAATTCTGGGCACCATGTCTTTAAGACACAAACAAAAAGATTTTGCAATTTTTGCTGGATTTCTTTTGTCCATAAACCTGCAGTAAGCCAGTAAGAATTAACTTGAGAATGTAGAGACCCTCAAACTTATTTTCTTAGAGCTTCAAGAATAATGCATGCAGAATTGTTGGGTGGTGAAGAGAGAGAGAGAGGGGGAGACTGCTTCTTGCACTTCTAACCTCTGCATATGGAAATAGCTCAAATGATTACTCTTTGGATTGTACTTTAGTCTATATCTGCATTTATGTGCAAGTTGTGAATGGTTTATAGGTGCAAGCATATTTTGAGGTTAAACATCAAATGATGAAAGTTATTGCTGCCATGCAGGTTTCAACGTAGAGAAGGTTCAATATAAAAATGTGATTTTTACTGTGTGGGATGTGGGTGGACAAGAGAAATTAAGACCCTTGTGGAGGCATTACTTTAATAATACTGATGGGCTGGTGAGTATCATTATTAGCTTTGTATAATATTTTTCACAAATTTTACATTCTAGAGTTGGCTTCAGTAGTTATTACATTTGCCTAAGTCATCCATGATATGAAAATTTAAATTCAGTAGTCCCCTAGGAAAGCAACATAGTGGTGGTATCTTGACCCTGCAAGAGTTATTTCCACCATAAACAACTTCAGGAGAGCCACGTAATAATACACAGCCAATTGATCCCAAAAATCATCTCTGACTTGGCCACCATTCCCTGCATCTTTTATTCCATACCAGCAAAACAGAACCATGTTCTCACCTTGAAGGCTGTCAACGCCTCCGAGCTGATGGGAGTGGATGTGCGTGTAGATTTCTTCATCTTGATTTACATAGTAAATCGGTAACTGCTATAGAAAAAATGTTTATTGCCAAGAGGAGGATCCCTTCTGATGGAGCAAAATGAACATGTTTTGCAAGATTTTGCTCCTCACTATAGGGAGAAATTAATGACTTCTGCAAAAGGAATGATATGAACACTTAGACGTCTCTCATACAAAGGATCTAACAACCCCTTTCTAATTTATTATTCTGGAATTAACAGGGATCAATTATATGGAAATGAAGATACTGTATTTATAGTTCACAATCTAGTTAGTTAATAGCTGTTTGCTTTTGACATTCTTTCTACTCTGTCAACACAAAGTATTATTGGAACATCTCCACATACATTTTGACTTGGTATAGATTTTCCTTTTGGTTGATTCCTTATTCTTGGCACTTCACTCATCCAGATCTATGTCGTGGACTCTCTGGATCGAGAGAGAATCGGGATGGCAAAGAAAGAGTTTCAGGTTTTTTTTCATGAGGCACTGATATTTCCCCGGCCCAGACTCTCCAATTTTTCCCAGAGCTTTAACATGTTTTATTTTTTGCAGGCCATCATCAGAGATCCATTCATGAAAAATGCTATCATATTGGTCTTTGCAAACAAACAAGACCTGGTATGTTGGTGATCCTCTAAAGTCAAAATTAGACTTAAGGGTGGCAATGTGGCTTGCCAACCATGGTTTGAGTTAGACAGATTCCACAATCAATTGGTGTTTGGGTGCTGACCTAGTCAAGTTTGGATTATGACTAGATCACTACCTGGTCCCAAATGGGAACATCATGGGTTGAAAATGGTTCATAGTAGAATAGGACCAAGATGTTACAAAACATAATGTAGAACTTACAATTTGCACATGTATTCAGGGAAAACAGGCCAACTTCTGTCCAGTTAGCCATTTAAAATACATCATGATAGACAAACTTCAGCTTCTGTTTCTCTGTTGGGAAATTAGGAAAGGAAATGATAAAAGGTCTGGTGTGTTACAGACAAGTCAAGATGCAGAAAGATTAGCAGAATATGCCACTGGATTTTTGTTCTGCTTATTTCTGACAGTTGTTCTCTTGTGTTCAGAGAGGAGCTATGACACCAATGGAAATCTGCGATGGCCTGGGTCTTAATGACCTTAAAGAGAGAAAATGGCATATAGAGCGGACTTGTGCTATCAAAGGGGAAGGTCTGTATGAGGGGCTGGACTGGTTGTCAAACACTTTGAAGGAACAAAGGGCCATTGGATTTTCTTCAGTCGTCTAGCGAGGTCGAAACTCAAAACTTCTGATTCACAACTCTCTGGAAATTAAAAAGCATGCGGCTATAACTTCTTTCTTAATGCTGTTTTGCAGGCTGATATGAGAATTGTTCAATCTGTAAATTGGAAAACCTGAATTTTGGAAGTTATGTCCCCTCTTAGGATTGCGTTTCTGGTTCTTCTCAGTTCATTAGTTGCTTCCTAAGTCCTCAATTGATTAATGTTTTCATACAATGAACCACGAAGCCAACTGCCGGGAGTCGTAAACTGGGAATTCATGTTGATATATACATGTTCCGTAATACTTTCAGAGGCAGAAGGTGGTTGAATAGTTATCAGTTAATAGCATCTTCTCTCTTGTCTTTGTGTACTTTTTTTTTCATTTTTCTTTCCTTATATTCATCTTGTGCAATTTCTGGGGCTCGCCCAAATACTCATAGCATAATTGAGATCATAGAGAGCCCTGTGCTTATAGTGCAAGGGAATTATTGTTAAAGTTTTGAAGTAAATGGTTATTCTTTGATTCATTTTGGTAGTGGTAGCCCCAGTACATAGAGGTTTCATGTTTTATCTTCCTTAAGAGATTACTATGGTTGTGAAGTGTATGCAGTTGAAATCTCAAAGTAAATGAACAAATAGTTGATGATATCACTAGTCTAGTAGTATTTAGTGTGATGGATGATGAAAATGGAGATCCCGTTTTAACGCCTTTACTTAACTGTAGTTAGTGCTGCTGGCATCACAATCACATATGCATCTTCCAACTGACAGGGATGGATGGATGGATGGATGGATGGGGTGTAGAGTATTCGTTTGAATATAGGAAACTCTCAAATAATAATTAATGTGTTGATTTATATATATATATTTTTTATATTTAATAATTTTAGAACATGTAATATTATTTTATATGCATGTAGGGAAAACGTGCCACAACAGCTAGTATATATATACTAATACAAAAAAAAATTATTTTTACTCACAAATAGCGATTAATGACTCTGTTGTACTAACCGATACCAAAAATGACATTCAACTAATAAGATAACTACTTTATTCAATTTTTTAAATTTTTCATTAAATGTTGGGTTAATTACCCCGACCTCCCCTAGTATTATGGGAATATATAAATTCCTCCATTTTACTATGAAAATTATAAATTGAACCCTCTGACTTACATGTGTTAGTCAAATTTAACGGTATGTGTTTAAATGACTATTTTGTCTTTGTTTATAAAACTAAAAATATACAAGCTTTGATGATTGTTAGGAATAGAAATTAATGTCACAACCTACACATACACAATATGTGATTAAAAATATATTATAAAATAATTTAATAAAAGTTACAAGTATACAACCTTTTTAACTTTAAAAATAACAAATTACCCCTAAAGTGTATTAAAGTTATAAAAATAGAGTTATTCAGGTTGAGAGTATTATAGAAAGTTTAGATCAATTCTTTTTATGACATCAGTAATATCCATTAAATCGACTATCAAAAGGGATAATTTGTAAGGTTGATATATTTGAAGGGAATTATGTAATTTTCATAATAAGAGGGGGAATTTATGTATTTCCATAATAGTAGGAGAATTTAGTGTACTTATTCGTAAATGTTAAATTGATTTTTTTTTTTTTTTATGTGATGTGTTGATTTATATATTTTATCATATTTATGATAATATTGAAAAGAAAGGAGAAATATAGAAGAATTTAAGTAAGTTGACTATCAAGAGTATTATTAGGAGGAAATATCCGTTTAAAAGAGTGGAATGGAATGTGAAATATAACCCCTGAAAATTCCAATATCTAACTAACTACTTAATAACTGTCACTGGAATGAATTGCCCCTTTCTTCCCCACCACTCTTTTTCTATTTCACTCATCATAAACAAATATCATCATTTTTCTTTATTACTCAGAAATACAGAGAGAGAGAGAGAGAGAGCAGAAGAAATCCACACAGACATTTATTTCCTTACGTTTCTTTCTTCAATAAAATGTGATTTTCCCCCAACACAGCAGCGAAAGCCAACACAAAGGCATGTCTTCATGTCACTCCTCCACCATGTTAATTACCCCCAAAACTTCTTCAATTCTCCGTCAAAATACCTTTTTCTTCCGAAATTCTGCCAAATTTAGGTGCGTCTTCGATCAGATTGTTCCCAGATTCGTGGTTTCCTCCTCTCTCAGCTCGGTTCTTACCTCCGGCAACGTCATCGCCGCGGCGGCCGCGGCCGGTTCTGGCTCAGTTCATGGAGCCGTATCCTCAGCTATTACTCAAGTGGCCGTCACTGCTGTTGCAATTGCTTCCGGAGCTTGCCTTTCCACAAAGGTCGACTTTTTGTGGCCTAAACTGGAAGAGCAACCGGGTATAACTTGTTGTTTTTCTTTTCTTTTCTCTTCGATGTAATTTTGGGAGAAATAATTTCTTCTAATCAATAGTTGTATGGAGGGGACGAAATATTCCACTTTCTGGAATTAAAATGGAGAAAGCATAGCATCATGTTATGGCACTTAGCTGATGAGCTTAAAAAATAAGCAATTGCGGGAGAGATGAATATTGAATGTAGAAGGTTTACGATGAGGCATGCCGAGTATGAAAGCCCAAGCTCCATGGTCTAAAATTTAAATTCTCTTGTATTTATTTACGATTTTGAATTTATTCAACTGTCCCTCTCTAATGTGTTGTCACTGTTTATGTCAACGCTCAAGCAATTCACGCTTTACACTGTTGTTTGATGGTTCATTATAATAAAGTGTGAGAGCATTACTTTCGGTGCAGGATCTCTGGTTCTGGATGGTGTAGATGTCACTGGGTATACCATATTCAATGATGAAAAGGTTTACAATCTCTATGTGCACCTGTTAACGGGTGCACTCAATATTTATATCCTTTTAATTTCACTAAGATTCTGAATCTGTAAAGGCAGGTCCAAAAGGCAGTTGCATTTGCGAGGAAAGCTCATCATGGTCAGACGAGGATGACTGGAGAGCCCTACTTATCCCACTGTATTCACACAGGGAAAATTTTAGCAGTGTTAGTTCCATCAAATGGTAAAAGAGTATGTCAATCCTCTTTCTCTAATTATACGGTCTGTATTGTGCTGCGACATTACATATATTATGATGAAATTTATACTTTCCCCATTTAAAACCATGCAGACTAGTGAGTGCAACATTATGTGCATATATAAGTGTGCGTGTGTGTGTTTGTGTCATGTCCTTTTTTATGTGAAAGACTTGGAAAAGAAATTTACTTCATGAATTTCAGCATAGACTTTAGATGCATCTGTAATTGTCTTTGGTTCCAAACAGTTCATATTTTGGAAACAGTAAATCCTTTTATGCAGGCTGTTGATACAGTTGTTGCTGGAATCCTCCACGACGTAGTTGATGACACTTGTGAGAGTTTGCACAGCATAGAGAGAGAGTTTGGTGCTGAAGTTGCTAAGTTGGTGGGTGGAGTTTCCAGACTAAGTTACATCAATCAGGTATAACATGTTATAGACGAAATTAAAAATTCAAACTGCAAACCTCCCTGTTGTCATCTATGAATAGCAAGTTTCTTAATAAACAAATTTAACCTTCGCCAAGCTATACAAAGTATTCTCTTGAAATCAGTATCCTGATGTTTGCTCGATATTGTGAATTAATCATACATTTGAGTTCTTACTTTATTTCCACCTTGGTACAATTCTTATAAGATTTTTTTGTGATCTTTAGCTTTTCCGTATGTGTTATATTGACCAAATGCTGATAAGATTTCTTCCTTAGTTACTACGCAGGCACCGAAGAATGAATTTGAGTCAAGCTACACTTAGCCATGACGAGGTACGTGTGCACATTGCTATCCTCCTAACTATTAGCTAAAGGAAGATCCTTTAGATGGCTGATGCTATTATGACCTCATGGAACGACATTGTTCATATTGGGTAACTAGAATGGTTGAGATCAGAAAACAATAGTATAATTAACCTTATTCCCAGCTAGATCACTAGTTTTACAGGTGCCAGCTATAAGGGTATACCGGAAACATATTCCTTTCTTTTGTTTTCCTATAACCATGAATCTGACTTCCAGAATGAGAATGATAAAGAGTATTGTGTCATGTATGAAGTTTTAGATTGTCGTGTACTTCTGTATGGGACTCTGATCAATGCATTCCCTAGTTATCCTTTCTGGAGTGCATAGGTTTCTTGATGTCATTTTTTTTTAACTTATGGTGGGGCAAGGATAACTGTTTCTCTATCAAGTTTTAGTGAGAAACTAGTTCCAGTCAAATTGTCGTTGATTTACACAGTTAAACAAACTAGTGCAATTTCTTTTACAAGCTGAACAAGTCATTTAAAAGAGACAATTCTATGGAAAAAGAAGAAGCTCAGCTGGGTGCAAGACTTACATCTTGTTGAAATTGGAATCCTAATATGTCTCACATGCTGTCTTTTTTTAGGCAAATAATTTGCGAGTGATGTTGCTGGGCATGATTGATGATCCACGGGTAGTTCTCATAAAGCTTGCAGATCGTCTCCATAACATGAGAACAATGTACTTACTCTAAACTTACCTTTTGCTATTATATCTGCATATACTCCACAAGAGATTGTGTCTCTATATCCTAACCAAAATTTTAAGCTATCACAAATTTTGTTTTGCCATTTCCAGTTCGTAATTTTTATGTTCTCCATTTTAGCATGGAATTGCACTTTTATCCTCCAATTGTCTTGCAAAAGCATGGGATTGGTTGTTCATATCTCACATTGTTTACTTATTGGTCTTTCGTAGATATGCTCTTCCTTCCACCAAAGCTCAAGCTGTGGCACAGGAGACATTAGTTATTTGGTGCTCCCTTGCTTCTAGATTGGGTTTGTGGGCTCTAAAAGCTGAACTTGAAGACCTGTGCTTTGCTGTCCTTCAGGTTCCCCCTACTTTTTCTTTTCCAAAAAAGATGTGATACTTAATGGAAGAGAAAACCATAGCACAGAAGTCCATAAACATTATCCAATACTAATGACTGTACATACACTGCATATGTAGCCTAAAATATTTCGCCAAATGAGAGCAGAGCTGGCTTCCATGTGGAATCCCAGCAATAAGACAGCCAACCTAAGAAAAAGTTCTGTGAAGTCCATCAATGTTGTTCAATTTCACAAATGTGAAGAACCTACAGAGTGCGATGAGGAAAACACAAGCATGAAGGTACGAGTCTTGAATTTCAGCCTGGTGCCTTTGGAGAGTTCTTTTCATAATTTAGTAATTGTTTGTGGGCAAGGAACTGACTGAATTCTGTAATTTAAGATCTTTTAAATCTTTCCATGAGGATTCTAACCTCTTTGTTGGTCCCAGCTACATGATTACTGTACCTTATATCTATTTCTTAACAAATAGAAATTGTACTTAAACATTTAATGCCAATCTTCTTTTAACTTTTCTATAGTATGTATGTGCATGCGTGTATAACAGTGACCTCAAATTAGTTAGGGTATGAGTCCATACGTCGGTGCATATGCTCTGACCGCAGTGCACAAAGTACTTCATGGTATTGTTTCTGTCAATTAATTTCAAGTTATACAAATTCTTCTGTGCAGCTGTTGGCACAAATTTGGTCAAGCTTTTATGGCGATTTGAACTTGAGTGATAATATATCTATGTTCAGGAGTGCCATTTATTTCATTTCCACAATGGATCTATTTACTCTGAATTTTCTAATTCTGCAGATTCTTCTTCAAGCTGTCCTTCCATTTGATTTGTTACTGGATAGGAAAAAGCGTGTAATCTTTTATAAAAATCTTACAACATTTTTGGATACGCCAAAAAAACCGAAGGTTGTGAGGGATGCTGGCATTGCGCTGGCATCTCTGGTTGTTTGTGAAGAAGCACTGGAGCGGGAACTATTTATTTCAACATCGTAGGTTTCTGTTTACCCACCACCATAATTGAAACTGTCTGTTAAATCTAGTATCAAATAAAGCATGTCAGATGCATGTAAATTAATCTGTTATGCAACCTGTATTTGCAGTTATGTTCCAGGAATGGAAGTGACTTTATCCGGACGCCTGAAGAGCTTGTATAGCATATATACTAAGGTATGGGTAGAGTTGTAGGTCTTAAACATGCAATGACTTAAATTTCTGCCTTAAGAGTGATTCTTTTTTCGGTCCAATCCATCATCTGATGATTGTTACTCCCACACTGTGATTGTGTGTTGCTCATAGGAAAAGTTCTATATATTAGGTAATTATATTTTGAGTGCAAGGTAAGAATATATACAGGAACTGAACCAAGGTGTGTCAGCATAAGCTCTTTGGTCAAGATCTCATTCTGAATACATTGGTTATTTGGTTTATCCCCTCTTTTAAGCGAGCCCTTGGTTATTTTATGACACTTATTTCTCTGCCACCCAGCTCTGCATTTTGCAGCTATTCTATGTGATGAAATTAGAGCTTTAAACATTTATGTGCAGTAATTCTGTTCCTGCTCGAGTACCACTACCCTTAAGTCATACTCTGTTTATCATTTTGGTTTTGATGGCTAGTTATAACCAACACTCAGTTTGACTTCACTACTCCACAGATGAAAAGAAAAGATGTTGGCATTGACAAAGTATATGATGCCCGTGCATTGAGGGTCATTGTCGGAGACAAAAATGGGACTTTGCATGGGCAGGCAGTTCAATGTTGTTACAATCTCCTTAACATTATACATAGGTATATTGAATGGATTGCCTATCTTCTGTTATCTTGCATATGACTGATCAATAGCAATTGGCTAAGATCACTTTTTCTGTACCCAGATTTTGGACTCCTATTGATGGTGAATTCGACGACTACATCGTCAATCCAAAACCAAGTGGCTACCAGGTCAAAATTTCCATTTTCAGTATTTTGTATAGCCTTGCAAAACCTTCTGGGACAACATGTTTTGCATTGTTTCTGACTTCTCTTGCTGATGCCTTTCCCTAATCTCAGTCACTTCACACTGCAGTACAAGGTCCCGACAGCTCTCCTTTGGAAGTTCAAATAAGAACACAGGTATAAGGTTTCTCAAAATTTTGCTCAGGAACTAGCGTCACCATGTCTCAGTCTTTACAGGATTCTGTTTTCTCAGAGGATGCATGAATATGCTGAACATGGGCTTGCTGCACACTGGCTTTATAAGGAATCTGAGAATCTCTTGACCTCCAAAAGCAGTGTAACTGCTTCTGAAGTAAAGGATTCTGCAGATTTCTCCGAGGACATGGAAGATCAAGATCCTACCGAGGATGATGCACTCATTAAATACAGCTCACTTAAAGTAGGTCACCCAGTTCTCAGAGTAGAAGCTGGCCACTTGCTTGCTGCAGTTATAGTCAGGTATCTTATCATTGATCTCTCTGCTGCGTCCCATAAGTTCTAACTAGCTGAACTGTGTATGAAACTTTGATCTCCCAGAGTAGATAATGGTGGGAGAGAATTGCTTGTTGCTGTAAGCTTTGGATTAGCAGCTTCCGAAGCAGTAGCTGAAAGAAGATCTTCTTACCAAATAAAAAGATGGGACGCTTATGCGAACTTATATAAGAAGGTGTGTTTCAGTAGTTACTCAGTTGCTCTCTGATTTAGTAGAAGGTGACTGTTAACAGGGGGAGAACTTGATTAGCAAGAAGATTGAATATTTCAAAGATGGTCAGTAGGTTGTATTAGATGCCATTTCTGTGCAATGTCCTGAAAAGTATGGTCTCGCCTGAAACTGGAACTGCACATACATCATCCGAGTGGCAGAGTAAAAACTAGAGTTACCTGATAGTGCTTTCCACTTGAATATTGTGTTTGGCTGAGAAAATGTCAGCTATCTGCATTTGTTGGCCAAACCAAATTAGAACATTAACCTTTTATGATTTTGTCTATTATAATTGGACCACATTCTGATCCCAGGTGTCTGATGAGTGGTGGTGTGAACCTGGGCATGGAGATTGGTGTACCTGCTTGGAAAAATACACCCTCTGCAGAGATGGTATATATCACAAGGTATTTTATCACTCTTCTCAAAACCCCCTTTCGTTACATTTAGGCATGTGTATTCTCTCTTTTGTTCTTTCCCTGGCAATATCATGTTATATCACGACCACCTCGAGCATAAAACGTGGAATAATATACTGCTGTGCAGCAAGACCAGTTCCAGCGACTATTGCCTACTTTCATCCAAGTCATTGAGCTGACAGAGCGAGAAGAAACTGAATACTGGGCTGTTGTGGCTGCTGCTTTTGAGGGAAAACCTATTGCTTCTGATGTTTCTAGCTCAAGTTACGAGGAGCAGCCTAGCCTTGCTTTTAATTCAGCTTTGGTGGACAATGGCATCAATAACAAGGTATGTAAATGGCCATTAGATTTTAGCATTGCGCACAATGAAATAACTATTCTCACAGTTCCTATTGCCGTTGGTTTAGTGCAGGGATTATAACATCCCCTTGCTTCACATTTTTACTTGTCTCCTGTTTGATGTATCGTTGCTTGAATAACAAGGTACTACTACTGAGGACAATGCTCCAATGGGAGGAGCAACTGAGATCTGAAGCAGGGTTTCGACAATTGGAGGTTAAAACAAGGAACTATAGGAACGCAGACTCGTTTTCTCTTGGAGAAGTTGCGATTGTATGCTGGCCGAATGGTGAGATAATGAGATTGAGGACCGGAAGCACAGCCGCTGATGCTGCTAGAAGGATAGGATTTGACGGGAAGATTGTTTCAGTAAATGGACAGCTGGTATTACCCAACACACAATTAAAAGACGGTGACGTAGTTGAAGTCAGAATGTAAATTGTCTTACAGTGGATGCTTGGTTAGGGGTCATTTGGTTCAAGTATAGATAGATTTTAAAATGGGGAGAGTAAAGATTACGTCGCATGGCCTCCCTTTTGCCTTGTAATGTTACATTCTAATTCATAGCTGCTTTTGTGGCTCTGCCATTGTAAAATGTAAGTAGTACCTCACTGTCCCTTTTGCCTTGTAATGTTACATTCTAATGCATTAGCTGCCTGTGGCTCTGCCATTGTAAAATGTAAGTAGTACCTCACCGTCGGGACGTCAGAAAATTATGCATCTCCAGTTCTGCTTTCTCATTAGTTTAGCTACTAGCTAATCAATCAAAAAACAAAAAATAAAAATAAAAAAATATCTTGTTCCTCCTCGTAAACTATGCAATTTATGCCTCCAGCTCTTCAAAGCAAGCAGCATAAGTAAGAAAGGGGCTAAAGTTTATGTAGAAGAAGAAATGCCAACATCAGATGGATACTTTACATGAATAAAGCTTGAATACTTGATGGATGAACGGTAATTCTGAGTATCAAGAACCAGAAATACCACTACCAAACTTAAAATGTGGGCTAAAAGTCAATGTGGGTTCTGTCTTATGAGCATAAATAAAAGCTCCAGGTACTATTAACTGATGTTTTACAAAGTACACATGGTGAAGGTTCTACAAAAGTGTACAAGTTGGCAGAAGCATAGTACCAATTGGGTGACCTAACAGTGCCTGTTCATGAAAATCCAGCATCCAACCGCTGTACCTCTACGGATAAGAGCATATAGACTGAAGTTTTCATCAGTCTTGCACATGAAATTATGAGTTACTATGATCAACATTTGGAGTAGGATTCGCTTCTGATGATCTAACTATGTCTTCAATTGTTTCCATGTCTATTGTCATCATGTCTTCACCAACCTCAGCTTCCTGCACCTCAGCCATGATTTCATCTTTGTCCCTTGCAGGAGGTTCCATTCCATTTTCTACTGAATTGATCTGAGGCCGCGCACTCCCACTTTCTTCATGAGACCCATTTGAATTTTGTTCAGTTCCAAGTGGAGATGGATCAGAAGAGATTGTCAATGTAGATGTGACCAATAAATTCTGCAGAAGGAAGATCATCAGATATGGCAATACAATTGCAGAAGCAGCATCAGGAATAAAACAAGAACTGGAGTGATGTTTCTCAAGATTATCGACAAGTAGTTGTGAAGCACTTAAAGAGGAGAGAGAGAACGAAAAAAGCCTGTGTCATATATTTTCATGCTGAGTTCTCTTTCTCTAGCAATTCCAGTCATCATCAAACGTACTATGAATGTGGTTAAAAGTGTCGAGTCAGAGTGTAATAAATCTAAGAAAAAGTAACACGGAATGACTACTACAAAAAATGTACAATGTGCACACTTGACCCAACCAAGCTTACCCTTTGGCCAAGAACCAACAACATATCTTAATACTGGGAAATATATGTGATGAGTCCTTTCAGCAAGGCTAATAACAAGATCCATGTCGAAAAGAAAGTTAGCCTAACCAAGATCTAAGCTCAGCATATAGTTTATTTAAATTTGAGACTAATGAATTTCCAACCTTCGCAAATTAGACAGTCAGGATCCAATAAAATTGAATTCCAAGCACTGCGGTCAATTAAGCTCTGATGCATGGATATGTACCAATTCCCATACATGATAAGCATATTAAAGAGAACAACTAAAGATGTAAGAGGATTCCCAAAATAGTAAGTTTATACTATAAGCTATGCATAAATTTGCAGCAAAAGGTCTAAATACAAGAAATTCAACTATCCAAATAAATATTTACAAGTTGTTTAGATTAATTATTTCCCTTTTTCTGAATTTGACGGTGTTAATCAAAGAAAATAAAATACCTTTTCAAGAGCCAAAGACAGTTTCGACAACTTAGGATAGATACTTCTCGCGGCCAAGAGAATCTGTTCAATAAGTGATACCAAGACATCTCATGAATGAGGATTCAAAACTCAAAGAACTGAATTTGGCCAAGATAGAAGGATAAGGTACAACATATGATTATATAAATAAAAATAATGACTGAGAGAAAACATGATAATGTAGCATTGCTCCAAGGGCCAAAAGGCAAATAATAATATCTTCTTGAGATGGAAATTAACTGATGTTTCCAGGAAAGAAAACAGCAAGCAGGCCAAGAAATAAGTAAACAAAATAATTCATAGCATAATCACCTCACAAAGCCTTTGCAAAGTAAATGGAGGTCCTTCATCAAAGCTATGAAGAGCTGCAAAACATAATGAAATACAACAGATAAATACGCTCCAATAGGTGTAACCCAAAATTGCCTCAACAAATAGCCTATTCAAACTATTCACCGTCTATTGAACAGATGTTAAATTCTTCAGACACAAGGTACCAACTACAAAACTTAATCGGGTTCTCAAGTTGCTGCGCTTGGTAGATCAATCTTCATAAAACGACAGAAAAAGCAGCTCTTAACCACACAAAAGAATGAATAATGAATACTATGCAGGACCTACATCCAGACTAAAGAGAGTAAAACTAAGGTATGTGACTGGGAAGTACCATCATCCAACCTTTTTACCAACTCCTGGAAGGTTTCCCCTAACGAGGCAATTTGCTGCTCTATGGTCATTTTAGCCTCTGGATACTCTGACAAGACCTTCAACATAGAATTAAAAAGTGCATTAAAAAATCATAATAAGAACAGAAATACACAAATGAAACATAATAATCTATCATGGAAACCCAGAGACAATCTCAGCCCACCCACCCTTTTGGGTTTGGAGGGTGGGGATTGGAAAAGAATGCACAGTTTAGTTGTAATCATATGTTGACAATCTGGAATACAGTATACCTCCCCATACCTGCTTAAGATGGTAGGACAATATACTCCTTAGTTTTTCCCAATCTTGCCTGAGATGATATGAGCGAGGTAACAATTAAACAAAAGCATAATTGAGACAGGAATGGCGTACATAAATAGAAGACATTGTAATATAACAATATTTTCAAAGTAACTGCATATGCTCATGATTTTCACAATAAAAATCAAACTTGCTTGAAGAGAAGATCAATATTTTGCTTGAGTTGATTGTTTATTTCTTATTATCCAGAGAGTAAGGGATTCTCTTTAATTCCTAAAACCTGTGGGGATAAAGAAACACGAAAACTGAGATCCAATCCTCTAGATTGTACAAATATACTGACAAGATTGCGGCATCAATGATGTTGATGCTGTCACAATCACAAGACAGTTTTCCTTTACAACCTATACAGTAGGTACCGCATCACCATATATGGATATACTTCACTACAATTATGTGGAAATAAAGGATAATATAAGCATTATTTATGACGCCACAAAAAGAATGAGCCAAAGATAAGGTAAAAGAAGAGCACAACAAAGCAACACGAGAAAAAGATGTGCTGGTTAACAGATTCCACAAGGTAGTACAATGGTTCATATTGAACAGCATAAAAGAATTTGGCATAACAGGTGTTCCCAAAAAGGGTGATACAACTTTCTGTGTGTGATAGTCTTTGGAGCATATATATGACTTTATAACAGCATTGAATCCTATGTATGACTTTATAACCAGCGTTATAATATCAACGACTTTGATCAAATAAGCACTCAAATAAATAGAATGGTTTTGCTAATGTTGCCAAAATTTTGACAAGAAATTCATTTTTTAAGTGCAAAAAAGATGAATATGAGCAATATAACCAAAGTACTGAAGTAGTAAAACCATAGAGCACTGTACACAACCAAGTGCACAAACTGCCATGCCAGACTTGTAAAGGAAAAATATTAGCTGTAGTGTAATTAAACTACTCCACAATATTGTACTAACAAGAAACTCAGAGCAAATAAAATATTTTAACAATCTTTTACAAAAGATAGAACAGAGAAACAAAGGATCCAGATCTGCCGCTGACAGTTAAACGTCCCAAACCTATAGACAAATGCGGAGTGAACTTGCGAATTGTTTACACACACACACACACACAAACAAAAAAGAAAAAGAAAAGAAACAATTAAGAATCTGATTATAACTCAAATTTCTAAAAATAAATTTCTATTGACTAAAAGAGCATACCAATATTTCCCTGTGGATGCACTCGCTTCCAATGTGCCTCTTACTTCTTCTTCAGAAAAAACAAGTTCAGGTTCCATACCTCTGTGATCCAACACCAAAGAAGCTTTAATCAAATAAAGACAAAATGCTAAGAAAAATAGTGAAGTTGCTATCCATGAACTGCAAGAAGTACAGGGACAATATTTTAAATTAAATGCTTTTTTTAACTGATTTTTCTGTTCCTTCATTTCCATATGCTAACAGAACAAACCCAACAACTTTTCATCCAATACAGCTACTTCTATAGTTAATGCAATGACACAAATAGTTGGAAAAACACCCGTGTTACAAACAGAGAATGGAACTCATTGACAAAGAGGTGTTATTTAATTGTTTAGATGGGAGCAAACACAAGGCTAACAAAGAGCCATATAAACTTCTTCGCAGCCAAAATAACATACATTTAAGAATAAGGACAACTCCAAAATAGACATTGATTGCAGCAACAAGTAGCCATCACGATAAGTTCCATTTTACGACATTGACCCATAAATGGACTTCAAGACCAGTTCAAACACCACCTCAACAAATAAATAAGCAACAAGTTCATGAACTATCCTGTCAGCGCACACACAAATAACGCCTGTGCTCTTTATCATATGTTCAATAGGTAGATAAACTCCACAGTAATCAGAGCCGCAAGTACTACTACTACTCCTAAGAGAAACAGAAAACGAAGAGCAAATCTGAGAAACCTATACCCCGCATGATTAGGCATTTCGGGGACTGGATTTTCGTGATTCTGCTCCAGCACGACATCGGCGGAAACAGTCGAATTCTCCAAAACCTCAGCCGCCGGCGTCGCCATTTACAGATTTACGGCGAAAGTTTGGGAGAGAGGTAATTGGAAATGTGTTCGTTCCTTCCGCAGCCCTTTTTCTGGCAGTGGAGTTGGGGATATTATATTATAGGTGGAGGTGCACTGCACCACTGCAAGCTAAAAGGACTGAACTATTATTATTATCATTATTATTTATTTATATAACTTGAGAAATTGATTTGAATGAGAGCGTAGACGAGTTGACTCAAAATCAAGTTATTTCAATATTTTACCTATTTTTATTTAAATTATTGATTTATTCTCTCATTTTTCCGCTTTATTTTTTCATTTTTCCTCACTTTCTTATTAAACCATAAATTGCATTTTTGTGTCCCCAAAAAATAAAGAAATGCAGTTTAAATGAACATTTTCTCTAGAAATTATGCCTTTTGGGCTTATGATGATGTGGGCTTGGGGTGGGCCCAACATTGATGACCTTCAGGTCTAATGGGCCCCACTGAATCCAATTCTTCTTTTTCAGATCCTTATTCATTTCTTGGTCTATTATTATTCATTCCATCGACCACCACCTCCTATTTAAAAAAATTAGACAAGAAGCTAACATAGGAAGAATTTGGCTTTGTTCTTCATTGAACAATAAGAGAGAGAAGCTTTCTTATTACCAAAGAGGTAATTGACAAAATCCACAAAGACTCTTATTACAACCATTGTCATCAGAGGGAGCAAACCAAGAAGGTTCAAGAATTCCATCCATCTGAAAAGCATTACGAAACACGGAAACAGAAGAATGATGACTCTGCTTTACTTTTCCGTGTACGAGCACTCTGTAGTAGGATTCATCCACCTATCGGTTTTCAGGAAGAGTTCTGAGAGCTGGTCTTGCAGGAGCAGCCTGTTCATTTATAGACAATTTATTTTAGTTAATGTGTTGCAACACTTCACTCAATTAGCTACAAAGAAAACCTTCTCTTACCTCATTGTCTTTTTCATCTTTGCTCAATTTGTTTGTGATCTCTAGTTTTTCTTTTAGTATCTTCGTCAGCTTTCGCATACTCAGATCATCATACTTTGTGTTTGGGACATTCTCAGCGGCTGTCTTTACTCTCTCTTTTGTAAGAACAAGTTTAGTTCCACTGCCGATGTTCTCTTTGTTGTCTGAGATAGCAGCAGTCATTCTTTTCTTGGTTGCAGATGCCTTACTTGCACATCCTTTTACTGGTGTCAAACAGGATGGTGGAACGACGAGACATGAATCTAATCCTGCAAAGCTGGGTGGATTCTGATGGGTAACTTTTGTGCTTTCTTCACTTTGCACGACGTCAATTTCAACAGGTTCCTCTACTGCAGCATCATCACACTTTGATCCAGGTAACACCTTTGCGCTTTCTTCATTTTGAACGACTTCAATTTCTCCAGGTTCCTCTATTGCAACATCAGCTAACTTGGTCGCGGGTGACACTTCTTCAGTAGCTTGTTGCAATTCGAGCTTGTTCGTCTCATTTTTTTCTCCAATGGTTGCCCAATTCTCACTAAGATCAGCAATAACATCATTCCAATTGGAAACGTTCAGATTCATCTTCCAACTCTCACTAAGATCAGCAACAACATCATTCCAATTGGGAACATTCAGATTCATCTTTGCCTCATCTTCTTCATTCATCAAACTAATTTGCATGCCTATCTCTGTTGGTTCTTCCTTAGCCTTTAACATGTCCAAGGACTCATCAGAATTGAATGCCTTGTCAACCACAGCTACATGGGCTTCTGCTGCAATTTCAAGTAAAGCAGCATTCATGAATATATCAGCAGAATAACTAAACAAATGAATAAACATCTAAAACATGTAAGTGGAAATGACCAAGAGAGTATAGAGTGGATAGGCAGAATCTACCATTGGTTTCTAGGACTTCCTGATCCACTTTAAAATCTGAAGCATCTTCAGAATCAATGTCCTTGCCATTGCATATCTCTTTCTCAATCTCATTACAAATAACAGTGTCACAAGAGACTTCATCAACCGCAAAATGATCTGAACATAAACAAATATGTCGTCAAAACCACAAGAACACCAAAAATAGTGCTGATGATGCAATAGAGAATTGATTGAACAAAGCTGAAATGAATAAAACTACCTTCGATTTGCGCAGCCTTATCTTCATGTCCTGCATCATTATCAGTATTTAGTGCTGCTGTGTTCTCAACTGCAATTCCATTCTCAGAAGTGTGGACATCATGATACACTGCAGTATGTAATATTTATGAGTACATAAGTCAGTGAATAGACGTTTAGCTTGTTAATTACAGCGAGGAGCAGATGAAGCACACCTTCACTTTCTTGAATTCCGTTGCTTGCATTCAGTCGCATAAACATGTTCTCATCCTCAGAATCAACTGTATTATCACATTTCTTCTCGTCTAGTTCTGCTTCAGTCTCGAAACAAGATCCTACTTCCTCAGTTTCCGCATCACTGCCCTCTTCGACCTCTGGTTTAGAACCATCAGTTTCAAAATGATTGTCCTTTTCGTCCTCGGTGCTGCTTACCGGTTCTCCTTCATTAACAATAGGTACATCCTGTTTTATTGCTGAAACAACTTCAACTTCTACTTCATCGTTTCCCTCAGATTTCTTCTCCATGCTTGTTTTTGCATCCAATCCTGCAGAATTCAAAGCAGAGAACTATTAATGAATTCAACCAACCATGAATTAAATACTTAAAAACACCTGCAGTTAATTATTTAACTTCTGCAAGTGTAAACAGACACGTACCAGTAATTTCAGAGATTTCATCCGAATCAGCTGAGCTCTCTTTCAAATTTTTCGCCACATTGTTACCATCTTTGTTAAACAAATCCTTCTTAAAAAGCCCAGAATTTTCATTATCCTCCCCATCCAACAACTCCACATTCTTCTTTGCCAGTCTGACTGACCTCCTCGTGCTGTACGCTATATTAACAGCAGTCTCCTCCTTCACTCTTCTTCTTCTGCTAGTGACCCCTAACTGGGAAGGGGTCATCAAAGCATCCTTCTTTTCCTCACGTATACATTCTTTTAACTGAGAATCCATTTTCCGACAAGCTGAAGCCATCGGTCCCTTCTTTCTATCAGCTTGTGATTCATCTGCATCTTTAACTAGGGTCTTTTGAGCTGTACGTCGAGTCCTAGTCATTGGCTTTGCAGTTTCGGGTTCTTCTTTCACAACATTTCTGCGGCGGGTACTTCTGCCACCAGTTGGAGGCACATATGGAGATGTTACCTCCGACCTCACAGGCGATTCAATTGATGATTCTGCAGTTTCAGATTGGCATGACTGCAAAAGTTCCTCAATTCCTTCAACCTGTCAATCGCAAACTAAAATCAATCCTCTCAAAATAATTAAAGTTTAATCCAACAAAAAGAAAAAGAAAAATAGAGATAGAATATAAGCTTAACAATAGAACAGTAGCAGAAACACAAAAACGAAAAACAAGAATACTCAACATCACAGATATCTGATTTTGATCAAACCCTCCCCACCCATAAAGAAGCTGACATTCAAATTGAAATTCTTGAATCTTATGGCTTAATAACAAGAACGGAAGTATTCGAACAAGTTTTCAGTAATGTGGACATAATTCATCTGAAACCTTTCATTCAATCGGTACTTCCACCTTATTCAAGTAACTGATTGAGAGCTCAAACTAACTCAATAGTGTTCAGTCACCGTCAATCACAAGACAAATCAAACAGTCAAAAATGGAAAATAATGAAAAAGAATGAAGAAGACCGGAACATTGAAAACCTAAGGCCTAGAAGAAAATGAATTCACGTACGATCTCAAGAGCTTTGAGAGCGTCGGCCATGGCCACATTTGTCATGTTGGCAGGGACCTTGTTCTTCTTGCAGAGAGTTTGCAACTCTCTCCTTGTAAGGCTGTGGAAATCCATCGATCTGCAGATCGGAATTCAAATTTCTATACTTTATTCCTAAGAATTTCCTGCTGATGGGGTTTTGGATAGTGAGGCGGCAATGCGAAGGGGATATATATAGTGTATGAGAGTAAGAAGGGGCGACTGGACCGGGAGAAAACCCTGGATAAATATGACCGTTGGAGCGTAGATTTTGAAATTTGAATTTTTATTCCTTTTTTTTTATATTTTTTTGGTGGAAGATGATGACTAACCAAGAAGAGCGATCTAGAATCCGGATTCCGCATCCCGCAATTTTGGGTCGGGTCGGGTAGCTTAGATTCGGACTGGTACTCTACATATTTGATTTTAGGGTAAATTACAATTAACTCCCTTAAGGTTTGGTATAATTATAAATACATTCTCGTTGTCTGAAAAATTACAAATACCTCCCTAAAGTTTGTAACCGTCTAACAAATAACTCGTTTTCATCCATTTTTATGGGTGAATGGACCAAAATGCCCTTATGCACTGAATTATTTTTTATTTAATTTTTTTAAAAAAAATTGGACAACAATGCGCAGGAAGATATTTCTTAAATTCTTTACTCAGGGCAACAATAATGCAATTTGCCTTGACTAATTTTTCTACAATTGTAATAAAAAATTCAAGGGCAAAATGGTCAATTTTAGGCATTTGATTAAAAATTACAAACCTTATAAGGTACTTGTAATTTTTCAAACAATGAGAGGGGTATTTTATAATTATGTCAAAACCTCAGAAGAGTTGACTGTAATTTACCCTTAATTTTATTTTGGGCCTCATCTTTTCATTTCACAAATATAAATTAACTACTTAGTTCCCCATGCAAAATTATTTTATATTAGAAAAAAATAATAAATCACTTAAATTTTAGAATATAAAATGAAAAATCGATAAATGATCCAAAACTTATTATGATATACAAATAATTTAAATTATTTACTAACTAATTTATCTTAAAATTTCTGAAAATTTTCCAAATAAACATAAACAATTATAAACTTATCTAAAGATTAAAAACATAAAAGACAATTCTTATGGATAAAGGTGAACTGCTCTAAACTTATTTAAAATCAAATTGAGGGAAAGGAAACAAATATATGGGCTCATTTATAATTATATAACACTAATTTTAATTACTTAAAATTTTAATTAATAATTAACTAAAAACTGATCAAAATAATTAACACTAATTTATTTGGGCCAACATTAAATTGTTAGCCCAAGTGAAATTATCATAAGATTAAAAAATAAATAACAAACTTATAAAAAAAAAATCGAAAAATGAGCCCACTATACTTTTGCAAGTCTACCCCAAAAAGGGGTAGACTTGTAATTTTTTATTTTTTTTATTATATAATTATAAATGAGCCCAAATATATGTATATATTATAAACTTAGAAAATTCTAAGTGTATTGATCTATTATTCCTGAACTTATACAAAAATATAAAAAAAAAAATAAAAATTTCAGAGAATGATATTCTTATTTTCTTTCTCCTCATCTTCTTCTTTTTCTTGTTTTTTTTTTTTTTTTTTAATAGTTGAAATACATGGTAGTCTATTTATAGAACATCAAAATGTTGTTATAAAATATATGACTAAAGGTTATAATCACAAACGTCATGGAAAAATACAAAAAGTCAAACCTATATATGCAAGCATCACGGGAGAGAATACTATGAGAGGCGTGCATTCATACATAAATATACATATTTACAATAATATACATATTCAAGTACATGATTTAACTTGGAGCTTCAACTAAGCTCAATTTGACTTAAAAACCAACGTCCATTCTATTTCAGCCATATTTACTTTTTATTATTTTAAGTTGAATAAACAGTTCAATACATCCAATTATTTGCTTTATATTAAGGAGGCTTGTTTTTAATTTAAGAGTCTGATATTAATTACATAAACCCAAACAGCTTAGGGTATGTTTGGTTGGGGGAAAGGAAGTATAAAAAAACTGAAAGTAAAAGATGATGTATAAGAAAAAATTTACATTGTGTTTGGTTTTATTTTTGGAGTGTTTTGTTTTGTTTTGTGGAGATAGAGAGAGAAAAATAAAGATGAATAAGTGTGTTGTATATTGGGAGACAAAAAATACTGTTCATTGTCAAATCATGTCATTTATATATATTTTTATAAATGTATATAGTAATATTTGTTTATTGTATGTATTGTGTTGTATATTGAGAGACAAAAAATACTATTCATTGTCAAATCATGTCTCTTTTATATATTTTTATAAATATATATGTATATAATAATATTTATTTGTTTGTAGGTGAATTAAATTATATAATATATTATTGTATAGGAGAATGTGAAAATTATTCAAAACACCCAGTAAAGGTGTTTTGGGTAATATTATGTTTGGTTTTGTTTTCTAACCATCTCGAAGATGGATATAAAACGAAACCAAACAGAGGGTTAGTGTTTAGTTTGGGGAAAGAGATGGAGGGAAAGTAAAATTTGATATATATGAAACCCCTCTGGAGTTTATTTTTATTTCCGTCCGAAACTGGGCGGAAAAGTGGAAGTATATGCCAAAAAGACAAAAAAAAAAGCACATATTTTATTTTTATTTATTCTATTGCCCATATGTGAGGGCGTTGGTAGTAATTTTTATTTTATTTAAACTGAATAATTTAGAATAAATAAATTATATTAGTCTTTATAAATACTTTGGGTATCAACATTGATGACATGGAAACATGGGGTACCAAAGGTGAAATAAGGTCATACCTGGGGTACCAGAAGTGAAATTATCCTATTATAAAATTAATAAAAAAAAGTATTTTTTATTTTAAATAAATATAATGACACATCAAGATGATTGATTTTTCTCAACAAATCAGGAATAATTTGCTTCGATCTTGGGCACATTTCCAGATCAAACAATCTAAAAACTCCACAATATTCTCTTTTATGTGAACAAAAAAATAAAACAAAAATTAATGATAAATAAGAACAAAAATAAAATAAATAAGAACAAAAAAATTACCCCTAATTAGGACATTGCCAAAACCTTCTTCCCGGATTTATTTTAGTCCGAAAAGTCTTCAATAGTAGCTCAATTCCACACTCACAATATATTTTTTCCACATAAATGTTCTCATTAGACGAACCCACACTCAAATTTGAGTAAGATTGAAACTGATTTATCATCATCCCTCTCATTTTTTGCCATAATTTTCTCAATTTCACTATTTCAACTTTATTTTGTGGTGTATGAAATGACAACCAAACATGCCCTTAAATAGACAAGGAACCACCGATTTTCCATCCAAACGGTCAACCTAACGGAAGGTACTCAGGTACGATCAACCTAACGGAGGGTATTCAGGTGGATGAAAAATAAGAACTTTGAGTATCAAGTCTAATAATTTGAAAACATGAGGTATCAAAAGTAAAAAAAAAAAAAATAAGTATTATGAGATATCAAAAGTAAAATTGTCTTGAGACTTAATGAAAAAACTTATAATAATGTATAGTGAGTTACAAATTTACTATTGTGCAATTAATATCATTTTCGTTCGAAATGCATTGGAGGATAAACCTATTCACATAATTATTATTGAAGTTGTAATTGTGGTCCAATTTAAACTACCTATGATTTGTAATTATTCATATTTGTCTTCATTGGAGCCACACGTACACATAAACACGTTTCTATCCACTGTAATATAGCATTTGGCGTTAAGAACATGGTGGTACAATTACACGTGGTGCATTGAAAGTATACCTGGATAGTTATGATTGTATACCTCAAAATAATTTTTTTACATTTTTAAGTTATGAATCTTTCAAATTGCAAAAAAGAAGATGGAAAGGCATTTAGGGTTGTTTGGCTAAATTTAGGTTACATCTGGATCGATTGATTTAAAATTATGGATGTCAAATTTCTAATTACAAATTATAAGAATAATTTTAAATTCGACGGATTTAGAATTCTTTGATTCTAAAGTTGATTTATATTTTGATAAATATTAAATCAGGTTTTTCAAATTCTTCACTCCGATAATATCCAAATGTGGCGTAAAATATTTTATAAATTCGTATATCTTATATAATATTTTTTTGAACTTATAAGATATTGAATCTTGTTCTCATAAGCTTTTGAAATGTTTTTAATAAAATAATAGAATAAATATTACTTTTGGTCCCCCAATTATGCATTTATTCACATTTAATCCTTCAAGTTCCACAGTTATCACAGTGCATCCCAACGTTTGAAGATTCCGTCACATTTTGATTTGGTCGTTGCTGTTGACATTCCATTATAAACTAACGGCAATTGCGCCTGGCGGTAAAGTATGGGTGTTTGGTGCAAAAATGAGTCATCTGCTACCCATTTCTACATATTTTGCAAAAGAAATGTCATGTAGTTTTCATCAAATTGTGAATATACTATCAAATTGTGATGTTCGAACATAAAAAAAATTGTCATATAATATGTTCAAACCAAATTAATTGACCTGCTCTTTTTAGTGGCACCAATGCATATGATATTAAACTGCATGAGATGACACACAAGCAATGACTGCTATAAATGTAACCAATCAAGATAACACTGCACCAGAAATTAATTGCACCAAATTCTCATATTATAAAATATTAATTGACGGAAATATAAATATTCCCATTCTCGGCCAAAAATGATCTGCAATAGAAATAAACATTCTCACCGATCTATTCCACACATTCTCAGCAAGGTTTCTTCATACCCTAATATCTAGCAAAACATTCTCAAAAACTTTACGCACTCTAAAAAAAAATCACATTTTCTCATAAATTCCACATTCTCATAAAAGTCCATATTTTTAGAAAATTCACTTTTCACATATTTTGAGAAGTTTTCACAGAATAATTTCAAAAAAAAAAAAAAAAAGAAATTTTAGCAAAATTTCATTGTAATATGGGATTCAAAGTTGCATATCTATCCTTCTTGCCATGGTTTCTTCTGGAATAAGGGTTGAGGTTCATGATTTGAAGGTAACTCGGCGATTATGCTCAAAATATAAACAATGGGTTGTGAAATTTGAATGTTAGCGTTCACACAAATTTTCGTACTTGCAGATTTGAGAGTGCTTCAAATTAGAGTTCGAAAAAGCGGAAGAACTTATAGCTATTCTGAAATCGCGACTTAGCCGTGTAGGAGGATTGCACGTGGTAACCATGTGATCAACCACCATTAGTTTACAATAAAATATTAACAGTGAGGACCAAATTTGATGAAATTTTCAAACGTTATAAATTCAATGTGATGACTGTGGAACCTAAGGGATAAATGCAAATAAGTGGCATAGTTGGAGGGTCGAAGGTGATATTTACTTTAAAATGAGACTATGAAGCTTATAACATGTGGGTAAAGACAATTTTGTAATTAATATAATCAAAGTGAAGGAGTTTGTTAAAATTTAAAAAACAAGTTGAAAATTGTTTACTTTCTCTCAATGAGTTTATGAGTTCCCAACTTTAAATTTCTTTAGCTTCTTATCCTATAATGTACGGACATTTCGAAAAATTACATGATGCAGTGTTGGATATGGATACGGCTCGGACACGGCATAGGCGTGCCGAAAATTAAACAAGAAAAAAAGAAAAAAAAGGACACGAGGCATGTCCGACACATTTTGAAGGAGTGTCCGACACGTTTTGGACACGTTTATAATTTTTTTTTATAATTTTAAAAAGTTTTGTACTAATTTTTTTTATAAAAAAAAGAGTTTTAGACAACATTAAAACTTAAGAAAAAATAATTCGCTTCTCTCAAATTAAAAATTTTGAGATAAAATTACTAAAAAATCGAGAGACGATCGTTATAATATAACTAATTTGGATATTTTTTTTTTCATTGCGTACTTTTTAAAAATAAACTGATTATATATATTTTTAAATTCATGTATTTTGGTTAAAAATTTAGACATAAGACATGCTTATTTTATGTTTTATCTTGATATATTTCATATTTCATATTTTAATTTTATGAGAATTTTAGAATATATATATATATATATAAAATATAATATTTAGCCGTGTCAGTGTCGTGTCGTGTCCTAGATTTTAAAATTTTTCGTGTGCCCGTGTTCATGTCCATGTATCATAACTCTTATCTAAAGCAAATTACATAATACAGTTTCATATCTTATAAGCTCTCAAATATTTTATAAAAAAAAAAAACTAAGGACAATAAAGAGATAAATTTAAGATAATTTGAAAAAATATAAGTTGTATTTTGGGTTTATGTCAGAAATTAAAAAAAATAAAAAAAAAAGATTGATAATTGAAGTGAAGTCCAATTCATTAACCGTTTTTTGTGTGGGCATAAGACAGAGAAGCAGCCCAATGGGAGAAGCTCATTCGGCATGCGCGTCGCGTGCTAAAGTGAGCCGGGGGGGTGAGAGGAGCTAAACACCACGCTTTGCGTATGCTAAACATCACTCGTGTGCCAGAAGCAGAGTCAACACGACTCATATATACATACACCTATACATACACATCCTCTCTCTCTCTCTCTCTCTCTCCTCTCTCTCTATATGAAAATGAAATTCCCCTCTTTTCTCCATTCAAACCGCCAATCAATCCCTGTAATTATACCGGAATTCCCCAAAAATATGAAATCCCCCTAAATTTTTGAATGGAAACCCTAACCCTAACCCTAGCCTTCTCCCCAATTACTCCGCTTAGATCCTCAAAATGCCGACTTCTTGCTACCCCCTTTGCAAATTGCCGCTTCTCTCTCTTCTTTTCCGGTGGCTAGTCGTTTGAATCCTGATTTTGTTACTCCTGATCATTAAATTCGGCAGCTGGTGCAGTTTTCTCTACTTTTGTGATTTGCTTTATTCGTCTGTCTTTTGAATGATTGCGTATTTTAGGGTTATGAAATAGCCGTTTGCCCTTAAGGCGTCAATAGTAACTTCGGTTGGATAAAAATCAATAGAGTAAGCTAAAAAATAAACATCTAATAAGGTTAGGTAGGAGAATAGGAATTATTTTGTCTATATACTTATACTTGTATCTTTTTCATATATACACATCACATCGGATATTTGTGTAGAGAGAAGGGAAAGGGATGGGTAGCTCAGAAACAGGAGGAGGAGGAGTTGTGGATTGTAGTGTTGGGAGTATAGTGTGGGTTCGAAGACGAAATGGGTCTTGGTGGCCTGGTAAAATACTCGGGCCCGAAGAGCTGTCGTCTTCTCATATAACATCTCCACGTTCTGGAACTCCAGTCAAGCTGCTTGGGAGGGAAGATGCTAGTGTGTAAGTCCAAAATAACTTAATATTTTATTTCTGGTCAAAACTTTTTTTCAACATTTCTAGTAGTATTACTGTCTGATGTTTGTGGTGGCCATCCCTAATGGATGTGTGCTGGCCGTTGACTGTTTGATCTGTTGAACTGTTTATGGCCATCCTTTGATTGAATTCATATTCAATGCAGAATACTAGGGAAACAAATTACTGTTGTTTTTGGTTGAGAATATGAAATTTAGAGCAACAATGGACATACTTCAGAGTCATGAGATCTTCTTATGTTGCAGTGTAATTGAACATATGATAGTTATTGAAGCTCGTACATCATAACAGCATGCCGTTAATTCTGCTACAGGTTTCCTTTGACAATATGTTTAATATCTTCTGCAAATTTGTCTTTCTTTTATATTCTCTCTAGTTTATCTTTCTTGCCAATCATCTTGCAGTGGCATAGGGCTGGTTAAAGAATGTTTGTATAATGGAAGATCTCAAAGTTCTGACTTTAATTCCATGATGCATTTAATGGATTAGTTGCTTTATTTTGTTTAACTTGTCTAAAAATGATACAGATGGGTTTACCCATATAGTATTTCTTTTCTTTTTTTTGTTATCAAGTTCAAGAGAGTGATATCTTCTTTTTTTATTTTTATTTGGCTTCTGAATGTATTCTAAATGGAATCAGTTATCGGGTTGGGGAGGTTGTTAGAGGCTCATGTTGGATGATACATTATATTACTGTGTTTTGAGGGAGAGTATCTAATTGGCCAAGCATGAAAGACATGGGGAAGAAAATGGCCGTCTTGCTTGATGTTAACATTATTGCGCAACTCTAATTTAAATAGAAAATTACAGCTAACCAAAATGAAAGTGGAGTTCTTCTTAAATTGCTCATAGCATTCGCATATGTTGGAGTATTGATTGTACGACAATAAAGTGTGAGGTGTGCTAGGCACATCTATTTGCTTGAAAGATCTTCTATGGTATCTATGTTTCCAAGTATGCGAAATTATGATATATATAGGTGGTGAGAGATTGAATTTCTTCATTTTCCCTCTTTCTTTTGGGTCATTCTTGTTGCATCACCAGCAAGCGACTGCTGACATATAAGTAGAGATTGACGAATATCAATATGCATTAAAATCATATGCAACCTGCTAGCTATTATAGTATTTTCTGTCTGACCTATATGAAGAACTAAGCGTGCTTGTGGTTTGCTATTTGTAAGCTGGTTTTATTGACTCAACTTAAGATCATTGCATTAAATGCATCACGTGAATAATGCATTGTACTTTCTGCAGCTGTTAGTTGCTTTTGTAGTTAAATTCATAAGCAATATACATGTTCCAATTTCATGCAGTTTGCATTCTCACTTGATGTTTCTGGCTATATGTATCCCTAGGGACTGGTACAATTTGGAGAAGTCAAAACGTGTAAAGGCATTCCGATGTGGTGAGTTTGATGACTGTATAGAAAGGGCTGAAGCCACTCAGGGTATGCCTCCAAAGAAAAGAGAGAAATATGCACGCCGGGAAGATGCAATATTGCATGCACTTGAATTGGAGAGGCAATTATTGGAGAAGAAATATGGAAAATTGGGAAATTCTCCTAATGGTAGGATCAAAATGTCACCTGATGCTGTCACTTCTTCAGAGTACTTGGAAAATGGAGGTGGGAATAAAAAAGATCCCAGATCTGATCTGCTACCTGAGAGGCTTGGTTCATCTCTTGCAGAGAAGAATGTGACAGACAAGCATCCACAAGAAGAGACAGTCAGGGAGGGAACTCAATTGAGTGGAGATGATGATAGTGCCGGTGTGCTACCTCGGATGAGAGGCTTGCAAGACTTTGGACTTCGCACTGGTGCACCAACGAGTAAGCTTTCTCCTCAGTAGCTTTATTTTCTCTATAACATTTACTCTTGCGCTCTCTTGGTTATTTTTTTATAGAGATGAAGTTATGTTGAAAGCCGGATGTCTGTTAGACAATAGGAGAAAAAGTTACATAGTCTGCAAAATATCTCATCAGAGGCATGGTAGAGGCTAGTCTCCTGTTTAAGTACTTAAAGTAGCATTGGTTTACTGGTTTTTAGAATTCAGGTTGATTATGATTATGTTTGTGTCCCTATCAGGAGAGGAGCTTTCTGGAGTTGCATCCCGAGCGAAGAGGAGTAGATATGCTTACCTGCAATATGATTCTGGGGATTATTCAAACGATAACCAGACTCTATCCTCCCAGATGGAGATACCAGTTTCCAAATTTGAAGAAAGTGGCTATCCTGCTGATGTGGGTGAAGACCACATTTCTGGGTCTACAGAGGATACTGAAACAGATTGTTCTGAAACTGATTCCCTGGAATCTGATTCAGATGACGAAATGACTGCACTTTCTGGTGAAATCTTTTTCCATCTTTCACTTTGTTGTACCATTATCAACTTTTCTATACAGCTAAATACAACCTACTTTTATTTCTGTGCTCTTCTTTCTACTCAGAAGACATGCGTGATCATCTTGCTCAATTACAGCATTCAATTTCCTATTTTCGCTCATACATAACATTGCAATTTTACGAATGGTCTGGCAAGCTACGTCGTGTTTAAATCTATCTATAATGTATATTTAAGTCGTTTTGGAGTCATGGCCAGGAATATTTTCCATTTCAATATGTGTTGCCTTAATGAATACCGTTATTTGTTGGAAGACTTTTGGATGGTCTTGTCAGCAAGGCAATATTCTTCTAGTCAGTGTTTTATGCTCAGTGATTTTCCTGATTTATGACTAAGTCTTGTCTGTTCAGTTAATCTAATATCCACGGTTAAGTACTTCTAGCACCAGATTGATGACTGGTTGTAGCAGATAATAATGGTCCTCTCGTTATAACCTACAGTTATTTCTGGTTTTACAGATGGCTCTGCTTCTATAGAATTACGACCTAAATATCCAAGGATAATTGAAGCACAAGAAGAGCATGGAAGCATTAGCAGTAGTGATGACCTTGATGAATTGGCATTTGTTGATGGCTTGTCTCATCCGTTCTCACATGGCCGTGTATCAACCAGTATGGGGGTTTCGAAATGGCAGCTGAAAGGGAAAAGAAATAACCGCAATCTTGGGAAAAGGTCTCTTGACAGAACTGATGCAGAAGTTTCTAGAGCATATATGAACGGTAGAAATTCCAACTGGGCCAATAATGGTTTCAAGGCTGATTCGATTGATAAAAGTTTTAGGACCCACATATCCAGATATGGACCAACCAGCCTGCACAGTTCTAGTGATATTGTTGATTTGGAGGGCTTAGCTTGGAATAGCCCGTCATCCATGAGAGGTTATTGGGAGGACCGGCAGGAGTATGTTGATCCTTTGCTTGTCGGCAGGCATCATTTTGGTGGTAGGATCACTCTGATAGATGTGGATTTGAAAGTTCAGGCCAACAACTACCGGAGGGATGTGCCCATGATTTCATTGATGAGCAAGTTAAATGGACATGCTATAATAGGTCATCCCATCCAAATTGAAGCTCTTGAAAGTGGTTTGTCGGAAAACCTCCTTCCTGCAACTGATTATTTTATCCCTGAGCCCCTGGAGAGTCCTACTGCACTTCCTTCAGCATGGAAGACTGGTCGTAGGACAGCAAATTTCCGTGTTCCGCGCCCATTTTTGTCTTCGACATTGAGTGGTGACAGTAAGCAACATGCTCAATTCGTTGATGAAAACAGAGAAGTTAAATGCGGATCAAATGAGGGAAGTATCAGTCAGAAGGCAAATATGATGGGAAAGAGCTTATCCCAATACCCCATGGATAGGAAATTCTCGAGAAATTCACCTAAGAAAAATAGTCCCTCCTCCAGTCAGAAGATAAGAACACTTTCATCAATTGCATCCGAAGAGAAGCACCAGAGCGATCCCAGAAGTGGTGGCAGCAGCAACTATCAAGCGGATGGGCTCATCAAAACTGAAAACGCACCCACAACCATAGCTTGCATACCCGTTAACTTGGTATTTAGTAGGTTACATGAGGAGTTGGTCGGTCGCCATCACTAATAAAATCCGGGGCTGTGTGGATTATATAGATATCGGTCGGTATTAGCTGCCTGTAAATTTTAGGAGAGCAATAATTTTATTAACCTTTCTACCTCGTTCTTTTATGAAGCCCCATTTGATTCGTGACATTTTGCCAGAAAAAAAAGGAATCAAGGTCTCCTCATCTTCTTGTGTACTTTGGGATGATAATTGTAAATTGCTGGAGTACAAATGAAACCGCCAACAATTATTTCAGGAAGACTGTGACTGTGACTGTGACTGTGAGCCCCTTTGTATGCCATCATAAGAAGGTGCTTTGATTTTTGCAAGAGATAGGAACACATATTTGTAGATTTATACTCATGAATGAATGTACATCAATTTGTAATTTTGTTCCCTGTTGATTGATTTTCGGTTTTTTTGGTCTTTTAAAACTCCGTTTACTTTGATGTACTCGCGTGAATAAGAAAAATAATATAATTTATTATAATGTTTACTTTGAGGTGCAAGGATTTAGTATAAAATCAAAATTTTATACTGAACACTGTTCAAGTTGCATAATTCATCCCACCTCTAATGGTGGGATAAGTTATTCTAATTGACTTATCCAATGTTGGTCTTTATTTTAATTGTTCATTCTACCCTCGGGGAAAAGGTTTTTGTCTATAAATTTGACCTTAAATGGCTCAAAGGTAATTTTCCCTATCAAAGTATGTGTATTTCAAAGTAAACACTTAATGTAATTTATTTTGTTGCAATAATACATGTACGTAAATACCTTATAATTAATATTGTATTTTTTCATCATTCATTTAATCCGATACTCAAAATAAACGGGGCCTAAACGGATTGCAATCTGATGGCCTGATTTTTAGCTTAGCTAGTGGAAGCTTAGCTAGTGGAATATTTCAAGTTTGCAGATTGTTATATTGTAAGACTCGCATTTCCCCTTTATTATACTAAAAAAATGAATAATATTATTATTGGGAACTACGTTGGGATGTTGTGCCACTGCTTAACTCTCATCTACTAGTATTATTTTCTTAATTACCATAATAATAATAATATTTTTCTATTATTATTTTTTGCTGTCTGTATCCAATACCATCGTATTTAGAATGAGTTTTGTAAACATTACATCGTGTGACTAAATAATTACCATATATCTTATTTTTATATGTACAAAAAAATATAGGGTGAATTACAACTACATCTTTTGAAATTTGACATAATTATAAATAATCTCTCGTTATTTGAAATGGAAAATAATTATGTAGTTTCTAGAGAGTGATGCGAAAATCACTAATTTACCTTTATTGAATTTTTTAAAAAAATCTGTGAAAAAATATAAAAGAATTCGAAGGTGGGTAAAATAAATAATCCATAGATGATATATTAGTCCACATAATATTTTAGAATTTTTTTAAAATATATAAAATTGTAACATATAATCTAAAAGGACATTTTGGGTAGTTTAACATAAAAATTGAATGAAAAGCTAATGGAATCTAACGGAATGACTCGTTGTTAGACGGATGTTAAAGTTATGGGTTATTTGTAATTTCTCAACAACGAAAGAAAGAACAAAAAGAAATGAGTATTTGTAATTGTTGGACTTTTTCAGTCCTCCAGTGAGCTCAAGAAGGATCGAAGATACACAATACTAATCAAATAGCTATTACAATAGGGATGTGTTTACAAAACTCTTTTAAATTACATATTTGGGGAAATATGCGAAATATACAAAAATAGAGAAACAACACAGAGTTAGTGAGATAACAATATATATATATGTGTGTGTGTGTGTGTGTGCGCGCGCGCGTGTGTGTGCATATATGTAAGACAGTAAAACAGAGAGATGAGAGGTCGACTTAGATCCTCAGATCCGATGGATCCCAAAGGGCCTAAATCTCTAGCAACCCAAACACGATTGCGTGGCCCAATTGCCACACAAGCCCTGTCCACAACAGGACCTCACGAAGACCATTGTCCACAAAGGACTTCACCAAGAACTCAATTCACAAAAAGGACTACAAAGGCACCACAGAAGCTGTTCACAAAGAACTCAATCAGAGAAAGCACGAAAGGGAGAAAAGAGGATCTTAAGCTTGTCTTAGAGGAACACCCATGAAGGGGTATTTATAGAGAAGAAGGAAAAAAGCCTTGATGAAGGCATCAATTTCGGCAACACACGGAAGATGATGTGTCAGATTCAAGGAAGATTGAGGGAAAGATGAGGAGGCACCATTGAGAATGAGAGAGGGAGAGACTTTAGGGTTTCAGCAAATGAGGTAGAGCAAAACAGATTAAAAAAAAGAGGGAGAGAGAGAAGTGGATCGGGTTGGGCCTTAAGCTTGTGGGCCGAGTAGACAAACAAGTTAGGCTGCCTAGGATGGGCCAAGGTTTCTAGTGTTGGGCCAAAAGTTCTAGAAATACGGGCCAAAATTTTTAATAATAATTATGTCAAAATTCAAAAAAAGGTGACTGTAATTTATCAAAAAAATATATGAGAATTATTATTCATGGTGATGGATCCAACCCAATACAAAAGAGGGAACGAGTATTAAAAGTGTGGTTAAGTGGTTTGCATCATTTTTTATGAGGTTTTTCAAATAATTCACCCAATCCCGCCCACAAGTAGAACTCTTCGCCCAAAACGTTGGCTATACATTTACCATAATGCCCCTTTCTCCTCCTTATATTTACTCCTTCCACATTCTATATACAGCTCTCTCTCTCTCTCTTGCTGTCCCCAAGTTCTCAGGAATTGCAGCATTTCGAATTTCAGCAATGGCGGATATGGCTCAAACCTACTCTGAGATTCCGCCGTTAGCTCCAACTCTCTCGCAGCTGACCGGCAATTCTGACCCTGCTACTCCACTCGCCAACAACGGGGATGAAGCCAGTGGTGGTATGGATAATTCTCCGAAACCCAATGGATTCTCCGAAACCATAGCTTCTAATCGGAAAATGGAGGAGCTGAGGAGCTCAGGAAGTCAATGTCGGCGGCAGTCCCCGAGATTGGTTGACAATGCTGGAGGTGTTAGCATCGGGAAGCAGACAAAGTCTGCCAAATTGGATGGTTTTACGGATAAATCTCCGCCATCGAAGAAGCGTAAGAGTGGGAAAAAGGTTTCCTTGTTTATCGGCGAGCCAATTCCTGAGGATGAGGCTCGACGCCGTTGGCCTTGGCGGTATGACGGAACTAAGGTATGTGCTGCGGTAGTCTGTTTTCAGTAACTCATTCTAGTGTTTCTGCCAGGGTTGTGAATTATTTACAATGCATCAAGATTGATGACAGAGCAATTGGCAACTTTCGCATGTCAGAAAGCATCTGACTCGCAGCGTTCACATTTCAATGTGACACATTAAGATATATTAGCGTGATATGCCTTAAATGAGTATTAGTTGATCAGCACGATCCTCTATTTGTGGAAAATCTTATAATTTGATCCTTATCTGTTTCATCTCTATGTGCATTAATTAGAATTTTTTTGGGTGTTCACCGAAGCTTTCAAGCATGTCTTGTTGGAGGCTTCTTGGATAGGAGAAGTTGATCTTTGACGCCTCGGAATACCAAAATGCATGACAAAATCAAAAGAAATGGTAGTTGCCTACCCAAAGTTATGTCGTTGCAAAAACTCTTGCCTAGACTTACAAATTCTCCCTTCCTTTAGCCGGAGAAAAATGGAATACAAGAATCAAATATTCACTTGAATATATTGCCTGAACCTAGCAGAAAGGTCACACACACTCTCGCTTACACTTACTGAACAGCAATGCATAGTTTTTGCTCCATGTGCCTGTCTTTAATTTTCCATTTCAACAATTGAAGTAAAATAGAGTAGGTGAAAGTTTTTAGTTTGTAGCATTGGCTTATAGGAACATCAAGCTGTATGATACTGATATATGGATTGTGTTTAATTCATAAATCAACTACTTGATGTTTGTCGTTTGTGTTGTAGGGTCTACAAAATAATGGACAATCGTCAAAGCATGGGTAAGTGATATTAAGATTCATTTGTGGGTATTATGAAATATTTAGTGTTCTTGCATTTCATCTCAAGGCTGTTGCAACTTCTGTAGAGTTGATAATGATGACGATGAGGAGCTTGTTTTGAATATAAAGTGCCACTATTCTCAAGCTGAAATACTGAAGACTGTATATGATCTTGGTGATTGTGCATATGTCAAAGTAAGTGTTACCTCTAAAATTTAGACTTTTTTTAATGGTGAGATGAACTTCCTCATCATTGCTATTGCCTCAGTTTATATTCGTGTTAATATTGTAACATCACTTTACCACTTTCGGGTTATTTTTTCTTTAGAGTGTGATAAGGAAAAAGCTCGATGCACTTTAATTATTTATATATTGGTTTAACTAGTCTAGCTACAGAGCATGACAAAATTTTAAGTCTTCTGCTCAAGCTCGATGAGCTTATTTCCAAGCTCAAGCTCATACTTTTTAATAGAACAAGTTAAAAATTTAAATTAATAATGAGAATAAAATTTAAAAATCATTGATTCTAAAAATATGTCTCGAATGAATTAAAAGGACATAAAAAGTATTTGGTTTAATAATAAATAAAGGTTGTTAAATGAAAGCTAATAAACTAATTTTAAAAAAGTAGAATTGTAATTTAATATGAAATTAGATATTAAATTATAATAATTTACATATTTTCATTAATTGATTATTAACAAGACATAAAAAGCTACACACATGTTTGCATTAATTTGACATAATGGTAGTACTCATAACTTTATCATCTTTGTTATTGTATATGTTATGTTAGCTTATTAAAAATATATGTAATAAAGATGTATTTTGGAGTAACATAACATGGGGCGCTGGAGCCTGCAGAAACATTTTAGAGTATTTTAAAGGAATTCCCTTGGTTTTTGTGCCAAATAAGAATGTCCTTGGATTAGACAATTGCACAGTTTTGTTGATTGAATTAACATGTTTATTTGACATATTGGAAATTGCTCATAATGTTGGGTAATTGAAATGGTTACAAGGTTAGCCCATCTTCTAGTGAAGGCAAGCTTCTATAGTTATTATTGTAGTTACTAATCTTTCCTACTCTTATCCATGCCTATCTCAATAGGGTCCAAAGGGAGGATCTAATTATATTGGCAAAATTCTAGAGTTTTTTGAGACAACAGATGGTGAAGATTATTTTAGGGTTCAGTGGTTTTTCAGAGCTGAAGATACGGTAATAACAATTATATTTTATTATTTCTTGCTCTTTTGGTGCTTTTTCTTTATGATGTGCCTTTTCTGATTCTGTTCCTTCTCAGGTGATAAAGGATGATGGGAGATCTCATGACAAGAAACGGTTATTCTATTCTACTTTGATGAACGACAACTTATTAGACTGTATAGTTTCGAAAGTAAAAGTTGTTCAAATAGCACCAAATGTATGTCTCAGAGTTTGTATGCTTTACTTATAACTATTTGCTATTTATTCCTTGCTTATTGTATCATTACTATATTGCACAACAACATTACACTTTTGTCCCTCTGTACTAATTCAATTTTAGTCCATTTGGTTTAAACCTCACCAGATTCAGTTCATCTTATTTCCATTTTATTTAGAAATGGTCATCACCACCTTAACTTTATCAAATTACAACAAACTGCTCTTGTACAATAGGCATGATTGTGGAAATCTAATAGTTGGTCCCTAAAGTTTGAACCTTCAATTTTTAGTCCCTCACACATGTGCAACTCCAAATGCGATTATCTAAGAGTTGATGGCAAGGACTGATTTTGTCAAAAGATTGAAAATTTTAGGGACCAATTTTGATAAGTGCCTCACCACGGGGGCGAAATTAATTAGTGGCAAAGATGAGTGACCAAAAATTTTAATCATCTCTGTACTGAATAATAATTTTATTGTTTTAGTTTTTAGTTGTTCTAACATGTTATTGACATTCTTTCTCTTGTAGGTAAATTTAAAAGAAAACTCTATTCCACCTTGTGACTTCTACTTTGACATGAAATACTCTGTGGATTACTCAACATTCAGTACAATCATTACAGGTAAAATGGAATAGTTGGTGTCACATTATAGAGTTAGGGCAAGATGTGATGCCTTTTGTTGTAGTTGGTTATACTCAGTTCTATTTGTTATGTATGTCCACTATTTCTGGTAACCAGGAGGATATTTCAGCAAGTTGCGGTACTAATTTTTTCCATCATTTTTAAGACTAAATTGTATAAATGCGTTTTTCGAAAAGTGAAATCTCATGTTCAGTTTGCTATGTTTGTGTTGTGGATAACAATGTCTTGCCTGACCCTAATGTAAAATCAAATAGTAAGGTATTCACTTGTTAGATAAAGCGGCAGACAACCAAAGTTTAGCATAAATAGATTTCATTTAGAAGGAATCATTACTATAAAGTCATATGCTCCACAACCTGTCTTTAGCCTCAAGTTTGGAGTTACAAATATGGCGGGATTGGCTCCTCTTAGTACAAAGTGGCTTTGAATTAGATTGGGAAAAGGTGAACTCTCACTATATTGGGTAGGCATTGTAAAAATTGTTGCTGGTGTTCATGATGTCCATCTCCTACAAACAATAAGACTCTAAATGACATTTGGGTTATATTGAGGAACATGCAAATATGAGCGCTACTACAGATGAAAAAAATATTTTGTTTTCCGGAATAGTAGAGTGTTTGAAAGACAAATCGATTTCAGTTACTGGCTTGCTTACTGCAAATCTTGTCATGCCCTGTTATGGATGTGATCAAAGAGTGGATTGCTATCTCATTCCCACTTTTTCTTCTGAAGATGTGGGGACAAGCTTCAAAAGCTTAGTCTTGTGCAAAGGCCAGTAGCAGTCTAATTAACTATTTGACCCCCATTTCCTTTTACTAATTTGGCTAATTCTTTCTAGAAATTGCTCAGTAATCAATTATCACCTTTTCTAACCTCCAAATCCACCAAGATGATCATGCAGATAATAGTAGTTTGACCTCTCTCACCAGTCCTCTGATGATGTCAACCAAAAAGAAGGATACGACCTGTAAAACTGGCAGAAAGTGTACTGCAGATGGAGCGATCAGTAATGATGTTTGTGAATCTGAGCTAGCATTATTGGACATGTACTCTGGTTGTGGGGGAATGTCCACAGGGCTGTGCCATGGCACTAAAGCATGTGGTGTGGATCTTGTGACGGTAATATATCAGGAATTTTAATTTAAATTTCACAATTTCATATTTTCAGCATTGGTAATTATTGGCAAATGACTTCTTTTCACCTATGAAAGAGATGGGCCGTTGACGTTGATAAAGCAGCATGTGAAAGCTTGAAGCTAAACCATCCCGAGACACAAGTGGGTCCTTAGTTGTCTTTCACTTTTAAGTCTCTGAGTTTTTCAGAAGCATTTAGAGTTTTCAAGTGTCTTTCTCTTGAACAGATAAGGAATGAATCTGCAGAGGATTTTCTTGATTTGTTGAAAGAATGGGACTGCATGTGCAAACGATATGGGAGCCATCAAGTTAAAGAACTTAGGCCAAGGATAATTGGAGCAACTGGTGAAGAGAAACGGTCAAAAATGGAACAGAAAAATTCTGACGAATATGAAGTTGAAAAGCTGGTAGATGTATGTTACGGTGACCCCACTGAAACAGGAAAGCGGGGGCTTAAGTTTAAGGTAAACCACAAAAAACTAGAAGGAATTGCTATTTACACTCAATCTGCTTTCTTCTTTTTGCAAAAAGAGGTTAGGAGCACAACAACTGTTACAGTTCTAATGGTAACTTTACATTTTTGTTTTAAATGGGTTAAAGTGATTCACTTTTTTCTTTTTTCTGGTCGTAAGTTCTAAGGTTATTGATCACTACTGGAAAACAAGTGAACCAGTTTATGATGTTTGTCCTGATACATCTGGAACGCTACTTCTTATTTAAACATGTGATGATATGTTTATCAGTTTTTTGATGCCTGTACTTCTTTTAGGTGCGGTGGGTTGGATATGGTCCAAGCGATGATACATGGGAGCCGATTGAGGGCTTGAGGTATGTTGTGTCAGATATAATCCACAGCTGTTAATTATAAAATGAGAATTATCTCACTGATAAGTTCTTTTTTGCTCTTCTCTAGAAATTGCCAAGACCGGATACGGGATTTCGTACTAAAGGGAATGAAAGCAAAAATACTGCCTCGTCCGGTATGGAGGATCTGTTTATGTAGCAGACTTACATGTTGTATATTTGAAAATGAAGAAATGCTAGTTGATCTATGTTGACTAAAGACAGGTCCTGGAGCATCTACTAATGTTTTCCTTGCAAGAAAATAATCAGTAAAAATCTGGAAAAAAGGAAACAGCATATGATTATCTAGCAATTGTTTCCTGTGGGGAAATAATAAAAAACAAAAACCTGAAACAAAAATAAACATTGCCCTAACTGAAAATATATAAGAATTGATGGATGTAAATGATACTGAAAAGTCAATGTTGGTTCTCATACTTTCATGTTGTACAGATGGATTAGGAAGTGGTATGAAGCTTCACTACAGGTTGCCGTAGTTGTGTGATTGAATACCCTGTTAGATGAAACTATTCTTGCTGAAGTATTGCATAGTATTTTGTGACTGTGCGCTGTATTGATTCCATTAATTTTCCCTCCCTATGGTATTAACTAATCACAGGGAGATGTTGCTGTAATTTGTGGTGGTCCTCCATGCCAAGGAATTAGTGGCTACAACCGGTTCAGAAATGTTGATTCTCCTCTTGATGATGAAAGGAATCGCCAAATTGTAATTTTCATGGATATTATTGATTTCTTAGGGCCAAAGTTTGTTCTAATGGAAAACGTAATTGATATCTTGAGGTTTGCCGACGGCTGTCTAGGAAGATATGCTATGAGCCGTTTGGTTCGTATGCATTACCAAGCCAGGCTTGGGATTATGGCTGCCGGTTGCTATGGACTTCCTCAATTTCGCTTGCGTGTTTTCTTATGGGGTGCTCAACCTCGTGAGGCAAGTTTCTGAATCCTTATGTTGGCACTCTTGGTATGTCTTGGTGATGAGATCTTAGATATAATATTGAAATTGTTGTTCCACTGTTATCATATTAGTCAGTCATTTTTCTTCTCTTTCACTTACAAGTCAAAATAATTTACATGCTCTCCTCCGAGCAACTTTGCTTTTCTTATTTGGTTATTGTTGTTAATTTATCCACCTCAATGTATATCTTAATTCTTAAGGTGATTTAGATCAAAATCTGCTAGTGCGATATCAGGTTATCTTCATTTTCATTCACTCTTTTAGTCCACCATATTCTCTGTTTCCATTTTATGAGATTTATAGAAGTTCCACAACCTTCACAATAATTCCACCTCCATTGCTTGTTTGGGTGTCACTGAAAATCTATACTTTCAGTAATTAATTTTTTATTGAAAGAGAAAAGAGCCCCATGTCCAAGTTATATATTACGAGTGCAAGTTTCATAAATTGAACTAGCCAAACCAAATCAAATTGAAATTTCCGTTAATTTAATAAGTATGGTAAGATTGTTCTCTATACCATATGTCCGTCCTCTTTATGTTTTTTGGTTTACCAACAATGCTTGTCTTGAGGTTGCTGTGGTTCTAGTCAGAAGGCCAAACAATCACATGCTGCAATGTTCATGGAAGGTTCTAGATTTCTGTTTAATTTTATTGAATTTGTGTTTGAATATTGTTTGGCTGACAGGTATTGCCCCAGTTTCCCCTTCCAACACATGATGTGGTAATCCAGTATGGATTTCCTAGTGAATTTGAGGTGCCTAACATCTTTCTCATGTATCTGTGATTACCTAATAAATTTCTATGGCTAATCTAATTCCACCTTGCAGCGTAATGTTGTTGCTTACGATGAAGGACAATCTCGGAATCTAGAAAAAATCATCGTGCTCAGTGACGCTCTTTCTGATCTTCCTCCTGTACGCTTCATTTTGTTGACACTTTAATCCAGTTCTTTAGTTATATACTTAGATCATGTTTTCTTTCTACTTTAAGGTTGGAAATGACGAGAAACGTGACAAGACGTCATACGAGAAAGGCCCTGAAACTGAGTTTCAAAAGTATATCAGAGCAGCTAAATGTGGTAGGACATTTATCATTACCTTTCAATTTATTAGCATGGATTTCCAGTAACTTCTCTTTTTCCTTTTTCTTAAGATATGACGGGTTCTTCTTCCTGTGAGACAAGTATGGGCAAGAATCCTGTTCTGTACGATCATCTGCCTCATCCTCTAAATGATGATGACTATATGCGTGTTTGTCAGATACCGAAAAGAAAGGTTAGTTCAGTGGGATTCAGTGCAATACATTTGGCTTCCTGGTGATTCTCTACTTCACTCCACAGGGTGCAAATTTTAGAGACCTCCCAGGCATTATCATTGGATCAAACAATGGGGTTAGACGTGCAGAGGAGGCAGATTTGATGCCATCTGGCAAGCCATGGGTAAAAATAATTTAGAATCTATAGCTAGAAATTCTCTTTTGACTTTAATTTTGAAATTTATCTAAGTGGATACTTATGCTTCTTGTGTTAAATTTAGTTAGCTGGTACTTTAAATGTCCACCGGCTCATTTAATGTGCTCTTGCACTTTGTTCTTGCCATCATCAGGTGCCTGATTATGCTATCAATTTCCGTGATGGGAAGTCCACAAAGTGAGTTTACTTGACACAACAGCAGTTTAGAAATATTCTCTCTTGGTTTGCATTCTGATGAGGTTCTTTTTCTTTCAACTGAAAAATGCAGACCATTTGGACGATTGTGGTGGGATGAGACTGTACCAACTGTCTTCTGTTTCCCGGATCCCCATATGCGGGTCAGCATCTTCCACCTGTTTTTTCTCATTCCCTTATTTAGGTGGGCCTATGAGAGAATTTGGCTAATTCTTGTATCATTTTCCCACAATCCAGGCCGTTTTACACCCTGAACAAGATAGGCTCCTCACCATTCGTGAATGTGCAAGGCTGCAAGGCTTTCACGACCATTATAAGTTCTGTGGAAAACTGAAAGAAAGGTGAGTATTACTTCAGGTTACTGCATATTACTTCAGGATTTGGTAAAAACATTATTTATTTGTTAATCCAATGTCCCAAAACATTTGAGAAAAAAGCAGATTGCCATTTTGAAATTTCAACGGAACCTCTGAGACCTGGCATCGAAAGTGTGCAACTCTCTTAAGAATTTCCTCCTTGACTAAGCACAACATATTCAAACTGTTATGTCATCTCCGTGTTTTGTATCAAAATTGAACTTGAAGCTCATCGTACTTGGGATTTGCATTGGTAAATATTTTGGTAACAGATACAGTCAAGTGGGGAATGCAGTGGCTGTTTCAGTTGGACGTGCGCTAGGATATTCATTGGGAATGGCAGTGCAGAAGCTGAGTGGAGGAGGAGACGAACATCTCATGACTCTTCCCCCCAACTTCTCCCATTCCACAACTACTCAGTTGCTGCAATCTTCTTTACTTGATAAGTCTGAGCAGTAACTATTCATCCTTGTGTTTGTTGTACAATAGACTACGGGAGATGATGTTGTTTCTCTCCAAAAATTACTTCAACAACTTTGTAAGAATTGAGTGAGTATTAGGATTCAGGGTGTAATGTTGCGCCTGCAAATAATTGATATGCTATATTATTGTTGTCGGGTCATGGATTGGTTTTGTTGCTTTCTGCCCATTGGATTAGGAGGGTGGGTAACAATAAGATGCTTTAACCATCCACCCTCTGATTGATACAAGGAAGGATCTTGAAAGAATCGGGAGCGGAGACATGGCCGGCCAACGCCATTCATCCTAGAGTTGTCCCAATTCTTGATGCCTAGGAATAAACATGATGATGATGATGTAACAACTATATTCTTGTAAGAACTTGAAGAAAAAAGCTCTTGTCTTAAACTTGTTTTTTGTGTACCATATATGTTATTATTAGCTCTCTAAATGAAGGGATGAAGTAACCTCTTCTCTTTTTGTGCTGCTTTTCAGATCTACTAGTAGAAACCACGTGCAATGCACTTAATGTTTATTATCTCAACAAAATGATTATATTATTTAAAAGTTTAATTAAGTAAAAATATAAAGTATTTATAAATTAATTAGAAACATTATTTTACATTTTAATAAGTACTTTATAAAGAACGATCTTATTCACTAAGCTTAATGAATTTGAACTTCTAAAATTAGGATAAATTATAGTTAGCTCCCCTGAGGTTTGGCATAATTACAAATACCCTTTTGTTGTTTGAGAAATTACAAATACCCTCTCTGAGATTTGTAATCGTCTAACAAATAACCCATTTCCATTTATTTTTATGGGTAAACTGACCAAAATGCCCTTATGCACTGAATTATTTTTTATTTAATTTTTTAAAATTTTTTGGACTACAATGCGCAGAGAGATGTTTGCTAAGTTTTTTACACAGAGAAGGAATAATGCAATTTGCCTCGGGTGATTTTTCTATAATTTTAATAAAAAATTTAAGGGCAAAATAGTCAATTTCACGCTTTTAGTTAAAAATTACAAACCTCAAGGGGAGTATTTGTAATTTTTCAAACAATGAGAGGATATTTATAATTATGCCAAATCTTAGGGGAGGTAGATGTAATTTACCCTAAAAATTATTGTAAAAAAGTTTCTACTCAATGAAAATTCAATTCATAAGTTGTTATGTAAACATATGGTTCGTTATTCATTTCCTTGTTCCATTTTGTTGGTAGGGGAAATCTTCTTGTTTGGTTTCATGAATTTTTTGGGTTATGAAATTATTAATCATCTTTCAATTGCTTGGCATTTGAATTTGAATGTCATCTTTCTTATTCACCGTTTACTATTTCTGTCGTCTTCACAAGATACCGCATCACGTTTTTTATTAATATTAAGTGAGTAATTAAACTTATGAACTTCTATTTAATGTAAAAAGATTGATATATTACTTTTTAAACTTTTGTCCTCTTATAGTTAGAATTTTAAAATCTTATAATTAATTATCTTTACAGAATTTCATTTTCATTACTGTATTAGTTGATGATAAAATCACCATAATTTATATAAAATACTAATAATATTACTTATTTTGGTTTTCAATTATTTTCAATTGAATTTCTAGATTTTATATTGATTCTCTATGAAATATTTAATTTTCATTCTTATATTTATAAAAAAAAAATCACCATTTAAATTACTCCATATTTTAAATTGGTTTCACTTTTGAAATAAAATTTTTGTTCTTTTTTTAAAAAATTTGGGCAAATTTAAAAAATTAATAATTAGTTATTGATAAGATCACCATAATCTATATAAAAATGCAGATAATATTACTTATTTTGGTTTCCAATTATTTTCAATTGAACATCTAGATTTTATCTTGATTCTCTATGTAGTATTTAATTTTCATTCTTATATTTGTAAAAAAAAATCACCATTTAAATTACTCCATATTTCAAATTGGTTTCACTTTTGAAATAAGATTTTTGTTCTTTTTTTAAAAAATTTGGGCAAGTTGAAAAAATTAATAATTAGTTATTGATAAAATTATCATAATTTATATAAAAATGTTGATAATATTATTTATTTTGGTTTTCAATTATTTTCAATTGAACTTCTAGATTTTATATTGATTCTCTATGTAATATTTAATTTTTATTATTATATTTGTAAAAATAATCACAATTTAAATTACTCCATATTTCAAATTGGTTTCACTTTTGAAATAATATTTTTGTTCTTTTTTCAAAAATTTTGGGCAAGTTGAAAAAATTAATAATCAGTTATTGATAAAATCACCCTAATTTATATAACAATGCTGATAATATTACTTATTTTGGTATTCAATTATTTTCAATTGAACTTCTTGATTTTATATTGATTCTCTATGTAATATTTAATTTTTATTCTTATATTTGTAAAAAAAAAATCTCCATTTAAATTACTCCATATTTCAAATTGGTTTTACTTTTGAAATAAGAGTTTTGTTCTGTTTCTAAAAAAATTGGACAAGTTGAAAAAATTAATAATTAGTTATTGATAAAATCACCATAATTTATATAAAAATTCTGATAAGATTCCTTATTTTGGTTTTCAATTATTTTTCAAATTAAACTTCTAGATTTTATATTGATTCTCTATGTAATATTTAATTTTCATTCTTATGTTTGTAAAAAAAAAAATCACCATTTAAATTACTTCATATTTCAAATTGGTTTCACTTTTGAAATAAGACTTTTGTTCTTTTTTTAAAAAAATTGGTCAAGTTGAAAAAATTAATAATTAGTTATTGATAAAATCACCATAATTTATATAAAATGTTGATAATATTACTTCTTTTGGTTTTCAATTATTTTCAATTGAACTTCTAAATTTTATATTGATTCTCTATGTAATATTTAATTTTTATTCTTATATTTGTAAGAAAATATCACCATTTAAATTATTCTATATTTTAAATTGGTTTCACTTTTGAAATAAGATTTTTGTTCTTTTTTTAAAAAATTTGGGCAAGTTGAAAAAATTAATAATTAGTTATTCATAAAATCATCATAATTTATATAAAAATGCTGATAATATTACTTATTTTGGTTTTCAATTATTTTTCAATTGAACTTCTAGATTTTATATTGCTCTCTATGTAATATTTACTTTTCATTTTTATATTTGTAAAAAAAATCACCATTTAAATTATTCCATATTTCAAATTGGTTTCACTTTTGAAGTAAAATTTTTGTTCTTTTCTAAAAAAAATTGGGCAAGTTGAAAAAATTAATAATTAGTTATTGATAAAGTCACCATAATTTATATAAAAATACTGATAATATTACTTATTTTGGTTTTCAATTATTTTCAATTGAACTTCTGGATTTTATATTAATTCTCTATGTAATATTTAATTTTTATTCTTATATTTGTAAAAAAAAAAATCACAATTTAAATTACTCCATATTTCAAATTGGTTTCACTTTTGAAATAAATCTTTTGTTCTTTTTTTGAAAAATTTGGGAAAGTTGAAAAAATTAATAATTAGTTATTGATAAAATCACCCTAATTTATATAAAAATGCTGATAATATTACTTATTTTGGTATTCAATTATTTTTAATTGAACTTTTAAATTTTATATCGATTCTCTATGTAATATTTAATTTCTATATTTATATTTGTAAAGAAAAAAATCACCATTTAAATTACACCATATTTCAAATTGGTTTCACTTTTGAAATAAGATTTTTATTCTTTTTTTTAAAAAATTTGGGCAAGTTGAAATAATTAATAATTAATAATTAGTTATTGATAAAATCACCATAATTTATAATGTAATGTCTATAACCATCTTTTGATGTGCTCTCAATTATCATTTTGCCACATTTTCAGGAGAAATGAAATTGTGGCATTTATACAAGTTCTTTCAGTTTCTTCATTTTTTTTTTGTAGTATTTTCCCATTCTATTATTATGAGGTATTTTTTCACTCTACAAGTAAATGATTAAATCTAGATATAATGAAGTAAACAACAATTAATAAGAGTAAATACTATAATGTGAAAACAATAATTAACAAGAGTAAATATTGTAATGTGAAAGTAATAAATTAATATGGATTTATAAGCATGGTTTTACAAAATCACCTATGGAAAATAATATGGTAAGGTTAATTTAGGCAAATCAAAAAAAGAAAGAAACTTATGTAGCCATTCATACTTTTATATAGATATAGATAGATATAGATATAGATATAGATATAGATATAGATACAGATAGATAGATGTAGATTTCTTAGATCATGAACGCCAAATTGTTGGGTAAAATTGCACTTTTGGTTCCACGCGATAGAGGGTGTTGTATTTTGAGTTCTATAAGATAAAATATTGTAGTATTTTTGGTCTTATAGGATAAAAACTTGTATCATTTATAGTCCCAAATGCTACAATTTTTTAACTTTATGGGATTAAATTTGCTAAGCTAAATAAATTGTGGGACAAAACTCTATCATGTGAAACCGACAATGCAATTTCCGCCAGATCGTTGCTTTGCTTGCCCCACACAGGATTTGTATTTGACTTGACTTGTTTATGGAGAACTGGTGCAAAATTCCTCTGTGTTATTTTTATAGGCAAACAACCCCCCTTTTATTGAAAACACAACAAAATATCTCATCTCCATTAGATTTTAACGTAGAGCGAAGAAAACACGAAGCTTGTGCGATTTGGCAATGTTTATGGTCGTTTTGTATGTTACTTTTAGTGTGTAAATGTTTATTTTGCACACTTTTGTATACATTAAAGTGTGCAAATGTTATCTACTGTCATTTTGCACAAAGAGCACCATTTTCAACAGGTTGAGGACTGTGCGGGTAAGAAAAAAAATATTATTTTCTTTATGAAGTTAAATTATTTAATTTATTGTTTAATTATATTTTCATCTTATTTTTGTTAGAATGTCCACTTGTAAATCCAACTCCAAGAAGAACGAAGAAATTTATGACTTGAGGTACAAAAACCCTAAATATTAAGAATGTTGCGTTTAGACTTCAAACAGTTTACTTAACCATCTTAACATCCCCACATTATTGGTTGCTAGAGAATCAAAGTCTATTTGCCAATTAATCACGAAATGTTGTGGTTCTTACATATAATTTCTTAAAAAATAGTTCGCGAGATCATGCACCTTTCTTTCCTAGTTATATCGGAAAAGGGTACATCTGATTTGATCTAGCCTATTCTTGAAATAAACAACTCTCTCTCTCTCTCTCTCACACACACACACACACTCCCTTTCCATAACAAATCAATACACCAATCACTACACTTAGATTTATTGGATTTGTTGGTAAAATATCGATATTAAATCCGAAACTCGCGACAGGTGGCTTGTGGCCCAAAGGAACAAAAGAATCGGTTACATTTTTTCATTTAATCTCCTCTTATAGATAGACTAAAAAATCGACCAGAGTTCTTTTTCTATCACTTTGTCCCTCATTTTCTATTTATTCCTCCCTCTCTCTCTCTCTCTCTCTCTCTTTTGAAATCGAGTAAAAAAAATATTCGAGTGATAAAGTATGAACTACCCCTTGATTGTTGCAACACCTCATAAAAAGACTTGGACTACGAATGGGAAGGATGAAAGCGAGTCGGTATGCCAATTCCTCATATGCAAATCAGTCCTTCATGTAGGTTGTTTTATCAACGAATAAGAAATTATAGGAGTGAAATCCTGATGTAATTTGAAAAGCAAACGACAAGTCCAAATCAATAAACTAGGAAAGATAATTACGATTGTTGTTCCGACAAAAGAAAGTGAAGGTAGGTTATTTTGCAACTGCAAAACGAATTAGTGCAATTTTTTTGTTGGTTGGATCCCATTAGTGTATCCAACAAAAATTCCTATGAAAGCAAATTTGAAATCCTAGAATGTGAAGAAGAGGTTGAATCGAACAGAGTTCGAGCGGAAAAGGATTACAAAGAATTGTTATCCATCTGTTCAGACTTGACGTAAAAAATGAAGCAATTGGAGTATAGTCAAGGAGTAATAAAAGCATTAGTTGTAGTTGTGTTTTATCTGTTATTGGTTGTCGTATTATAGTAGTGTAATTAATTTTCTCATTTGATATTGTTGGTGCTTCATTATGCCAAGATTGTGTACCTATTAGGGTAAAATGCAGACACCCCCCAATGTATGAGGTCATTAATTTGCAGTTTGCCCCACAACCGTTTTTTTTACACTTCACCACCCAACTATTGTAATTTGTAGCACTTTGCTCATTTTTTATTTTTATTTTTTGGCAAATAAAATGAGCATATTCCTTGCACATGCAATTAGGGTTGGGTAAATTATAATTTCACAGTCCAATATTTTTAAAAAATAAAAAGAAAACGAAAAATCCCAAAAGATGGGTCTTCTTCTCCATCTTTCTTCCGCTGCCCAACCCACCATCTCCCCACCATCATCTTCTCGCATTTCTCATTCTCCCTCTTTCAGCAAAAACAAAAGAGACCAAAAAAATTTCTCAACCTTCACTTTCTCACCCTTTCAACGAAAAAAAAAAATCAAAATAATTTTTCACCCTTCCAGTTCTCCCCCTTTCAGCAGAAACAAAAAAAGAGTAAAAAAAACCTTCTTACCTTTCTTTTTCTCCCCATTTTATACGAGTTGTTTAGGAAGGAGGAAATTAATTAGAATTAAGTAGGAGAGGAGAAATCCGATGGTGTGGAGTGGGTATGGACGAAATCAGGCGGCAACGCCTTCCGCAATACGGGGAAAGGGGCACCATGTGGCTAGTAGTCCACAGCCAACGACTACTTCCGCTAACCGACAGCAACACCAATCAAATTCCCACCGACGCCTCGCACAGGCGGTCGACAAGAACAACACAATTTCCAACAATCAACAATATAATGCAGCGGAATCAGTGAATCAATCGCACGTCTTGCAGCGAATGCGTTTTTGTATTGATAGCAGAAATATTGAAGATTACAGCAAGCTAGCCACGGGGATTGCCGTGAGGGGGAAGATGACCTAACGACTGTGATGGAAAAAAATCCAGTTACATGCAGACCCATCAAAGACGGGTTGACGGTGAAACAACGACAACGAGTAGCTTTGGCCTTTGAGTTGAAGGCGAAATAGGGAGAATGACAAGTTGAAGACTGAAAGAGGGAGAAGGATAATTGAAGCCATTTTTTTGGGGGCTTTTTTGTTTTTTTTTTTTTATAATTATTTTCTTTTTAATTGAATTATGAAATTATGATTTACCGTGCCCTAAATCCACGTGCTATGTTTATTCGCCGGAAAGTGGAAAAAAGTACAAAGTGCTACAAATCCCAATGGTTGGGTGGTGAAATGTAAAAAAAAATGGTTGGGGGGCAACGTGCAAATGACCCCATACGTTGGGGGGTGTCTGCATTTTACTCTACCTATTAATTGTAACAAAAAGAAAAAAAAAAAACACCAAATTAGATTGATAGAAAACAACTAGATAACAAAAAACATAAGATCAACCATTAGTTAAGGAAAAACCATCATTTTCAGTTTCAGTTTCAATTTTCAAAAGACACATGAATTCAGCTTCAGAATGTACACAACTGTAGGAATTAGACAAAATATCATTGTATCTAAAACTTCATAGCTGCAGTTTACGAAACACCATTTTTCAGTCTCCAAAACACATACTTTCAGTTGTAGCATGGCATGTTGAAGAGGATCCACTATGTTGTGCCTTTGGCTTGTATGAGTTTGCTACACCTTTTAGGACTGATGAGATAAAAGTCCTATTAGGTGGGTAACATTGCCTCTTAAAGACATTTTCTGATGATGCAACATTTCTCTTCTACAGTTTACCTGGCAGAGAGACAGGGGCCTTTTGTTTCCTTGATGCTTTTTGGTGGACTTTTGATAGATATGAAAAATGTTTATTTGTGGCTTTGTAAATGAATTAACAAAATAATATTTTACACCTTATTTTGAGAACTTGTGTTACTTGTCTGAGAATTCTAGGCATGAACATTTGATGGTTGAGGCACATTCTGCAGCCTTTGGAGAGTCACATTTTGGGGCGTTGGAGGTTATGTTGGCATTCTGTGAGGATTTCTGGACACATGTGGAGGCATTGTTTGAGGTCTGTTTGCATGCATTTGTTGGGAAACATCCTGCAAGTTACATTTAGAAAAAAAATGTATGTGGTTTACAATATTAAATAAATTGACATAAACTACTTGCAAACTCTAAACACTTACACTTGTGGGGACATTTTCAGTAACACTGGGAGGGGGTACGAATGATGAGGATGTCTGTGTTGGAATCTACATTTAATGATAGAAAAAACATTACATAATTGCATATGAAATGCTTTAATGCTAATTTTGATATACCTCTGAATGTTGGAAACTTTCTGCAACACTTTGTTGTGAAAATAAGGGTAGATCAACACCTGCTTGTGCATGTCTCCTTTCCTACAAGTTAAAAAAAACATACAGTCAACCATATTGTTTGAGGAAGGAACAATTATTTAAATAATCAATATAATTCCCCTGTCTAACTCTTGAATTTGGGTGGGGAGGATATGTACAACTTCTCTTATTATGGCCTTGACCAAAACGTACAATACGGATGTGGGTAAGGACTTTTTGGATGCTCTTGTTAGTTCTCTTATGTCATTGACATCTTTTTCTCCTAGCTTTCTTAGGTCTCCCCACTCTTTACCACATGTGGTGGGTCTACAGGGCCCAAGGAGACTCTTCATAATCATACATCTCTGGGACTGGGTTGATCATGTAACTGTACACCCTCAAACATATCTCCTTTTTGAAATAAGGATGTACAAAATCCTCCAAATCCTATACGTGATAATTTATAGCAGCCATTGCATGAAAACATGGAAACCTACATAACTGGAACATCCCACAATTGCATTGCTTGTCATTCAGGAACACTGTGTGGTTCGGCATGAAATGCATAACCTCACATTTGTCTTCCCCTGCCCAACTTGGAAAGCAAGTTATGCTTTTAGGTCGTTGTTTTTCAAGTTTCTTCATTACATTTGGGCACGCATACCCTTGTTGTTTAGCCATCCCCTCCCTTTCCACTTTTATTCTTGTCATTAATTTTCTTAAAATCCACTCAAACATATCAATCATTGGCAGTTCTCTAGCATCCAATATGTAGTGATTGATAGAATCCATTCATGTTGTTAACAACTACATCACATCTTGTTCTGTTGGGAAAAAAAAATCTAGCCCAATGATGGTTGGAATCTCGCTCAACCATTCTATTGCAGTTTGATCCTGTCTCCCCTGTTGGATCAACCCTTTCAATTTCTTTCATCACTCTAAGGTGTTCTTTTACATTGTATGTGAAAGCAGCCTTCCAGAACAACCTTTTAAAGTTTATGTCCTTTAAATTTGGACTTGAAATAGTGGTACATGTGCCTTAAGCAAGATCTGTGTTCAACATGAGGTGCCAATTATGTGACTACCTCAAAAACTATTTCTGCCTATCAGAAATGAATGTCCAACCCTTTTTATCAAGCGACCTAGTATCTCTCAGCAATATATTTAGAAACCACTCCCAGCTATCAAATTTTTCAATCTCTACATATGCCATGACAATTGGGTAAATGTTATCATTGCCATCTTTACCTAAATTTGGGCTTATTTAATATTTTAATATCAAAATTTAAAAAAACTAATAAAAATAATACTAAAATAAATGCATTTATAAAATCGGTGCAAGTCGGCTTCACAATTTTTTTAATGTAAAATCAAAGTCAGAACTCCTTGAGTTCGATTTCTGATATATATATATATATATAAATTTTAATAATTTACATTTTACGTTAATAATATATATAATTCAAACAATATAATTTTAATTTTAATTAATAATTTAATAATTACACCAAAAAAATTTAAAAATTAATTTATTGAAAAAAAGTACAATCAATATTACAAATATTATTATCTTCTACGGCCCCTCACTGACACATCAGTTTGTCTTGAATGACCATCCCTTTGTTGGAATTGTTGTCTTTCCCGCGTTTGTGGCTAATCCATCTTATTATGAATACGTGATATTTGACTTCTACCAGGATGAATGATGCCACGAACAGTAGTATCGTGGACCAACTCAAATTCTGAAACATCCCAATAATCTTTCGTCGTCAAAGGATGAAAGGACTTAGAATATGTCATTCTGTAAGCCATTAAATTGTAATAATCCTTATCTATTGATGACACACTAATTCTATATGCAACGTATACCTTTTGAGCATGAGAGCACGGGATGTCAAATTGACTCCATTTGCCACATGAATATTCTCGTGTGGCAATTTTGACGACATGGGTGTTGAATCCATGTCCAGTCTAACGCTTTGTTATGACTGAGGCAGATTGTTAATACTGGTTGTATCTCGTCACAGCATGTTCAACACTTTTTTCGAACTAATGTTTGAACAATTTGTATGCATAGTCCATCCACAGTTGGTTGTTGCTTAACATGACACTACTATTCGCCATCCTCTCACGAAAATAGTGGACTGAACAAGCAAATATTATTTCCACTATCGCAGTCACAGGCAAACGGTGAGTCCCTTTTAAAAATCCATTAATGCACTCTGACATGTTGGTTATGAGAATACCGCACCGCCATCCGCCATCGTGAGAAGTTGCCAATTTTTCCTTTTCAATCTGATCTTAGTACACAAACGCTTCTAACTTGTAGGCCTTTATGTCGTCAATGGTTTGATTGAACTTTCTGATTTGATATTCTGAATCAGCTCTCCAACAAATATCCTTCAATTGCACATTCTTATAACGAGTGTTGAAACTAGAACATACATGCCTCAAGCAATATCTGTGCACTTCTTAGGGTGGCACAAAATCCAGAATTGCAAATACTACTTGAATGAGATCGGGATGGCGGTCAAAAATAAGACACATCCTAGAACGGCCCTTTATAATATGTTTGCTCAACATTTGAAGAAACTAGATCCAAGATAATTGGGATTCTTCATCGATAATTGCAAATGCAAGAGGAAATACCTGTTGATTCCCATCCATGGCAGCTGCAATCAACATTTCGTGCTTGTACTTTATGTATAAGTGTGTTCTATCTACACTGATGAGATTGCGGCAGAATTGGAACCCTTCGATACACGGTTTGAATGTCCAGAAGATGTATTTGATCACATATGCACTACTTGATCGTTTAAAGTATTTATGCTCCTATTCAAAAATCGTCCCTTTATTATACTTTTGGAGAGTTCCCATGCAACTTGGTAGCTTACAAACTGAACTCTCCCATGTGCCAAAAATAATTTCACGCCATCCAAAAACTGTACCATGCCTTTTGGTATGGTCCTTCACAGTTTGTATGACATGCTTGACTACCCTAATAGCAAAGAAGCGACATACCTTCTATCTAAATTGCAATGTTCAAGGGACATATCGTTAATAACACATGTATGCTTCTCCTTATATTTTGTTATTGCCAATCTCCTCATTCTCAGTTTTATTATTTCTCGAAGCTCCCATCTACACCACATATCTGAATAGAAAAAAATAAAAGATCAATACAGTTTCTAGGAAAACAGTGATAGACGACTATAGAATATTTATACCTACCTAGGGTGCTATGTTTACATATGAATTTTCATTTTTTTTATGTACTCTCAACTACCACATACTCACGCCGTGCATGTAGTACGAGTGATCTTAAACCGCTCCTATTAAATGATCTTTATTTTTGAAAAGCATTCCCACATCAAGTTTGCCTTCATTGGCATCATAATATTTTGCATGCTTTGAAGTTGAAACATCAATGAAGTAAGGTATCCCTGGGAAGGTTCAATCAAAGAATGGTATAGAACGATAAAACATTTCCTCATTAGTGTTATTTGGCATAGACGGTTCAATGGTTGGTGACATACCTCGAGCGTTGGTTGCAAGTGCTTCAGCCATGACATTTATATCAACCTCGTTCTCAGGATCCTCAGGTGGTATTGGAAATTCAACTTCATCTGGTTCAGAAATATGGTCTGAAAAATGGCGAAATTATTTGCTTCAGGATTTTTTTCATGATCTTCTTCTATCACTGGCTCGTCATAACTCCATGATTAGGTTGCCCCGGTGTATTGAATTCCAGCGTTTGCTAGGCCTTGTGTAACTGCTACCACGTCGGGTGTCAAATTATCTCCGCAATAATGTGAAGTATTCACAAAAAAATTACCACCAGAAAGGCCTACAAAAAAATCACTCCTTGAGTTCGATTTGAAATCGAACTCAAGGAGTTCGACTTCGGTTTTAATTTTTTTAAAAAATAAGAAAAATTGGTGAAGTTGAACTCGCACTAATTTTACAAATTTATTTATTTTAATATTATTTTTATTATTTTTTTATTTTGATATTAAATTATTAAATAAGCCTAGAAATTCGATTTCTACTTTACCAAAATAACCCTGTGCAGTCGACAGAGGTTTGCCGCAGCTGCCGGGTAATTTCGTCAAACCAATCTCAACGGCTCTCTTCACAATATAGCCGTTAACCTTCTTCTAGCCGCAGCCAACAAAGAAATTCACACACAATTGGCCACAAACCCTAATCGCAGAATTGAATGAATATATAAACCCCTTAATTCAACTGATCCTCCATAAAATCAAACATACAATCATCTCTCTCTCTCTCTCTCTCTCTCTCTCTCTCATTATCGGGGAGATTCTCGCTCTCGCATTTCGTCATTTTAATTACTCGTTTGAATTGTTTGTTGTTTAGTTCAATTTAATTCAATCTTGAGTTGTGTCTTTGACCTGATTCTTTGTTTTGCAGGTTTTCTTTCCTTAATTGTTCTTTATTTTCGCAGGAGTTTTATTTTCACTCTCCGTCGAACACACACATTCACAGAGTAGCATTCATACGTATATTATTTTATCTTTGCTTGTGTTTGTTTGTGTTGTTCTCTTTTTTGCTAACGTGATGGAAACAGGAATTATTAACTCATCTGCATCTTCGAACAAGTCCCAGTCCCGATGTCCGCTTCAAGAACAGCTTCTGCAAAGAAGAAATTCACGGGAAAACGTATGTTATTATGTGATTGCAATGACGAAATCCATTGCTAATATACTTGTATCTTTTATCAATAATTCATTTGAGAGTTTTCTATAATTTTTGAATGTGTATATGCATATAGGATAGCGTTAGATTTTGGTATGGGGATCAGTCAAGCGAGAAGTTATGTTTTCAATTAGTATTTGAATTTCTATCTCCATTCTCTTCCAAGAGTCATTCAGATTTATCTAACATTATATTTGGATTGATGCATTTAGTGATGGGGATTTCAAATCCGTAATAACAAATATTGTGGTTTTGTTTGGATAACTCAATATGACAAAAGACTTCAAATCCATCAATTCATATTTTGAACTATTTTTTTGCATTCTGATGGATTTCAAATTCCTTTAATATAGATTTATTAAAATCTTTTATACCAACCTATTCATCAAATCTAAATCCTTGTCTCCTAATGTAGCCTAAGGGATAAGCGAATTTCAGTCCTTAAAACTGGGTCTTTGGTTTTTTAATATGGTTTTTCCAGCTTACAGTTCTTAAATGATCTGGTTAATTAAACATGTTTTATGATGACTTATTTAGCAAGCCTTTTTCCTGGGTTTTTAATGTTAAGGGTTCTGATCTAGCATTTTAGTCCTTTATCTAAATAGAATGAAATTGTTTGTGAAATTTAAATGATTTTTGGTTCATGGTTTCCGGTGCAGTTGGATCGGTTCATACCTAATAGATCAGCAATGGACTTCGACTATGCACATTACATGCTTACAGAAGGTAAGAAAGGTAAGGAAAATCCTGCTGTGACCTCTTCTCCATCCAGGGATGCGTACAGGAAGCAGCTTGCCGAGACCTTCAACATGAACAGGACTCGAATTCTAGCTTTCAAGAATAAGCCACCGACCCCCATGGAGGCTATTCCTAATGATTTCTCATCAGCTGCTCACCAAGTCAAACCAGCCAAACCCCGTCGACACATTCCCCAGGTCAGTACCTTTTTATTCTTTAAGTTTAAAAAAAAAAAAGAGATATAAAGTCCTGTGATTGGACATGTAGATAAACGATTCAAGAAATATGTATGAAATTGCTGACAAAATTGAATATATGATTGCAGACTTCAGAGAGAACATTAGATGCCCCGGACATTATGGATGACTACTATTTGAATTTACTAGATTGGGGCAGCAGCAATGTTCTCTCGATTGCCCTTGGAAACACAGTATATCTGTGGGATGCTTCTGATGGGACTACCTCAGAACTTGTTACTATTGATGAAGAAATTGGTCCCGTGACCAGTGTAAAATGGGCTCCTGATGGTAGGCATATTGCTGTTGGTTTGAACAACTCTGAGGTCCAGCTATGGGACTCCACAGCTAATAGAATGGTAGGTGGCTAAGTGCCTCTAATGTTGATATGTTTGCAATAACTTTATATTCTCTTTCAATTCATCAACACTGACTCTTTTGTTTCTCCAGCTGAGGACTTTGAGAGGTGGCCACACATCACGAGTTGGTGCTCTGGACTGGAACAATCACATTTTGACTACAGGAGGAATGGATGGTCAGATCATTAACAATGATGTTAGGGTGAGGGCTCACATTGTTGAAACTTATCGAGGACATCAACAAGAGGTTTGTGGACTTAAATGGGCAGCCTCAGGCCAGCAGTTGGCTAGTGGTGGAAATGATAATCTCCTTCACATATGGGACAGATCCATGGCTTCATCGAATGCTCCAACGCAGTGGCTTCACAGGCTTGAGGACCATACGGCTGCCGTGAAAGCACTTGCATGGTGTCCCTTCCAAGGCAACTTATTGGCCTCTGGTGGAGGTGGCGGAGACAGGTGCATAAAGTTCTGGAACACACATACCGGTGCGTGCTTGAACTCAGTAGACACTGGCTCTCAGGTGTGTGCTCTTCTTTGGAACAAAAATGAGCGCGAGCTGCTCAGCTCCCATGGTTTTACTCAGAATCAGCTCACTCTCTGGAAATACCCTTCAATGGTGAAGATAGCAGAACTCACTGGTCATACATCTAGAGTTCTTTTTATGGCTCAGGTACTGATTATATCACATTAAAAGTTTTATCTTGCACCCTGTTATCTCTATCAACTTCTGATTTGGTTAATCTTGTTACCGAAATCCAGAGTCCAGATGGATGCACAGTTGCATCTGCAGCTGGGGATGAAACTCTTCGATTTTGGAACGTTTTTGGGACACCTGAAGTGGCTAAGCCTGCGGCAAAGACGATGAGCACAGAGCCATTTGCTCACTTGAATCGCATTAGATAAGTGGCAATGGATTGGTGTGTACATTCGAAAGTGAGAAGTACCTCAGGGAGTGATGGCCATACATCGACACCGCCTATTCCTCGAGCGATCAAGGTAACAATATGTAGAAGTTTAATCCTATAATGTTCATGTTTCTGATCTTCTGCCCCAGCAAGTTAAAGATGATTCTCCATCTCTAAAATTTCCATCTCTAACAGGAAATAGTCCGAAAGAAAGATAGCCCAACGCCGCCGTTAAACGTACCAATGTCTACACTATTTTCAGTTTTTCCTCTTCCATGTAAAGTTGGACAAATTCTTAAATTGCTCCTGGAGGACGATACCTCCATATTTTACACACTAAATTTGTACACCAAGCCTTTGTTTGTAGACAGAGTGTATCTTTGCATTGATGTTGTTACCAAGTCACATATGGTGACACCTTAAAATCATATAAATTTTGCCTTTTACACTGTGTAGCGTTGTGCAGTTTGAGTCCACGACTCTTTTTTTAATTTTTTTTTTAAATCTAGATTTATTTATTAATCATTATAACTGATGTGAGCTGAAAGAGCTTGTTCTTGGGCTTGAGTACTTTGGATTTCTACAAGCTATGGAAATGGGACCTGCAAAAAAAATATTAGCACTCCGACGCTCAAGTCAATAAACAGTTGTAGAAGAATAAATATGAATAAAGTACAGAAATGATGAAATCTTGTGAATAAAGAGTATAAAATGAACTTAATGCGAGTGTGAGAGCATAAATTCGTGTGTATAGAGGAAGAACCACAGTTGGGACTTCCTCATCAAACTAAACTCTGGAGAATCAAGTACTGGTCTTCCTAGATTTTTGCAGCAGCCTTCGGACTTCGTGAAAGTAGGGAGTCGTTTGAAGTGGTCTTCTGCGGATAAGGGGTATAGACTCAATCAACTCTTATTCGTTCTTGGTAAGCCTGGGCCAGAGCTCTTCCTTATTGGGAGTAGACCTGATCAATCCCTCCTTGAGCTGGGCTTGTGCCCTGAATGGGCCTCCTGGAAAAGCCTCTGTGTGGGGCTCCAACATCTCTCCTTCGGCTTCTAGTATTTGGGCTTTTGAGCCTTGTTTTTGAGTTGATCATTTTGGCATATAATTTTAAAGTACTTTACTAATTATAATCTATAATAAATACTATAATTACTATCACTATTACAAAAATTATAACTACTAAAAATGATCATTTGTCCCACATTTGAGGTGGTGACGGTGGCGCCGAGGTACAACATAATGCGTATTTTTAAAAAATTATAAAAATTACAATAACAATAATAGGCGTGTGGAAAGTGGGTACCAACTCAGATAAACATCGACGTTGCAATTTGTAAAATCACTATTTTTTATGTACTTAAGGCTGGACGAATTGAATTGGTTGGATTAAGTTGTCGTACTAGACAATACGAAATCAAAGGGTTCATTCAACCAATTGGTGGACTCAGTCGAGATTGAATTACAACATGTTTATGAAATCTTATTTTTTCTCTTTAATGAAATTTATAAATTTATTAAAATTTATTATTAATAAAATACTTCAAAATTATAATTAATAATTATAGCAATTAATAAATAAATTTAACATTTTTCTTTAATAAAAAATTAGAGCCGTGGACTCAGGCAATTTTTAAAAATAAAAAAAAATGCAAGTCGTATTTTTGTTATAATTGAAAAAATAGTACTATATGTGTTATTTTTTTTTTTTTTTTTAATAAATAAGCCCTCTTGTTTCTGATGGAATCGTATGTGAACCTACTACGCCTGTATGGTACTAATATTGAACTCCAAGAGATTTATGAAATATAGAAAAACTGAGACATGCTGAGACAATACAAAGTACGTACTTGTATTACAGTTGACAACAGATAACAGCAGCTCCTCATTCCATCAAATTCACACGGACCCTCTCTTCTCTCTATTTAGAATTGTCTAATACTATTAAACTACCATAACCCCAAGAAGCGCGGCTATGTGAACTGCCGCCTCATGTAAGTGTCTTCGTGCACAAAGACCGGACCCTGCGCATTCTGTGGAGGAGGAGGCGGAGGAAATTGAGGTTGGGACTGCGTATTCTGTGGAGGAGGAGGAGGAAATTGAGGTTGTCCCATAGCAATTCCACTTTGAGGAGGAACAGAGGCAGCCCATAGAAGATTGTTTCTGTTCTTTTCCTGAGTCAAGGTGAGGTAATAAATGATCCCAAGAATGACACTGGCAAGTGACAGGACAGCAGCTCCAGCAAAAACACCTGGTTTTACAACATAACAGTAGTAATTGCCAAAGTACAAGTTCTCTTCACCATGTTGATCATTCAGAGCAGCGCCCGTTAGCAAGAGAAGGAATGCTATGACGAATGTAAACCTGCAAGAACTTTCACTTTCAAACACAAAGCGGGAGAAAACTAAAAAGAATAATGGCTCCTCAAGTTAAGAACAAACAACCAAGCATGTTGACTGTTGATTATTTCACAGTGCATAGCCAGCATAAGTAAGAAACATTGGTCCTGAACATTCATTCTCATGACTGATCATCAATAGATCTATATAATCACTGTGATGAAACAACAGATGACAGTTAGCATAACAAACTGTATTTTCTAATGTATGGTAAAAAGTGTTTATCAATTCATCAGTGAAAAATATGGTTACCACCTTGTTTTTGTCTTTCTATTATCCACAATAGATATAACAAGCTATTACTTGTTCCATGTAATTGAGGAGTAAAACAGGCCTACAGGTTAACTTGAAAGCAAAATCAAATATGCTTCACTTTATCAATGTCTAATCATCTGGGCAGACATCAAAAGTTGTTTGAAGTTACAAAAGCAATAGATAGGAACAAAATTAACGATTAGATTACCAGGAAACGATAAAGCAAACAAGTGCCAGAGTCCAATTAGAGTTTGACTGATGTGGGCCTTTTCTGCAACAGACACAGCCAGTTGCAACATTGATGATAATTTGAGCAATCATGAGTGCTACAGCTGCAGTTAATCCAAGCCCCAAAGCAGGACTTCTTGGATATATACATTCAGAAGGAGATGGAAATTGGACCTGGTCTCCCTGAATAATAACAAGAACCCAAGTTTCAGAAGTAGTGGAACCTTATCTGCCAGAGGTATAATTTTAACAGGTTACCTAGTAGTAGCATATGTACAGGATTTGAAACAATCAATTTTCAGAGACAACATAAATTTACACTAATTGTTCAGAAGTTTTTCAAGATTTGATGACACACAGTGAAATGCGAATTAATGCAAACTGGCCATTCACATATTGTATAGACTACATCTTCCCACTCTTGTCCAGACGCAGACAATGCAAAGATGATGATGATGGATTGCCATTGGGATGCTTGGCAGTGCAGCATGTGGATAAGCCATAACTCTTCCAGATTGGATAAAAGGTTAATGAAAATGAAAACACAGTAGATCTAGTCAGTGAATGTTCCAGTGATGATAGTCTTTCAATGCTATGGTTTACATTTATGCCATTGACTCTGAGAAGCTCAGAGAATTGTGTTATTAGTGAATTAAAATGTGACAAAGTTTCATATATGCCAAGTCCACGTGATCGTGAATTCCTACCCCTTGAGAGGAAATAGTGAATCAGTGCACAACGGCCATTTCACCATTCTGCTATTTCAATGAAACTAATTACTCATCCTCTTGTTAAATTCCCAATGAACGCTTAACCAACAATTCACAAGTTTCTAACAAACACGATAAAAGAGTCACGTTACAAAGAGGTCCCGCAGGATATTACACTAAATCGGCTAATTCCAAGGCAAAATTAGTGTGCTATGTCCCCTGGGCAGTTGAGGTTAGTAGAATAATTTAACATTCACTATTCAGTTTCAGGGCAGAAAGGTATCTACAATCCCATCAAAATTGTGATTCACAAATTGACAACCAACTTCCATATCCAGCAAAATTTGACACTATTTGGCCTGATGCTTGTGAAGCTAACATGTTCGACAACAGACACTTCAAAAATATTATTAATTAAGGAAATCAAGAAAAGAAGTAGTAGATTAAGCTAATATGCATTAATTTAATTGGGTGTAACCTAAAATCACACAGTCTCAGAGCTACATACATATATACTCTCGAAAACAAACAAAAACTAAAAACATGAAAAAGACTTAAACTAAGCTAAACGAGACAAAAAATGAATACATATATAGCTACAAACAAAGAGAAGAGTCTGATTCAAAAAAAAAAAACAGAGAAGAAATAAATCTGAAGCAAGAAATAGTAATTAATTACCTTAATCCTCTTGGCCTCGGCAGCAAAGCCCGTAACAGCAGAAAGCAGCCCTAGAAACCCCACCACACTGCAAACTATCATCACCTTCCTCTCCATTTCCTCTGCGTCTCTCTCTCTCTCTCTCTCTCTCTCTCTAAAACTCTCTGCTGCGTCTCTCTCTCTCCCTCTCCAAAACAGTAGAATAAGAGTGTTTGTCTGTTTGGGTTCGAAGAGAAATAATTTTTTTTTTTTTGAAAGCGAAGAGAAATAATTATTGGTTTGAGTAAAAGTGTGGAATGAAATGAAATGAAACTTTCTATTTCTTAAATATTTTCTTAATATATATATTAGTAGTGGTGCCTCGCCGTTTTACGTGTATATAATAAATAATTTTATATATTTTAAAATATATTATAAATAAAAATAAATTATATAAATTAACACATCACATTAAAAAAATAAAAAAAACTAATTTATTAATTAATATAAAATTTAAAAAGTTGAATAAATCATATCAATTGAGTGTTATTTTTGGCATTACAAAAAATGATACGGCAGTGTCATTAACCGTCATCCGTGAATAAAAATGAGATTTACTTTATATAATAGTATATATATATATATATATATTTAGATAGAGACTGAGTTGTTTTCAAGTATATTCTGGTGTTGCTTAAACTCTGTGTGGGCCCTTTTTTCCCGTGATCCTTCCTTTAAAAGGGCAAAATTGGAAAGGTATTCTTTTATTTTTCTTTTTAGTTATTTCAATTAAATATCTTCAATTATTTAAATTTAGAGTGACTATATATAAATAACATCATTCAATTATTATGAGTCTCTATATGGAATTCGGATGATGTTTAATATTATCGGAAAAAATACTTTATTGGTTGATAAATTGAATATATATAAATTTCATCATATTTTTAGTGCTAATTTGGTTTGATAAATTAAAAGATAGTTGGAGTTATTGTAATAAATTATAGACAATCAAATTTCCAATTTTCTGATCTTACTATTGCAAAATTGAGACAGCTTTTTTGCCTTTTTCTAGCACCACTAATATGTAAAGCTGCCTTTTTTTTTTTTTCTTTTTCCTTTTGCTTTATTGTTTGTGTTCGTGTTATTCACAATTTCAATATAAATTATTGTGACATGACATTAAATCATATGGCCTAATTTTCATAATTAAAAAGATTCACCCAAAAAAAAATACTTTTTGAAATTTTTATGCATATTATCAAATCATATAATAATTGAATGCTTCATTCATATGTACAGAAATGATAAAGACTTTATTCTTCATTAAATAAGGGTAAATTACAATAACCTATCATGAAGTTTGACATAATGACGAATAATTTTTTATTTTTTAGAAAATTATAAATACTCCTTAAGGTTTGTAATTTTTAATCATAGGCCTCGAATTGTCATTTAATCCTTGATTTATTTTTTTTAATTGTAGAAAAATCAGTCGAGACAAATTACATTATTGTTCTTCTGCGTAAAAAAACGTAAGAAACCTCTCCATGTGCATTTTAGTCCAAAAAAATTCAGAAAATTTTAAAAATTAGGGTAAATGCTACATTGGGTAATAGTAATTCACCCTTAAAATAATATTTGAATTGGGTAATAGTAATTCACCCTTAAAATAATATTTGAATTAGGTAATAGTAATTCACCCTTAAAATAATATTTGAATTGGGCAATAGTAATTCACCCTTAAAATAATATTTGAATTTACACCAAAAACAAAGACTGTTGGTTGGAATGGCAGCCCCAGGTTTGAGTTAGGTACTACTACCAAATTAAAGCAGAAGCCTCCTTGTGTCCTTTCCTATTCACATAATTTAATATTAATAAATTGTTTCAAATCACATTTATGTAATCTATACTTCACCAAAATAGGTGAAATAATTAATTTTACTCAGAATTATGGAACTTTGATAAAGTGTTACAGAGACATAAAACATTTTGTGTAATTGTATGGCAGCAACAGCAGAAGCAGCAGCAGATTTTACTGAAGGCCATAAACTAACAAAGCTCCAACTCCACCAACACCAACCAAAAGGCCTATGATGACTCCAATGGGCAATCCTCCTCCAATGGCCTTCCCTGTGTTAACATCATATTTTGCAAATCTCTTCTTTGGAGCTCTGCATTGCGGGCACGCATACTCATCCGGCTGTGTTCGTCCCGTTACAGAAACAAACTACGTTAGAACTATTAACTAGATCATAAACAAGAAGGACAACGTGTTGCGCTACTTTGCATTAAGAAAGACGTTTATGGTTTGGCGATTACAAGAATATGCAGTATTGGGAGGGAGGAATCATATCGAATCAGTGTGAGAGAGATGGTGGTTGGTTTTGTCAGATCATCAGATGATCAAGGCATCTTTCAACTTGCATATGGTGGGGGAATCAAAGTGAAATGTATCAGTCTCTAGCCAAAAGGAGTGCCTGCATTAGGAACATTGTTCAAATGCGTACCACCGGCTATAAACTGAGACGTGAACGAGTTCTCATACCAACTTGTATATGATCTTTTAAACACATTTTTGTATCTCTCAAGTTTATGCGTGAGGAGAAAAGAAATCTTACTTGATCATCAAAAGGTTTCGGCAGGGTGTATATGTATCCACAGTCAAGGCATATGTGAGTAGCACGGGCCTGAAAAATGTTTTTAACCCCCATGAAAATCTAGGAGAGAAATACACAAACGGAAGATGAGTAGAGTAAAAACAGTAGGCCTTGCCTTTTGCGCCTCAGTTAATTTTCTTCCAAAGGCCGGGGGAGCTGGACGCTTGGGTAGCTTCTTGACATCCACTTCTGCGCCTCTGCATACCGGAATAGCACTAGCCTTTCATTTCTATGCATTTGTCAAATAAGCTCAACTACAAGATAAAAGGGAACTCTAGGTGTCCAATTTATGAATAGACAAGCTAAAATGTACAGACGGCATTCCATTCAACTCGTATGAGCGTTATTTTTTACTGAACCTGCGTCTATCTGCTGTCGAGTTAAATTTTATGTCGATCACCAGACACTGCTCGTACTTTGGGATATTAAGTTAATGGTTCATGTAGCTTATTATCATCTTAACACCATACATCATTGTGCAAATCACCATTAGACCGTCATGTCCTAACTCGTACAGACGAAAGCAAAGACAGGAAAAACAAGATGCTAATGGCATGAACATAAGTTAAAAGGAAAAGGGTCCAATGTGTAACGGGAATCTGATGCGAGAAATGGACCTGCTAACGACAAAGTAGACGGAATCGGGCTTCGCCTGGATGGCAGTTTTAGTGAAGCCAAGCTTATCAGCTGGCCAAAGTTCATCACCAAAGAAGCTGCTGGTGTAGAGTACCTGGTCCCCAGCCTTCAGCCCTGCTCTTGCAGCATTCCCCCCATTTTCCACAGCCTGAATCAAGATTAAACAACTCTTTCAAAATTGCTCTAACCATATCTAACTCAATATATCAACAACCTACAATCTTGTTGGACTGTGGACATATTGTAATTTCATTTTCAGATCACTTCAAAGAAGTTGTGTCTTCTTTTATTTGATTTTGTGATTTTCAGACACATTTCAAACATGATGTTTCAAATTTCTACAGACATGTTTGTTCCTATCAAGAATGTATGTATGTGACAAGCATAGATAGTATGAACAATACTTACAGTGATGACAACTCCACCCCCTTGCTTTTGGCCCAAAGTCAAGCCCAATGGCTTGTCAACTTCAACCTCAATGTTCTTTGCAGCTCCAGCAGTTCTGGCTGTGATCTCAAGACCCCTTTTTCCTACACTTTTCAAACTGCTGACACTCTCAGCAACCAAAGAAGTGAAGGCAACCCTTTTGGCATCTTGAAGTGACAGCCCTTGGAAGCTGGTTTTCTGGTAATGTTCATACAAAAAGTTGAAGAGATGAAGCAGAGAGAGTCAAATGGATTTCTGACAAGAATTTCAAGAAAATGGTTTGTAGAGACTAAGGGGAAGAAAAAAAGATACCTGAAACTGAGGAGTTAAGCAATTTGAGTTGGTTTTGATTCTGGTGAAGGCAGCTGTGCAGGAAGAGGATGAACCAGCAGCCATAGCTGATGACATTTCTCTATCTGTGTGTGTGTGTTTGAGTTGTCAGCAGCAGCAAAGGCTCAAAAAATTGTTGGGGTTGGAAGTAAATGAGTGGGTTAGATTGGATTTGAGGATGAGTTAGGAGAGCCACAGCCACACGCCCTCTCAATCATAATATGAATTGACCACCACAAGAATGAGAACAGACACATATCATATTTCTTCTCCTCAATACTATTATCCACCATGGAATTCATAAAAAAGGGTGAATTACAACCACCTCTTTTAAAATTCGGTATGATTAAGAATATTTTTTATTTTTCAAAAATTATAAATACCATCATAAGATTTGTAATTTTTAATCAAAGATCTGAAATTGTCCATTTTACCGTTAATTTCTTTTTGAATTGTAGAAAAATCAATCATGCAAATTACATTATTACTCCTTTATGTAAAAAAGTAAGAACCCTCTCCCTTGAGGATGGCAATGGGTCAGGATCCAACTCGGACCGGTCCCAAGTGGGGGCGGGTTTGATGCCTTAAATGGGTCCCGGGTCGGGTCCGGTCTTAGCAGTTTGGACCCAAACCCGTCCCGTTTTTTAAATTCTTTTGTATTATTTATATATACTTATATAAAATATATTTGTACACAAATAAAATTGTGTATAATTTAGTTATACTTATATATAAGACATAAACTTAATAGTTTTATAAATTAAAACAATGATATAAAATACTTTATAAATATTTTAATGTTTATATAAGTAACATAGTTTCTAAAACTTTTAATATTTCAATGCTAAAACATGCACATATAAATTTACAAAAAAATATGTTAACCTTTCAATATTATTGTCTCATATTTATAAAGTTATGACAATATTATTTTTTTTAAATAATATTTTTTTAATATTTTAAAAATACCAACCGGGTCCACCAGATCCAACCCGATGGGTCCCGGATCCGGGGCGGGTCCGTGATTTTCTTGGCGGGGCGGGGCTCGGGTTTTGGCAAACTCGTACCAAACCTGCCCTGTTGCCATCTCTACTCTCCCTAAGTATTTTAATCCAAAAAATTTTAAAAATTAATACAAACATAATTCAGTTTGCACAAGGGCATTTTTGTTAGTTCATCCATAAAAATGGATGAAAATGAATTATTTGTTAGACGATTACAAACTTTAGGTAGTATTTATAATTTTTTTAAAAAACGATAAATATCTATAATTATGTCAAATCTCAGTACATACATATATCATTATAATTCATCCTTTATAAAAATTTTACTACAATGATATATATATATATATATATATATATCACTTTCTTATTGCGTTGACAATAAAGAAAAAGGAAAAGGGAAATGAATTGAAAATGTGATAAAAGAAATGGCAGCATCAAGATAAAGATGGGAAGCTGAATTGGAGAAGTGGGCTTTGAAGCAAGAAGCATTGGGCCACTACTATGTATAATGTTTACAAGGCCCACAAATGTAGCCCATTTTCAATTAAATAAATAATAGTCTACTTTTTGTTTGTATAACTATCTACAAACTTAGATTGAAGTGCAAAAATATCATTTATTTAGTAGGAGGGAGGTCTCATTATTCAACAATTAAATGAGGGGGAGACCACATAGATTTGTTCACCAAGTCAAACCACAATTATTTATTCATTTCAAAATGTGGATGGCACCGTCTCTTTTATAAATTTAATATATTTGATCCCATAAAATAAAAAATATTCGTAATTTTTGTTCTGTAAGATAAAAAATTGTGGCGCACTTAATCATATAAAATAAAAAAATTGGAGACATTTTTGTTTCTAATGCTATATATAATATTTTTAGGTTATGAAACTAAATTTGCGAAATTCGTAAAGACAAAGGGCAGAAATGAAGTCATCTGAGACAGAAAAAAACAGTGAGCGAGTGAGGATTAGATTAATAATATTACGTTAGAATCCTCTTATTTAGTGGATAAGATCCCCTTACAATATCCACGTAATTAATCACAACTCCACGTGATTTTGTACTTTCTATCGCACAACTAAAATAAATAAATAAATAATATTCGACACAAAATCCAATCTCCAATAAGAGAGAGAGAGAGAGATTACCAAAATCTACTCTTATTTTTATATTTAAAAGTAACATGCCTCATGGACGACTTACTACGCCTTGTTTGGTAGTCACAAAGTCTACAAAAGTGGTGTTTTTAGTTAGTTCTTGATTTTACACTAACACCACCATTTATGTTTAATTTTCAATGGGGGAGAAAACCTAGGTTTGAGCTTAATAATATATTCGGGAAAATTGTACTTTTGATCCATAAGACATGGCATGTTGCACTTTTTGTACCATTGTTTATGGGCTCAACACTTTTAATCCCACATGAATCAAAAGTATTGCACTTTTGGTCATTTCTTCGTTAAAGGTGTTGAGTTATGGATGAAAAACCACATTTGAAAGTGAAATATGGTTTTATATGGGTTGAAACCACTAAAGTTCATGCATGTGGTATTTTTCAAGATTTTGGCCCTAATTTAGAGACTCTCACTCTATAAAATGTATTTTAATAGCTTAATTTAGCTAAATTTATGTAAATTCGACACATTATAATCTACGTATATGTGCATAGTTGGCAAGAAGAAAACATGGCTAAATCTATATATTGCAAATATTTATTTTTCTCCATTCAATGCAGTCATTTCGTTTTTTGCTTTTAATTTTGCAATTACAAATTTAACATTTCATTTATAATAATATCATTATAAAATTGCAAAATGCAATATGTCGAATTTACATAAATTTAACTAAATTAAACTATTAAACTACATTTTATAAAGCGAGAGTCTCCAAATTGGGGCCAAAATTTTGAAAAATACCACCTCCATCAACTTTAGTGGTTTCAACCCATAGAAAATTATTTTTGACTTTCAAATGTAATTTCCCATCCATAACTTAACACCTTTACTGGAGATGGGACCAAAAGTGCAACACTTTTGGTTTATATGGGGACAAAAATGCTAAATCCATAAACAATTGAACAAAAAATTCAACAAATTATATCATATAGGACCAAAAAAACAATTTTCCCAATATATTCAGAATGAATTGGTTATTTAATTATGTGCACTCCGTTAAGTATGAGGGTGAGAGTAAACGGAAATGAGAAGTCCGTAGTACTTACTAGCAACGGAAGCCAAAAAGAGGGACAGCTTCCTTGGTTTGGGATTCCAAACACACACACACACACACACTGACGCACGTCTCCCTCTCACACTATAAAATGGGTCCCTCCCCCTTTCATTCCATGAGTACTAGTAGAGCACATTACTCGTTACACCTTTTACTTTCTCTCTCAACACTTTGACAGTCACCATTCTTTCTCTCTCTATTCTTTTCTCCATTATTAGTATTATATTATTTGTATGGCAGCTAATAATCTGCAGAGTCGTGGTCTGGTGAGCTTGGGGAAACGACTAGTTGGCCAGATCCGCTCTCCCCCTCTCCTCAGGTATCTCTATTATTTTCTACTCATGATGCTACAAAAAAATACAGCAGTTAATTACGTTGATTTGCTGTTTCTTGTTGTTTTGATCATGATGGAAGCTCTATTCTTAACCATTAAAGCTCTAGTTTTATCAGTTCTGGGGTTTTGATCATCATTACTCGTTTATGCTCAAACACACACTCACTTGGGAGATTTTTTGTGGGTATTTTTGGAAAATATTATTATATTTTTGTTTGATGGTCTAATAATTTTCCCTCATCCTCTATATATGTGTCCTTTCTGAAATTTTGAGATATTTCTTGGTACTCACATTTCACCTTGTAAATATCATCTCCGGTTCTCTTGGATGGAACAAGCGATGATTGGTTAATATTTCCATTACCCTCCGTCATCTCAATTTCCAAGTAACTTTGTTTTCAATTCTTCGTCTTCATGTCGATTTTTGGATCATGTTAATCTGATAATTCATGGAATGGAAATTCATCGCCTCTATAAATCAGTAATACTGATGAAGTAGGTGGGGGTTTGCTTTTGATGTACACCAACTAGAGAGAGAGAGAGAGAAGCATGTTGGGGAGGCAAGAAAACAGGAAATTGGGTAAATTAGATGATAAGCAAGAATTAGATGAAGATAGATAGGAGAAAGGCAAGTTAGGGGTGCGTGTTTTGGAACCAACTTGAAAAGCATGTCACACTCAACATCTTGATATGGATGCCTCGTGTATTTTGTCGGTTTTGGATTTGGGCTGTATTTTTTTTATCATGTGCCCACTCGGATGCACGCACCACTCAATATATTTTTTATTTTTCTCGTGGCATTTACCGACACCATATCTGCACCTACCACCGGTCAAGCCTTAATAAATTCTCTGAATTAATATCTTATGTGTTTGGTTGGATAGTATTAGTAGGTCGCCAGTTGAAGCTTTGGTAATTTTAACTATAATCTTTGTGCTGAAATGCCTCGGCCCTTGAGCTTGATTAAGTCTTGCAGTTATTAATGATAGCTGATCCACATATATATGCAGGAGTGTGCACGTTTCTGCCTACGACAAGAACCCGGAGGACAACATAAACCCGACAGTGGTCCCGGACCATGTAATCCCACCGCAGGTTGAGGAATACTGGGCTCCTCACCCCAAGACCGGGGTCTTCGGTCCTGCAACTGATGACAAGCCTGGCGTGCATGCTAGTGCTAGCGCTAGCCCGGACTCAGTGCTGGAGGAGAAAGCCTTCTTCCGCCCTTTGGAGGACTTGGACAAGCCACCATTTCAGCCTTGAGAGGCAGCCGTCCTCTGCCCCGCCCTCCCTTAAATAAGTGTGTGTGGTGTGTTCTAATCTAGGTATAAAGACAGTAGTAGTAGTAGTAGAATAACAATCAGCCATTTTAATTGATGGTCATATGTAGCTCACTGCTTTGTGAAGAAGTGGGGCAGAAGAGAAGTTGGTTTGTTATGCCATGTCTTTGTTGTGCTTAGGTGTGCATGAAATTGCTATATATGTTATCAACATCAGTTACGGATACATTTTGTTACTTTTCCTCATCTGTCCTTTTATTCTCGCTACTCTACGGAACCACCTTTATTATCTCTTTCCTTATCTTCTTTTGCTTTTTATTCCACGTTTTATTCTATTATAATTTCCAACTTTTTCTCTCAATGATTTTAGGCTGAAGGGAGCTAGATAGTTTCTTATGCATGATAATGTTAGTAATTTTAACTTGTAACATCATTAATTGCACGTGACGAGGTATTTGAGTCCAAAAAAAAAAAAAAAACGAGGACCCTAATCCAAAATAATTATGTAGTATGAATTTTTTTCAATTTTTAATAAATGTACGCCGATGTACCACTCAATCGGCACTCCGATTTCACAAATCGAATTGTTGTACGTCATGGTTTCGTATGAATCTCAAGATGTTATCCTGAAAAACGAGTCAGTGGGAAAATGAAGTTTTGAAACTTATAATAAGTCATTCAGCTTTTAGTTTGCAATTAATGTAAGACATTATGATGTGAGAGTAGTAGTGTTCACTAAGGTGGCAAAACTACCCCTGTGTGAGATAGGATTTCCAAAGAATGTGAGGTTATGAAGTTGATGAGATGGATAATGTGATATATGTTTTCACATTATCCATTCTGTTTCAAAATAGTTGTACGTCCTGCCAATCCCCGCCGTCCATGTTCTTTCCTATCAGTGTCTGAGAGGTGAAATTTTGATCAACTCCAAACAAAAATAGAATGGATATATGTATCAAGGGTATTGGCCATAATAGAATAAGATAAGGTTGGGATATGTCATATGTGGACCTGTAAACTTTATGCTAATCCAGTAATAATTGTTACTGATAAGAAATATATACACTAAACTGGATTGGTCTGGACATGACAACCTAATTAAAGTGGTTGTAAGGATGAGTAATCAGTTCTGATGGCAGCAATATTGCCTCTCATGGGAAATGCTATAATAACCTGCCTGAAACTGGGGCTTGATTACTCGTTCCTTCTCTCTCTCTCTCTCTTATCCCAAGTATGGATAGATAGAGATAGAAATAGAAGAGCTCCTGTGTTTTTCTCCAACCCTGTAATAAAATTATAAATGCGTCAGGATCTAAAAGTGGCATGGGATAACCATATGAACTGCAAGAGTTGTCATTAAATCTTGGGGATTCTTTGTTACGTCAGTGTGGGAGAAAAGTATTACAAGTAGGGTGAAATGGTGAACCGTCAAGATTGTTTTGTGGGCAATGGGCATAAATGGATTGATTGTAGTGGACGGTGGACGGTGGGGAGAAGATGGGATAGAGACATGGGCGCAAGGGGAATTTTTCTTACTAAAAGGAAAAAAGCAAAATTTGGATAATGTATTTGATCATGATCATGGCAATCGACCTTCCTCTAGTACTTTGAGGTTCAGGAATAACCTGAAAACACGGAAATCGACCCGAGGTCATCCTGAACAAGACACTCCGACGCTCAAATCAACCAATGGATCTAATAAAGAGATCTATACCAAAAAATGAGAAGTCAAAATTTATAAGATTGCCTCCCCCACAAATGAATAATGGTCGGAGTATTTACAGGATTTCACGCAGACACACTTGGGCTGCTCGGATCTTGCCATGTGGCGATCATCCAAACCATATAGCTGCTGATGGGCTTCTCAAGCTTAGTATTGCGAAGCTCAGTCCTCCTTACACTAAAACATACATATCCCTCTAATTCTGTGATCCTAATTGTAGCAAGTGCAATCCTCCATTTCAATATTTGTGTGTATTTACAATGAGGATATGAAATAATAGTGTCAATTTTCAAAAACAATTTGGCGGGAAGGCAAGAAAAATCTTACTCGTGTATATCAACAGGAGTATCAATGCCCCCGTTCAAGAACGATCAAAGCAGATTTCAGCATTTCGCGAGCTTTTCTATCTGGTGAACATCCAGAAGCCTCCATTTCACTGTATATCTTTGGTACCTGGCAGCAAAGAAACAAACCATTGTACTACATGTTAATGCACTCACCGTCTAGCGTCTACCAGGAGAATTGAATACACTAGGTTTCTCAAGATGCAGCCAAACAACAAGGGGCTGAATGTAGTTACAGAAGCTACTAGATTCATATACCTCCGGATTCTATTCATTTGATCAGTTCAACATTATCAATTCACAAAATAGAGAAGCGGGATAAGATGAAAATATTGTACTGGTATCCAGAAACAAGTGCACATAAGCTAGATGCAAAATGACACAATAGTCAGAAACAACAATGCAGTTTTATTTCTTCGGTCACCTTTGGGAAGAATGAAAAATGATACTCAAGTACATAACACAAAAACATACGCCTTGCCTTCGTTAGTGTACAACTGTACATCAGTGTCAAGACAAATCACGTACCTGATCAAATTTCTTCGCCCACAGAAACGCCTTCATTAGTGTACTGTAGGTCACTACATCAGGACTAATACCCTGCACAGATACATGATAGCCCAATTTTGAGGAAATGACTGTTTATACATTTATTGAGAACAAGATGTCATACAAACTCACGCTCTCTTTTATGTGTTGATAGATTGATAGTGCTTCCATATGTCGTCCAGCAGTTGCGAAAGCATTGATTAACACATTCAGCATTATTAGGTTTGGTTCCATTCCCTCTGCTTCCATGAGCTGCAGCACCTTGACAGTTTGTTCACACAGTCCCTGAGTTTGAGAGAATATAAAAGTGTAAATTGCAACAACTTATGTAGCTCAAACTTCACTAGTTTAAGACTAGATTACCAATGTATATGATCTTTGATATAACATCAGCAATCTATTGTATCCTGCACTATCTTCCCCTAAATTACATTGATAGCTGATTTTACACAATTTCCACTTCTTCCTTCCCTTCACCTAAGACTATATCATCATCACATCATATTTGGAAGAAGGTGGGGTGCTAGAACGTGTGTCGAAAATCAGATTAAAATGATTGTCCCAACTACATCAAGATGATTTGGCATAGTCCATCTGTGAAATTTAAAATGTGTTATTAAATTTATAGTAACAAAAAATCTCTTGAAACTAAATCATAGCTAGCTGAACAAACACCACAGTTGCATGAATCATTCACTGCTACAATAAAAACATGAAAAAGCACCTGTTGAGCATAAGCATTTGCCAGAACACAAAACATGCTTGGTGATAACTGAATGCCTTCCGATTTGAGAGCGAGTATGCAATCCTCAGCATTATGGAATTTCCCATACTGGCCATAAATATCAACTAAAATAGCATAAATGGCACCACTCCTTTGTTGTCCTTTTCCTTTCATAGTCTCAAAAATTTTCCTAATAACATCCCACTTCCCCTGTTCCCCTAAGCACGAAATGATAGTCATAAAAATCTTAGGATCAGGATATATTCCTTGTTCCTGCATTCTACCAAACAAATTGACAGCACCGGAGATATCTCCAAACTTACAATGCCACCGGATCAAAGAATTCCATGTTTTAACATCCGGCTTTATATGATCTTCTTGCATTTTCTCAAACACTTCCAAAGCTTCACCTACTTCTCCATATTTCCCAAAAGTATCTATGATGCTATTATATATTTTCCTATCCAACGTCATCCCCTTCGCTCGTACCTCTCCTAAAACCCCCATTGCTTTCTTCCACATCCCATTATCCCTATAAATTTCAATAATCTTACTATACACATATGAATTTGGATGATAGCCCTTTCTCTTCATCTCAGCAATCACAAGCCACGTATCATTCAACCGCCCTGCAGAAACATAGTAATCAAGTAAAATCTCAAATGTCTTGCGATTCCTATCCAGACCCAAATCATCAATTGCCTTTAACACTTTATCAGACAACTCTAACAAGCCCTTTTTCAAACAGCTAGTGAGCAGAGCATTGAACAATCTAATCTTCGGCCTGCACCCAGAAATCAGCATTTCCTGGAAAATGGCATCGGCCTCCAACGTCCTCCCGACATTTCCCAGCCCAGTTACTAAACAAGAGTAAGATATCAAATTCGGGCGATAGCCCAGCGCCTCCATTTGCGAGAGTAGCGCCAACGCGTCGTTGAGTTCTCCTTCTTCGCACAATTCGCATATCATTTCGTTGTACAAATCACAAGAAAGCTCCTTTCCATTACAATTTGCATGCTCGGAAATGGTATTTAATGAATAATCGACCGCTTCTGAATCAGAAAAGTTTGCTAACTTGCTTCTACGCGTTTGAAATGAAATTTGAGCAATGGGTTTTGAGCATTTGTCATGGAAGTTGAAAGAAAACTGACAGAGGGATGAACCTTCGAGCATAATTGCGCGCGAGTGTGGTCTAAATAGCATCAACTGCTGCATCTCCATGCTTTACCGCGCAAGAAATTCTTGCTCCGCGCACACGAAACACGAAAATGTTAGATTGAACGGAAAATACAAAGACCTCCAATAAAATTTGGTATAATTGGAAACGTTTCTTATTTTTTTTTAAATTAAAAATATTTTTCTAAGATTGGAATTGCCCGACAAATAATTTAATTTCATATTTTTATAATTGAAATAACCAAAATATTCTTATACAAACTGAATTATTTTTTAAATTTTTCTAAATTTTTTTGGACTAAATACGCACGGAGAGGTTTTTTATATTTTTTACACAAAGGAGTAATAATATAATTGCATTGGTCGATTATTCTATAATTCTTAAAAAAAAAAAAAGTTAAGGGCAAAACGGATAATTTCAAATTTTTGGTTAAAAATTACAAATTTTATAGAGTATTTGTAATTTTTAAAAAAATAAAAAGTATTCATAATTATGTCAAACTTTAGGAAAGTTCATTATAATTCATCCTAAATTGAAATTAAATGCATGCAATTTGCACTTTGCCCCTTAAAGATTTGGCTTTATGTTGATATCCCCTACAATATTTAAGAAATATCTATATCCCCCACTGATTCCTTACATTAGAACTAGATTTAAGAAACCATTTTTCCCTTTTTAACATTGAATTGAAGCAATGAACTATTATTTATTTCGCATAAATAGGTTACGATCATTCAAATCAAATATTTTATAGTTAATAACTTAACTGCAGCTGTAACAATCTAATTTTATAGCTAATAACTTAGCAACAATTATAACAATTTATGTTAATTACCTACTACAAAGTATAACTACACATGCTATTAAGTAGAACAATATTCCATGCTGACGGAATTTGAACAATGACCTTAATAGTTATGGGGCCTCAACTTCACCAATTGAGTTAAATCTCATTCACATTTAAGGAACCACTTATTTGTCATGTTATGAAGATCAAAAATTGTAATTTCTTATGAAAAATAAATATTATCACATCAAGCACTAATTTTTGTGATGCGTTTGCCCTAATATCAATAAATTGTAATTGTTCGTGTTAGTTATATATAACATGATCTTTAAAGAGGGAAGCTATTGAAAGAACAAAGAAATTATTGAATTTTCTCATCTGATAATTATTGCCATACATAATCGTAGCAAAATAAATTAAGCTGTGCAAATTAGGTCTCTCGCGTTTTGCTCGTGTTAGCTACTTCCATTTTCAAATGTGTCAAAATTAATTAAATTGTGTACGTGACAACTTGCACGTATAGCATGTTGGAAAAAGTTTTCAATTAATCATAGTACAGTTTTTGAAAATTAAATTCGCAAAATAAACACATTGGAATAAATTATAAATCAGTTATGATGCGTATCGGGGCCCAACAGCACCACAAAATATCGATGGACCTTCATGAAAATCACAAGATTAACGGGGAGACTAACCTGCAGAGATGGGTTATTGTTGATAATTTGTGGCCCATGTTCCCAGGATTTCCTAGCCCAAAGCACTTGGACGGCTCTGGCCCAGCTCATCCGCCCGACCCCACCCGGTCTGCTCCAATATCCTTTAAAAGGGTCTTCTCCTCTTCCACTTGCTGAAACCCTAATCCCTCATTTTCCTTTCCCCAGTGTCTCCTCGTCTCTTCCCCTTTCTTCTCTTGGGTTTCACCGTCGCTGCCATTTCCCCATGTCGTTAAAAATGGTTCTTCTCCTCCGATTATCTCAACCTCCTCACTATATATATCCTTCCCATGGTTGTGGTGAAAACAATCGAATAGTCTAGAATCCTCTCTCCCTTCTTCTCCTAAAAGGTTCTATGTGAACATTTGTAAGTGATTATCTCTCTTTGCCTTAGTGGTCGTGTGAGATCCTTTGTAAATTTGAGCATGTGTGGCGAGTTGGTGTTGGAGCAACTGTGTTGTGTGGTTGTCGGAATTTCCTTGGTGAAAATTTTGGGACCTCCTCCCGTCGGATCGGAGGATCTAAGCCGTATTCGGCGTTCTTACCTCTCTTTTTTTATTGTTAATATATTTACATATATTACCTTTGTATATATTGTATTCTGTTATATCTCTAACCCATGTTCTTCCCTTTGTTGTAGTTTGTTTGATTTTTCCCCGATTATAAATCTGTTAATTTAAAGGGTTTTATAAACCCCATCCCCCAATTGTATAAGTTGTTTGGTTTAGGTTGTGTATTATGATCCTTTATTTTTTTGGCTCACTGAAGGGGTAAAATCCCTACAGTGGTATCAGAGCCTCTATGCTCTTGCTGACCGATGCATGTTTGGTAAGAGCTTATTAAGATTCTCCATGTGTGCGTTTTTGTTTTGTGCAAAATTTTCTGCTTAATTCTTGATATATCTTGTTGTGTGCAATTTTCTGTTTTTGCTAACCTACTGCTAAGTGTGAGTCTTGCTTAGTGCATAATCATTGCCTTGTGCAAAGTCTACGATTAAATATTTTCTGTTTTGTGCGAAATATTTCTCTGTTAGCATTTTTTTCGCTATGTGCAAAACTTTTCGATTAATAAATTTCTTGCTTAGTGTGAAAGTTATCTTCGTTAAAAACGTTGCTTAGTGCAAAAAATTAGTGATATCCTGTTTTGTGAAATTTATTGCTCAGTGCGATTTTTGGTATAATTTTGCTAAGTGCAAAATCTGTTAATTGCTATATATTTCTGTCCTTAGTGGAATTGCAATTCATTTGGTGCTTAGTGCTACGATTACTGCTTTGTGCGGAATTTTTTTTTATCCCGCGTAGTGTAATTATTTTGAAAAGTGCTTAGTGCAAAATATTTCACTGCTAGTATTATTGTCACTTGGTGCGAAATTATATTCTGTTGATATTGGCATTATTCTGTCACTTAGTGCTAAAATTACTACTTAGTGCATATTTTTCTTGCTCTGTGTAAAAATTGTTAATCCTTACTACTTGTGATATTTTCCGTGTCGTTTATTGCTTAGTGCAATTTTCTATTTGTGCAATATATATATAGATATATATATATACTCCTTAGCGTTTATACTGCTTAGTACTGTTTATTCTAATTATTATTGCTTCGTGCATTCTGTTACTGGTTATTATCTATCAGACCTCGACCAAACCCCTTTTCTATTCCTCACTTGGTCGAGCCCTTGAGGTTGTCGAGTATCTGGTTGAGGGTAGATAAGGTTCCCCTTATTGTCAATATAATATCTGCATCTGTTGTTATTGCTTCTCTGTGATGGTTGTTTACAACCTGCATCCTTTTGATGGGAAATCTGAATTTTCAATATGGCAACAAAAAATGAAAGGCATTTTAATCCAACAAAAAGTATTTAAAGCCATAGATGGAAAATATGCTGATAAAGTCTCTGATGATAAAAAGCTTGAAAACAATGAATATGCTTATTCTTCCATTATTCTTAATTTATCTGATTCTGTAATAAGAAAAGTAGGAAGACATAATTCTGCTAAAGAACTTTGGGATATATTAGAAGAGTTATATACTGAAACCTCCTTACCCATTAAGCTTTTTCTGCTTGAAAAGTTTTTTCGGTGTAAATTAGATCTATCTAAAAACATGGAAGAAAATCTATATGATTTGACTAGATTAATTCAGGATATAAATTTGACTGGAGATAAGAACATAGATAATTATTCTCTCCCATAGTTTTATTAAATGTCATCCCAAAAGCTTATAGCGATGCTAAGGCAACCATTAAGTATGGTAGGGATCAGGTAAACCTTGATATTGTCATTAATGGTTTAAAAAGCAAGAAAATGGACATTAATGCTAATAAACCTAGTCAAGACCATAATGAAGTAAATTTTGTTAGGGATAGGACTAAGAATAGGAATTCAGATTATAAACATAGAAGTCATAGTAAATCTAGGTCTAGATCAAGGGATGAAAAATTGAAAGATAGAAGATGCTATAATTGTGGTAAAAAGGGTAATTTCATTAAAGATTGTAAGAAACCTAAAAAGGAGGAAAATAAAGAAGAAGTAAATGCAGTAACTGAGGATAGTTTAGAAGAATTTTACTGATAGGGTCCTAGTCAAACAGGAAAGAAACTTGTCTCAAGTATTTTTAAACTTAGGATTATCAGATATCATCAGTATTCTTTGCATTTTTTACTAACCCAAATATACAAGTATTTTATCTATTTTGCAGAAACTATCTTGGTACCCCGGCGAATGGTGATGATGAGAATCGGATCCGCCCTTGGGCCTGGTTCCTTCTTTGGGTCCATGGTCCATGGTAGGAATGTTGGTAATTTGTGGCCCATGTCCCCAAGATTTTCTGGCCCAAAGCACTTGGACAACTCTGGCCCAACTCGTCCGCCCGACCCGACCCGATCTGCTCCACTATCCCTTAAAAGGGTCTTCTCCTCTTCCACTTACTGAAACCCCAATCCCTCATTTCCCTTCCCCAAGTGTCTCATCGTATCTTCCCCCTTCTTCTCTTGGGTTTCGCCGTCGCCATTTCCCTACGTCGTTGGAAATGGTTCTTCTCCTCCAAATATCTCACCCTCCTCACTATATATATCCTTCCTATGGTTGTGGCGAAAACAATCAAATAGTCTAGAATCCTCTCTCCTTTCTTCTCCTAAAAGGTTCTCTGTGAACATTTGTAAGTGATTATCTCTCTTTGCCTTAGTGGCTATGTCAGTTCCTTTGTGGATTTAAGCCTGTGTGGCGAGTTGGTGTTAGAGCAACCGTGTTGTGTGGTTGCCGGAATTTCTTTGGTGGAAATTTTGGGACCTCCTCCCGTCGGATTGGAGGATCTGAGCCGTATTCGGCGTTCTTACCTCTTTTCTTTTTACTGTTAATATATTCACATATATTACCTCTGCATATATTGTATTCTGTTATATCTCTAACCCCTGTTTTTCTCTATGTTGTGGTTTGTTTGATTTTCCCCCAATTATAAATATGTTAATTTAAAGGGTTTTTATAAACCCCATCCCCCAATTGTAATAGTTGTTTGGTTTAGGCTGTGTATTGTGATCCTTTATTTTTGGGCTCACTGGAGGGGTAAAATCCCAACAGTTAGCACTTTGATACTTAAGTCAGTAATGTTCTACTAATAAAATAAATGGGAAAATTTGAAATAAGTGAGAATAATGATGAAGTAAAGTTGTGTAGTGTGAATTCGTGTGTAAGTGAGTTGGGATTAGCTAAAAAAACATATAGAATCCGTGTGCAAAAAGGAGTGCAAAAGTAGAGTAAAAGTTATTTGATAAAATGACTGCACAATTAGTCATTTTATAAGGGTCCGTGTGTACGATTTTTGGGGAGTTATGTATGGTTTTGGAAACCTTAGGAAATTAGCTATATTTTACAACAAGTCGCGCATGAATCAAATAAGAATTGAGGAAGATATGACCATTCGAATCATCCTTACCATATCTACCAGCAGAGCGGCTTATCAGGGCTCAAAGCCAATAGAAGTGGCCCAGCAGGGTGGCTTATCAAGGGTCGAAGTCCGTAAGAGTGCACCAGCAGGGCGGCTTATGAGATGCATGCGCCAGCAAAGGTGACTTATTGACTGCGTGCACCAGTAAGGCGACTTATATAGGATAGGAGAGAGCTAGGTGATTAACCTATTGATAAAGCAGAGTATAGCAAAGAAGCGGAAAACGCTCTTTATTCAGGTAGTATAATGCTGATTAGGCAAGTGGTAGAGTTATAAGTGAAGAGCAGGTTTATTTTTAAAACTCCATGTGCTCCCTTCTAGGGGCAGGGTCAGCGACATGCTCCTTGCTCATACGGGCGAAGGAGGTGTCTCCTCTATCCTCTTGTCCTTGTTCTCCCTTTCTTGACCAACCGGGCATCTTCGAGATTCATGTACTTCTCTGCTCGAGCCAGTAGGGACTTCTAGGATTGCATTGTTGAAGCATTGGACATATGTCCTCAAGGTTTCCGTTTCCTCTTGTTGGACTCAAGAAGACTGATGGCTGATTTTTGGTACTTCTTGCTGCTACCAAACTGGTATAGAGAAAGGGAACTAAACTCTGTAAAAGATCTTACTGATCCAGCTGGAAGCTAGTCGAACCATTATTGAGAGGAGTCAGTTAGTGTAGTAAGAAAAACACGGCACTTAATACCATCAGTATACTTGTGCAACAGGGCTGCATTTTCAAACTTACGCATGTGCTCAGTAGGGTCATTAGTACCATTGTAGACAGACAGGTGTGAGGGCGCCCTGAAATGAGTGCGAAGCTCTTTTTCCATGATATCAGCGCTGAAGGGAATGCTTCGTTCAGCGGGCAAGGCCTCTTTTCTTACCTCTTGGCGGAGTTCCATCATTTCCTTTCTGAGAGAGTGCCAGTACTGGGGAGGCTCTTGGGATGCTGCCTCCTTGCTGGCGAGGTCAGCAGGTATAAGTTCATCCTGCTACAAGGCAACGGGAATTGGTGAATCAGTTCCATTTTTCTGCTGAGAAGGTTGTCCTGCTCCGCTAGCTGAAGAGCCTCGGAGTGTTGATTGGAGGTCTCCATAGTAAACTATCGGAGCTGCTCACAGAAAACCAGGTTTATGGCAATAGGACCGGCTGTCAGGTTGACAGCTGGGGCTGGGCTACCTCCAGCTTGAGTTGGGAGGTCACCGGCTAGAGAAGGGAGGTCGTTATTTGGAGCGGAACGACCATCAGCCGGAGCAGGGCTGCAACCAACTAGAGCAGGGAGGCCATCAGCTAGGGCCCGAGCTTTAGCAATGCCCAATGTCTGATTCAGAGGTGGAATGGTAGATCTAATTGTAGCAGGGAGGGAGGTGTCTCTATTGAAAGATCCATTGTCACCTCCATTGTATGAACTTGCCATTTCTCACGTCAAAGCTCAGGTGTTCCCGCAGACGGTGCCAATGATGTGCACTGGGGTCCAGCAACACCACAAAATATCGACGGGCCTTCACGAAAATCCCGAGATTGAAGGGGAGACTAACTTGCAGATAGGGCTTAGCACTCCGATGCTTAAGTCAATAATGTTCTACTGATAAATTAACTGGAAAAACTTAAAATAAGTGAGAATGATGGTGAACTAACATTGTGTAGTGTGAATTCGTGTGTAAATGAGCTGAGATTAGCTAAAAAATAGAGAGAATCCCTATGCAAAAAAGAGTGCGAAAGTAGAGTAGAAGTTACTAAAGAAAATGGATGCAAAAGTAGAGTGGATCCCACACTGGTGGTATGGCCCTTGCAGGCCAAGCTCGTTTTGGCCTAAAAACAGTAAGTCACTTATCCACAAAGCCTCTTTTGTAATCACCAATCTGGCAAGCCCACGAAAAAGCCTCGTACAACAAATCTAGTAATCAAACAGCAAGGGTTCCATATCATACAGGTGCCAAACACGTAAATCCACGTTATATTAAAAAATCTCATCCAAATTCCCAGAGGATTGGCTGGAATCCGGGTTTTTCTCAGCAAGTAACAACTTTCCCTTGAAAACATGGCAAATGTGGCAAGAATGATTCAAACGGCCATATCTTTCTCAGTTCTTATCCGATTCATACGCGGTTTGTTGAAGGAGATAGCTGAGTTCCTAAGGTTTCCAACGCCGTATGACACTCAACTTAACTCCTCTAGAATTGGACACACTGACAATTATAAAATGACTGATTGCACAATTATTTATCAAATAACTTTTACCTCTACTTTTGCCCTTCACTTGCACACAAATTTTTCTCTATTTTTCAGCTATTCTCAGCATGCTTTTGCACACTTTAACACTTCACAACACTTAACCATTAGTCTCACTTATTTCAAGTTTTTCCATTTATTTTATCAGTAGAATATTACTGATTTAAGCATCGGAGTGTTAACTCCTTTCTGCTGGTTAGTATCCTCTGCAATCTTGGGATTTTTGTGAAGGTCCCTCGACATTTTGTGGTGTTGCTGGACCCCGATACACATCATATACAAATACAATAATTTAATTGCACTTTTGCAGCATAAAATTCCAGCGCATCCTTGGTTTTCGAACACTTCACGTCAAAATTGACTTGGCGAAGTTGAGGCTTCATGACTCTAAAAATCATGGATTCGACCCCCTCTAATGCGTGGGATATTGTTTTACTTTATACTAGGTGTAATTTACTTTATAATAATTGATTAGCATAGACTATTATAATTATTGATAAATTATTAAATAAAGATATTTAATATAAATAATTATATTTATTCAAAATAAATAATAGTTGATCGCTCCCTCTAAAAAAAAATCAAAGAGAATTCAATTAAATTCACCATGTAAATGTATGGAAATGATGATCCGATAGGAAAATGGCCCAATTACGGCCCAACTCTTCAAACGATTCGTTTCCATCGGATATTTTCTAATTTCAAAATTACCTGAATGTGTGTCTTCTTATGAATTGATTCTTCCCACTGCCACTGCCGGCACTTTACATGCAAATCAAGAAATCCCATGGCATGCAGTGGAGTGCTGGGATTTGCTACTCCACCATTACATGCCTACAGAAAATCAAAGGCGCAGAAAAAGGACGTCTCTCCTTGTTGCTCCACTTCTAGTTCCATTAAAGAGCAAGAAACTGTTAAGAAATTTACCTACTCTAGAGCTTCACCCGCTGTAAGGTGGCCGCACTTGAAATTCAATGAAACACAACACAGTTCACAGCATAAAATGCTGTATCCTGAGGTTCAGGATGAAGATGAAGCGCACAGTGAAGATGAGTTTGTAAATAATGTGGATGTAAATGATGACGAAGTCGAGGTGTTTGATAAAAAGCTTAGCAGAAATAAAGTCAAGAAAATGAACAAGTTGGCGTTGAAGAGGGCGAAGGATTGGCGAAAGAGGGTGCAGTTCTTGACCGACAGGATTTTGGAGTTGAAATCTGAGGAGTTTGTGGCTGATGTCTTGGATGAGAAGATGGTGCAGATGACCCCAACTGATTTTTGCTTTGTGGTGAAATGGGTTGGTCAGTCTAGTTGGCAAAGGGCCTTAGAGGTTTATGAGTGGTTGAATCTTCGGCATTGGTATGCTCCCAATGCAAGAATGCTGGCTACTATTTTGGCCGTGCTTGGAAAATCCAATCAAGAAGCTTTGGCTGTGGAAATTTTTACTCGGGCTGAGCCAGCTGTTGGTAATACTGTCCAAGTCTATAATGCAATGATGGGTGTGTATGCTAGGAATGGTCGGTTTTCCAAAGTTCAGGAGTTGCTTGATTTGATGCGTCAGCGTGGGTGTGCGCCAGACCTTGTCAGTTTTAATACCTTGATAAATGCACGTCTGAAATCAGGTCCCATGACACCAAATTTGGGAATTGAACTCCTAAGTGAGGTGAGGAGATCAGGGATTCGTCCCGACATAATTACTTATAACACTCTTATCAGTGGTTGTTCACGTGAATCCAATTTGGAGGAGGCTGTAAAAGTGTTCCATGACATGGAGGCTCATAAATGTCAACCAGATCTATGGACTTATAATGCGATGATTTCAGTGTATGGAAGATGTGGACTCTCTAGTGAGGCAGAACAACTCTTTAAGGAGTTGGGTTCAAAGGGTTTCTTTCCAGATGCAGTTACATACAATTCTTTACTTTATGCATTTGCAAGGGAAGGGAATGTTGACAAGGTGAAAGAAATCTGTCAAGAAATGGTGGAGATGGGGTTTACAAAGGATGAGATGACTTATAATACCATTATCTACATGTATGGGAAGCAAGGTAAGCATGACCTTGCCTTGCAAATTTACCGAGACATGAAATCATCTGGTCGAAATCCTGATGCAGTTACATATACTGTTCTCATCGATTCACTGGGGAAAGCAAATAAGATGACAGAGGCTGCAAATGTGATGTCAGAGATGCTAAATACTGGTATAAGACCCACTTTGCGTACATACAGTGCTTTAATATGTGGCTATGCAAAAGCTGGACAGCGAGTGGAGGCTGAAGAGATGTTTGATTGCATGCTGCGGTCTGGAATTAAACCAGACAATCTTGCATATTCAGTCATGTTGGACGTGCATTTAAGGTCGAATAACACAAGGAAGGCAAAGCTGTTGTACCAGGAAATGATTTGTGATGGTTTTGTGCCAGATCGTGCCCTCTTTGAAGCACTGCTCCGAGTGGTTGGTGGGGAGAACAATGAAAATTTTATCCAGAGAGTGGTGGAGGATCTTGAAGAACTTCATGGCTTGAGCCTGGAGATGATATGTAGTGTGCTTACAAGAGGTGAATGCTATGATTTTGCAGCAAAAAAGTTGAGACTTGCGGTTATGCAGGGTTCTAGTTTTGACCAGGAGAACTTACTTTCAATTTTGACTTCATATAGTTCATCTGGGCGACATCGTGAAGCAATAGAACTGCTAAAGTTTTTACAGGAGCATGCATCTGGGTCCCAGCGGTTTATAGCTGAAGCTTTAGTTGTTATTCATTGCAAAGCTTGCCAGTTAGATACTGCTTTAGATGAATACTACAAAAACAGTGACCTACATGTTTTTAGTGGGAACTCTGCCATGTATGAGGCCCTCATCAAGTCCTGCGGGGAGAATGAACGGTATGCTGAAGCTTCTCAAATATTTTCAGATATGAAATTCCATGGGGTTGAACCGTCTCCTGAGATATATAAGACAATGGCACTTATATATTGCAAAATGGATCTACCTGAGACAGCTCATCATTTGATTGTTCAGGCAGAAGTAAAAGGCCTTCCTCTTCATGATACGTTAATTTGTACCAGCCTTGTTGAAGCTTATGGAAAGCTGAAGCAACTGGAGAAAGCAGAAAGTGTTGTGGGAAGCCTGCGGCAGAGGTGCAGAATGGTGGACCGTAAAGTTTGGAACTCATTGGTTCAAGCTTATGCTGCGAGTGGTTGTTATGAGAAAGCAAGAGCTGCTTTCAATACAATGATGAGAGATGGACCTTCCCCAACCGTTGAAACTATGAACTGTCTATTGCAAGCATTGATCGTTGATGGAAGGTTAAATGAACTCTACGTTGTGATTCAGGATCTACAAGATATGGGTTTCAAAATTAGTAAAAGCTCTATTATTTTGATGCTAGAAGCATTTGCCCAGTCCGGCAATATATTTGAAGTGAAGAAAATATACCATGGAATGAAAGCTGCAGGGTATCTCCCTACCATGCATCTCTACAGGGTTATGATTGGATTGCTGTCCAGGGCAAAACAGGTGAGGGATGTCGAAGGCATGATTTCTGAGATGGAGGAAGCAGGATTCACTCCTGATCTTTCTATATATAATTGCTTGCTTAAGTTGTACACAAGGATAGAGGATTATAAGAAGACAGTCCAAGTTTACCAGCAAATTCAAGAATCTGGACTTAAACCAGATGACGAAACTTACAATACTTTGATCCTAATGTATTGTAGAGATTGTAGGCCTGAAGAAGCTGTCTTGTTGATGCGTGAAATGAGACGGCTTGGTCTAAACCCTCACTTAGATATCTATAAAAGCCTGATAGCGGCATTTTGTAAAAAGCTGATGGTGGAGCAAGCTGAAGAACTTTTTGATGGCCTAAAGTCAGAAGGACAAAAGCCAGACAGGTCCTTCTATCATTTGATGATGAAGATGTATAGAAGGTCTGGGAACCATTCTAAAGCAGAAGAACTGCTCGTTACTATGAAAGAATCAGGAGTTGAACCCACTGTCGCTACAATGCACCTGCTTATGACCTCTTATGGCAGCTCCGGCCATCCAGTGGAAGCTGAAAAAGTGCTTAATAATTTAAAATCTACCTGTCCAAATCTAAGTACATTACCATATAGTACAGTCATTGATGCTTATCTCAAGAATGGAGATCTTGATGTTGGCATCCAGAAGCTCATGGAGATGAGAAAAGAAGGCTTGGATCCAGACCACAGGATATGGACTTGTTTTATTAGGGCTGCAAGTCTGTGCCACAGTTTGAGTGAAGCCACAATGCTATTAAATGCAATTGGAGATGCTGGTTTCCATATTCCAATAAGGCACTATTTTTCTTCTTTTCGCATTTTATTTTCTGGGTGGAGGATGGCGACTTATCTATAATCTGTTCTCAAAATAATTTATGTCTCTTTCACAGGCTTTTAACAGAAAATTCTGTGTCGTTGCTGTCAGAGATAGACTGCTATCTCAGGAAACTAGAACCTGTAGAAGATCATGCAGCATTTAACTTTGTTAATGCTTTGGAAGATATGCTGTGGGCTTTTGAACGCAGGGCTACTGCCACATGCATTTTCCAACTGGCAATTAAGAGAAACATTTATCATCAGAATGTTTTCAGGTAACTACTAAAATCTGCTCTTGATTGGGGCCAGTAATTACTTTTCTAGTGTTTATATCAATAACTTTATGCTTTCAAACAACATTCTGGGGTTGAGATTCCAATGAAGTCACTGGAAGAATGTGAAATGTGCTTTTGAATATACCCTCTCTTAGCACCAGTATGATATAGTATACTATGTTATAAGCCTTTGTAAGTGGAGATTGTGCATTCTAAAGTTGCTCCAACACAATTTCAATTTGCCACTGTTATACTGTGAAAGACTTCATGGTGTTTAAAAAGGTGAATCTTCTAATAACAAGACAATTTAGTGAAATTACTGGAAAGAGACACTGCATATTTTGTTTATCTACTGATAATGTATGAGGAATACTTTGAGTCATGATAGCTTCTATGTTAGATTTTGCTAGTTGCTCTAATCAAATTTAATTTTCCTTGCAGGGTGGCCGACAAGGATTGGGGAGCTGACTTCAGAAAGTTATCTGCTGGTGCCGCTCTTGTTGGACTGACCTTATGGCTTGACCACATGCAGGTAAAATATTTGCTGAATTTAGAGCACTTAAGTTGCACGCAGGACTTGATGCTCCTAACTTTAGACATAGATCTCTCTCCTAGTTGCTTCATTTTTACAATAGATTACTGAATCAATCAAGATTTGGCTTCGTCAAACCATGAAAAAATGAAATGGATCATGAATTTGCCACTATATTATCTCCTATCCTTAATTTTAGAATGGCAGTCTTTTCTTGACATTTTTTCATCTTGATGATTTATTTCTTTCATATATTTTAGTGTATTAAAATATTTTCCCATGCATGCAATTCTATCGACTTTTAGGTCTAAATCCTTGAGCACAAATATTATAAATTTAAAATTCGAACATATTGTATAATGAACAACAGGATGCATCATTGGAAGGCTTTCCTGAATCCCCAAAGTCTGTAGTGCTGATTACTGGTACAGCTGAGTACAATAAGGTTTCTTTGAACAGCACACTCAAGGCATTTCTTTGGGAGATGGGATCTCCATTTTTACCCTGTAAAACCCGGAGTGGGGTCCTCGTTGCAAAAGCTCATTCCTTGAGGATGTGGTTGAAGGACTCTCCATTTTGCTTGGACCTTGAGTTGAAAGATAGCCCTATTCTTCCTGAGACTAATTCAATGCAGCTGATTGAAGGATGCTATATTAGACGAGGCCTCGTTCCTGCTTTCAACGACATAAGAGAGAGGCTTGGTCATGAAGTAACACCTAGAAAGTTTGCTAGACTTGCATTACTCTCAGACGAGAAACGAGATAGAGTTATACGAGCCGACATACAAGGTAGAAAAGAGAAACTGGAGAAAACTGGGGTTATGAGAAAGAAACATCAGCAGCAGCAGCAGCTTGTGCAAGCAAAAAGTGAGCAATCTAAATGAGTATGTAATGGAAAAACAGGTAAAAATATGTGTTGCTGCTTGTACAGTTTATACAGCATTCATGAGGAACAACTTCCAGTGTAAATTGTAGAAATTAATTATTTCAGAGGTAATTTTCTCATATTTATTATAATAAACAGTTTCCTTCACGCAGCTTGAGCTAGTACGGATTTATATATATATATATATATATAACATTTCTCAGAGAACGGCATTATTAAGGACCTTGATTTGAAGTTTGTACCAAATATTAGGCCCCGTTTACTTTGAGAATGGAATTAAACGAGCGACAGGATTATCTTGAACTAAATGAATTATTAAAAAACTCTGTATAAATTGTAAGGTGTTTACTTACATGTACCACTAAATTCTGAGTAAATCTGTGAATTGTTTACTTTGTTGTATTTACTTGTGTTGGATGGCAAAATTATTCATTAGCCTTCACTCATGCCATCTACCACAAATACGGAGGGTAAAAAGGACATTTGCCTCAAGCATTTATTGTTGTATTATTCACATGATAACTTATACCACCTCCTTTGGTGGTAGAAATTATGCAACCGTAATAGTAAATAATACGAGACATTGCATTTGTACAGGACTCCATACATAAAAAGTAAACAATGTATTATCTTATACTAATTTTCTTATTCGAGCTAATACATCAAAGTAAACGGGGCCTTAATATGTATGCATTCCAACAATTTGGTGGTGAATACAATGTTCTAAAGGTTTCTAATCTTCCAACTAAAAATTTGGATGTGATTTTAAAGATGTAAGTCTAAGAAATATTCAAGAATAAATTATACAGTAGTTGGATCATTTTTTCAAATGTTTTTTGTATCGAAAATTTAATCAATATATTTAAGAGTGAATAAAAAAATTAGAGGCATATAATAAGTATTTCTATTGGGTTTTATTTGCAAAACTAGCCCAAACTTTTGGGCTGATTTGGGCCGAGGCCCATGAGTGAAGCCGAAAATAGCTAGGGTTTTTTTTTTTTTTTTCTCGCGCTCAATATATAAAGCCGGACACTCCCTACATCATTGAAATTTAGCTGCAGGGCCAGAGGAAGAGCTCCATCGTCCGTTCCGCTCGCCGCCGCCGCCGTCAGTTCAGGTTTCATCTATTGCTTTAATTAATATGTTACAGCAAGGGAAATCTTAATTTTTTTTTTATTTTATACTTTCGATGTGGAATACTCGAAGTGTTTGAGCTTGAAGTAGCACAATTGAAATGGTTGAATCTCTTTTACTTGTTTGCTGAGAAAATGTATGGCTGGTTTGTAATGTAAATGAGCTGTTTTGTTTTGTGTGTTTCCTCTCTGTTAAGTTGGGTATTTTGTAATTCTCGTGGATTGTATTATGTCCTTCTTTGTTCTGGCATTTCTGAAACAATGTTGCTTTTGTTAATTCTGCTAGTTTTGTTTCCATCCAGTTTCGGTTTCTTCTATCTGAAATATGCACTTCCACAGTTGTTTGATTAATTGATAGGTTGTTAACATGAATACAGTTAAGCAGGCGTATGCGTATGATACGCATGTGTTTTGTGTCTCTGTGCATCTTATATTAGTATGTTTCGAGCTCAGTGTTTTCCTTAAAAGTTCTCCTGCTGGTGTATTTTATCTGTATTTGATTCATAAGTTTTGACTGCAACAAGCAGAAGTAGAGTATAAAAGATGAAAGCCTAAGATGTGCTGGATTATAGATGTGATACTCAATGCATACTTAATAGCATTAGTTCTCATCAATTTCATTCTCCTATTTTAGATGTTGAAAATATTCCTATAGGTGAGACAAATACTTTGATTCATGATCTCTGTTTTTGGATTGTTTTCTTATACTGCTAAAGCTCTAGTTGATGGCCGTCTGGTTTTGGTTTTACCTGTCAACTGGTAGTCTTAATACAGTTGATCTTATGCTTTATCTGTTTATTTTAGGTAAACCATGACTAAGCACAACAATGTTGTGCCTAATGGGCACTTCAGGAAGCACTGGCAGAACTATGTCAAAACTTGGTTCAACCAACCTGCCCGCAAGACCAGGAGAAGGATTGGTAATAATTTCTTATGATGTTATGTATCCTTGTTTTTATTTAATTAATCAGGGGCTTAGTATAATTTTTCTAACGTCCATTTTGTTTCAATGCTCTAAGCAGTTTTAGTTTGCTATTTAAACAATGTGTTAACTCGTGTGATGCTTCTCCTTTCAGCAAGACAGAAGAAAGCTGTGAAGATATTCCCTAGGCCCACAGCTGGACCCCTTCGTCCAATTGTCCATGGACAGACGCTGAAGTACAACATGAAGGTCAGAGCTGGTAGGGGATTCTCGTTGGAGGAGCTAAAGGTAAGCTAAGTTGTTACTTTGCTCCAAAAATTAGTCACTGCTCAAGTGTGATAAATTTTTCCATGGTAGTCTTTGTGATTTGATTTTTTTTTCCGTAGTGGAGTTTAAGCATAAAAAATTGTTTTACTTGTAACCTTTCTGTCAAAGGTGAAGTATATCTTCCTATTTATTCTATTTTTGCAATCATCAACATTAGGGTAGTGTGTTGCCAATATTTTGCTTTACTACTGTTTGTACTTTGTAACTTGTTCACTCTCATGCGCTGAGTTTAATTAGTAGTTTTTGAACGATATTACCAAAAGCTATGAGGTTGCCAGTTGTCTTGATATTGCAAGACTTTCTGTATGATCTGATATCTATTTAATTTGTTTCAACCAGGCTGCAGGCATTCCAAAGAAACTTGCCCCAACCATTGGTATCTCTGTTGATCACCGACGTAGAAACCGATCCTTGGAGGGTTTTCAGACTAATGTTCAGAGGCTGAAGACTTACAAGGCCAAGGTCGTTGTCTTCCCAAGACGTGCCCGCAAATTCAAGGTAACAATGATCATCTGAATTTGGATAAGTTGCCTGTTATTTGAAAACTCATGTACAAAAACTCTCCCTCCACAGGCTGGTGATTCTACTGCTGAGGAATTGGCAACAGCCACACAAGTGTCTGGTCCTTACTTGCCAATTGTACGTGAGAAGCCAACTGTTGAGCTGGTTAAGGTCACAGATGACATGAAATCATTCAAGGCGTATAACAAGCTGCGTCTGGAGAGGACAAACGAGCGCCACGTTGGTGTTAGGGCCAAGAGAGCAGCTGAGGCTGAGAAGGAAGAGAAGAAATAGTCATAAGGGAAGGGAGTGAATTTCAGTCTTTGCAACTGGTTTGATCTGTTTTGTTTGTTTTACTTCTAAACCAATTATCTGAATTTTGTTTGAAAGACTAGTACTAGCAAAATTATATATCAGTTCAGTGTTATCTGAGATGCTGCAATCTCTTAGTCATTTTCGTATGGAAATTAAGTTTTTTCAAAGCGTGTCTTTCTGCGTCATGGAAATCGGCATGGATGCCGGCCTCTCCCATTGACTTGTTGCTTAATTTGATATTCAACATTACTACTACTGATGTCAATATGAGAATCCACAGATGAATCGAACCTTCTGTTCTGGCAAAGCCGGAACATTGGACCCAGAAAAATTAGTAGAATATGTTATCCTTTGTGATATCTTGTATGATACAAAGACCTGTTGTCCAAGTTGCTACCTGTTTAGACGCGAAAGAAAGCAGGTGGCAACTATCCAATGAACCATAAACACGAGGCCCACCGACCACGCCGGGCCGGCCCCAAGTAATTTATGAGTATACATTGGAACAGACGTGCGATGGCCTGGTTATGGTGTACCAATACCCAGTCAAGAAATGTGGCAAAGAAATTGAATCATTTTTTTGTTCTCTACTTGGTAAATTATAAAGGAATCGGATTCGTTTCTATCTTTATCCTTTTGTACATGTAACAGACAATGCTCTCTACATAGTATAAACATCTTGTCCATCGTGTGCTAAATGTAATGAATGACATTTTTCACGTTGTTTTTCACATTCTCATTCATGCCCTTATTTCTTTAATCGAACACAAAACAATTCAATAATAAACTGGATCCAATCTCGACTCAAACCATTTTAATATCTGGGAATTGCAACATGCAATCCGTATGATTAAATGACTTTCATTTTTACATCTCTTAGTCTAATAATCAAGATCTAATATCATAGGCTCGAACCCTGTCAATACGAGAATCTTGTATATTATATAGTACATGTTGTTTAAAAATAATTTATTTGAATATAATGATTATAATCAAATTATTTTAAATAATAATAATAGTCTGTTTTTCTGAAAGAAAAAAAAACTTTAATTTTCTTGAAGTTATTATTGCTGAATTTCATTCATCAAATGTGTCGGATCTTATCTATATAAAACACCACTAAAATCATAATGACCTTATCTCTTCTACATTCATTACTTTTTCCTTTTTGCTATGATCATGTTTTCTTGTACCCTAATACTTCATTTCTATTTACAACTAAACAAGACAAAAAAATTAACATAAATTCATTTTCCATGGGATTTTCCTCTCAAACCCTTAATACTTGAATTCAATTGCTTAAAGTTAAACCTCTCCCACAAGTGAATTTTGGACAATTTCAAAATATAAGATCTCAATTACACGAAATCCCTTATTTTGTACGTTTCTTGGTCTCCAGTTGCGTTTTGGGGTAAAATACAAATTAGGGTTGTAGATGAGGGTTCCGTTTTTTCCGTTAATCAGAACTCTACACTCCAATTACATCAGCAACAGCAACAGAAACCATAGATATTTTTCCCTTCCCCGCCCCGCCCCGCCCTCTCTTGATGACTAAAATATTCAGTTGACTCCTACTAATACAACTCTTCCATCTTCATTAATTGTGATTTTATCACTTCCTCATCTCTACCTGACTTTCTTCCACATATCTAACCTTCAAACGCCCCTTCACTGTCAAGATCCAGCTATATATTCCAATTTTGCAAATATCATATTCAGGCTGTCAGGAACCATTAATTTAGAGTTAGAGTCAGTTGAGCACCGCGTTTCCAATCAATAAAGTTCAAGTCTTGTGCACCTTTTTTCTGCATCCTATGATTTGTGGTCAGATAAGACACCATTGATGGCTGCAAATTTGGGATCTTTGAGGCAAAGCTTTGCAGAAAGAGGCAAAGAAAGATTGCTTTCAAGGAAGTATAATTCTGACGTGGGATTTGAAGATTCTTTCTTCGTCCATGAGGGCTGTGGCCGTCGGGTTTTCAGGATCATTGGGGAGAGGCTTTCCGGTTGGTGGAATGATGTTAAGGGAACTGCAGTTAGTGCGTACCAAATGGGAAGATCTGACCCCAGGAAAGTGGTATTTGCAGCAAAAATGGGCGCTGCTTTGTCTCTGGTTTCGGTGCTGATTTTTTTCAGGGAGCCCTTGAGTTATATTGGCAAATCCTCCATCTGGGCTATCCTCACTGTTGTTGTTGTGTTTGAGTTTAGCATAGGTGAGTTCACTTCGGACGTTTATTCACATGAGTTCATTTTTGGGTGTTTGCACTCATGAATTTGGGCATCTTTAATGCTGCTGTATTTGATTCTAGCTTAAAAATTATATGTGATTTTGTTTGTTTTAGTGTAATTTAGTTGATTGCCTTTTCGCTTGTTTGCTGTTTGCTGTCAGTTTTATGAGCTTGTATTTGATGGGGGGGTGTTTTCCTCTACAGGGGCTACCCTAAACAAAGGGTTTAACCGCGCACTGGGTACCTTATCTGCTGGAGCACTAGCTCTGGGGATTGCAGAATTCTCTGTGATGGCTGGAAAAATGCAAGAAGTGGTGATTGTGATCAACATTTTCATTGCAGGTTAGATTGAGTATTTTTAAAGTAGAAGTTGTTCATTGAGTTGAATTATGTGACTTTATTGTCTTGAAATATGGAAGTGCCACAAACACAAAGTGATGTTTAACCATTCTGGGTTTCAGGATTTTTTGCTAGTTATTTGAAGCTGCATCCAGCTATGAAGCAGTATGAATATGGGTTCCGGGTGTTCTTGTTGACATTCTGTATTGTACTGGTATCTGGGAGTACTTCAGGTTTTGTTGAAACAGCTGTTTCCAGATTGCTCTTAATTGCTGTTGGGGCTGGTGTTTGTTTGCTCATAAATGTATGTGTTTATCCCATTTGGGCTGGAGAAGATTTGCATAAACTAGTTGTGAAAAATTTCAAGGGAGTTGCTACCTCTCTGGAAGGTGAAGATTTAGTTGAATGTTGTCTACAACTTCTTTATGTATTAATATTTGCTATTATATTGAAGGAGACAATTCTTAAACTGATATTTTTCCGTTCTTTGTATAGGTTGTGTCAATATGTATTTGCAGTGCATTGAATACACCAGAATTCCTTCCAAAATTTTGCTCTACCAGGCTTCAGATGATCCTCTATACAAGGGATATAGAGCTGCAGTGGAGTCCACTAGCCAAGAGGAAACTCTGGTATGCCTCTCTATTAAGTAGCAGTTTACGCTCAGCAGAATAATATCGCACTGAAGGAAGCCAAATTTAGCTTTATCTGTTTTCTGTTTGCAGTTAGGTTTTGCTGTTTGGGAACCACCTCATGGCCGTTACAATATGTTCAATTATCCTTGGCATGAATATGTCAAAGTCAGTGGTGCTCTAAGGCATTGTGCATTCATGGTGATGGCAATGCATGGAAGTATACTTTCAGAAATACAGGTATTCATATGGCTAACCTGCTTTCTTCTGAGCATTAATATTCTTATACATAGGGTTGCTTGAGGTGTATATGTTGCTCCCAATTCAGTTTTTTTGGGACATGCACAATTCTTGGCTACTTTTCGGTTTAGAGTGCTCAAGCATGTTGCACAGATTTTTTGAAAAGGAGGACCATATGGTTATTGCTGCTCCCAAGTATGCTGCTTCTTAATTTTGTTTGAGGGCCCCCATGACAAGCGATCATAATACTAAAAAGTTAAAAATTTCTTTTCTTTCTTCTGTTAAAACAATGGACTGGAAGTTTTGAAATGTTTATGGCAAAGCTGACCTGCGTCTAATATTAAACTCCTGGTAAATGTTGTCACGGAGTCGGGAAATGAAGTTCTACTAATGGGTGGGTGGGAATACAATTTTCTAGCGTTTGACATGAGTTTCCCCACGAATCTTCTCCAGACTTAGATCTCTAGGTCCTGCTCATGTATAAACGTTTTATAGGTCTGTGCTACTTATATGCATTCCAAAGAAGTTCTTGGAGATAATCTCAAGTAATCCTAAGACCCAGAAACAGATCAAATTTCAGTGACTACAGATTCTCCTGATATGTGTGAGTGTATATATTATACTATCTTATATTCAGTTCAATTCCTTGTCCCATGGGCAACTTAGGAGTTATGACCATCGGCAACATGAGTATATCGTCAAGTTTGTTTTGGCACTGACACAACATATTTTTTGAGGCTTTGCTTGGAAAAAGAACATCATCTTCCCTTGATATCATATTTGTCCGAGTTACTACTGCAATGGACTTGTATGTTCATAATGTGGAATGCTTATAAATTCCTTTGCTCGATGGATGAAGTAAGAGCATGTAGCCCGAGCGAGTGAACAGCTCAACTAATCTAGATTTCAATGGTGTGCTGTATCATGACCTGCCCTGCTGTCCTGAACATATGTACCTATGAAAGGACTGCTCATGCTTGTATTTGGATATACTTGGTTGTTTTTCTTAAATCATTTTTTCATTGCAGGCATCATCTGAACTAAGGCAAGTTTTTAAGGATGGTATTCAGAGAGTTGGGACAGAAGGTGCAAAAGTGCTACGGTTGCTTGGTGAAAAAGTAGAAAAGATGGAAAAACTATCACCTGGAGATCTGCTCCAGGAGGTTCATGATGCCGCAGAGGATCTGCAAATGATGATTGACAAAAAGTCATATCTTCTCGTAAACGCAGAGAGTTGGGAAAGTGAAAAACGACCTGGGAAATTGGCAGATGCTGAACTGCTTCAGGAACTCAAGGATAACGAATACAAGCCATTTGTGATCAACTCTCTAAGTGAATCAGCGAATCTAAAATCAAGTCAGACGTTGCGGAACTATGACCCCCAGAATCCAAACCTGAGCGTCAGTCTCTCAGTTTCACAATGGGGTTCTGGAGAAGATGTGCTTAGACAGCAAACAATGTGGCCTTCTAGGCTCTCACTTATTGGTGAACACATTCTCAATGAGCGTGAAGTACGGACATATGAAAGTGCAAGTGCTCTGTCTCTTGCAACTTTTACTTCTTTGTTGATTGAATTTGTTGCCAGGCTTCAGAATCTTGTGAACTCATTTGAAGAACTCAGCGAGAAAGCTAGATTCAGCGAGCCTGTAGATTCAACTGAAACTAAAGTGGTTGTTGGTTTCTGGGCCAAACTGTTCAAACGCATTTGCTGCAAGGATTAACACCACCTCGAGTGAAAATTATTTTTTGTACACTTGTTTAAGCGATGACGACATAGTGAAATCGTTAAGATGGTAATATTATCCCAACACAAGCAGAACCACCTCTGGTTTTATGGTGTTCCACAGCTTGCAGGGCCTTCACAGCATTGTCTCTGTCTGTCAAGGATTGTGTAGGCGTACTACTTAACTTGGGATGGTTATACGCTCTCCGAAACACTGAAAATGTAATTCTTACAACTTGTTTTATGAGGAAACTGTACCAGGACTGTTCATTTACTCCAAGTACACTTTAGAGCTGTGTTAAACAAGTGTGCTGGTGTTGTATTATATGCTAATAATACTATCAAATTAAGCATTCGGTTGAAACTCGAAGAAGGAAACGTCGATCATCTGGCCAGCTTAGAGTGGGTTGTTCTGCTGCAATGACTCCTTTTACACACAAGAACAGGTTGTTATTCAATTGCACAACCGCATGCTTGAAAATGTTCATATGGTCAAGAATCCTTGTGGGGTTAGATTGCAAGATGGACATGCAGGTTGGAGATTCTCAATTACTTATTGAGGTCTGTAAATAAATTAAGCAACAACTTTTAAATTTATGCAACAACATCATGTTTGAGTCAACTTAAAGACGAGCAGCTATCTACAAAAACGAAGGGAAACTGAACCCATTTTCTGATAAATGAATTCCAACTCAACGAATTCACAATGACATTTTTACTAATTGACAGGAAATCGTGCATTCATTTTAGAGTCATATATTGTTAATATGTGGTGAATTTATGCCTTTCATTCATTCATTCATTCCCCAAAGAACACAACAATATTTTAATGCTGCATTCAATTCAACATTCATAGTTGTGAGAGATGTGGGCTGCTGTGATTCCATCCTCTCCTGCTGCTTTACAGACAAAACTCTACAAACCCACAAGCAGCCGCAGCCGCAGCCGCAGCCGCAGCAGCAAGGGTGAGAGTTTTCACAGTAAAGACTCCACCTTTACTCTGAAATTGCTTCAAGAACGAAGGCAGAGCAACAAGTATTCCACTCTTTCTGCCAGTTGTTCTTCTGCTAGTTGTGGAGACTCTGCCCCCCAGCAAAATCAAGAATTGAGTAATGTCAGTTGCTATATTTCCATAGTTTATCATCTTCAGTTCCTTATTCTTTTCAACACACCATTGACAGTTTCATATTCTCTTTTTTACTTCTTCTGTGTGTTACCTGAAATCAGGAGAAGAAGGGGTTCTGGCAGAAATGGAAGGTAATATCTCTTGAGATACAAGCACTGTTTTGAGTCCAAATTATATTCGATTCTTGGTGGAAACCCATGTAAAAATTTGGATTTTGATAGGAAAATTCCACGGAAATGAGTAGGAAGCTAGCGAAGCTGGGGCTTGCAGCTGTTCTTGCTTATGGCATATTTGATGGTGTCACATACACAAGTTTCTTTGTACTTGCATTTCTTGGGTATGAGAAAAGCACCGGCAAGAATCCGGCAGCTAATCTTCAAGCTCTCTTAGGGGTAAGAGTTGCTTTCTGTTGTGAATCTCTTCTTAGTTTTCTGTTTGGCTTATATTGAATATGAGTTTGATACTAATTGGAAAAGAACTTGGATTAATATGCTCTTTCCTTGAATTCAGACTAGTGTTTGAAGTAGAAATATATGAAGCGAATGAGCTTTGCAGATATATGTGATATGAGAAAATTCTCTACCTAGTCAAGTATTGGGCTCAACGGCAGATCAATAGTCGAAACTTGCATGTAGTCTCTAGGGAAAATGCATATCCAAATCCAAGAGGCAGAGCTGAATTGAATATCTAATATCAGATGGCTTTGAGCTGCTCCCTCCAACAGAAACAGAATCAGAAAAAGACAGATGCTTCAAGTCTTATAATTTTTGAGCACAGAATATAACTCTTTCTGTTCTTGTGGTTGATGAGGGATGAGGATCTCAAATATGCTTTAACTTGCCAATCTGCCTATGTGTGTGTTGTGCCCTTATGATGATGGTAGTCAACCATTGTTCCCTTGCTTTATCCAATCAAGTTGGGGAACCTGAACTGAAGTGCTGAATCAAATATTTTCAAGAATTTGACACATCCAAACTGGATAAGCACGATTCGTTCCTTGAGGGATATGTGATTCTGTACTATATATGTCCACCACTGCTTCTCCGAACTCATCACTGTCCCTGTAGTATTTGCTTCATTTGTGTTATTAGACACGTCTTATTGTGCTTTATACCATATCTTGTTTCATGTGGCTATGTAGATAGTAATCTTGATGTGGACTGGGAACAACGTAACAAGACCATTTCGAGTAGCAGGAGCAGCTGCTTTGGCGCCTGTGATTGACAAAGGATTAAGGAGAATTCAGAAATACTTCAATTTTCCTACTCTTGCATATGCATTTGCGCTTGTGGTGGGAATAATTGCTGGACTATGTCTCACTGTTGTTGGCTTGCTTATCCTCTCAAGATGGGGGCAATGAAGTTACTTTTATCCATAGAGACTTCCAATGGAAATCCCTGCCAAATCCATTTCCACTTGGTTTGAGTGGAACTCTGCGATTTTTCGACATGGACATCCAACATGTAATTGTGTTACTAGGATAATTGATGTAATATTTGATGTTTTACTTTCATCCTTTTTTCCGCAGATGGTCATTATTTGCATCAATAATGCTGCTTAAAGATCTTCACTGGTCTAGTTTAGGCTTCACAATTTGCAGCTATTGATCATGTAGTATTCTATTTGATAACTTCCTCTCTCCAATTCATATCAGGTAATGTTTGCCAACTATTAATGTGCTATTGAGAATCACTACTACCAATCAAATCTGTGCAAATTTGTGCAGGCATGCCAAGACCATGTTTCCAGACTGCAATTCCCAGGAACCATTTTTGGCCATTGACAAAATCACAGAATGCTGCTTAGTACAAAGTTTACATAACTAGGATCAAAATCTGTGTTCTGAAACAATGACTTGTGAATATGATGCAGGGTACAAAATTCTTTCATGAAATATATCAAGGAATAACCTAGATCTCACCAAAATCATTAGCACAATACTAGAGTTACAGCCAAGTACACATTATCTAGAACTAAGAAATGAATTGAGGAAACAGATTTGAGTTGGCAGCAGCTGGAGCAATGGAAGCAATCCACCATGTTGGAGTTTCTGTTTGTGTTTATTTATAAAGCCACCCCTCATTTGGCAGAGAGCCTGGATACAAATCCCATGTGCTCTATCCCACCTGAATTTGGCAGAAACCAGCAATCTTGGAGAGGTGCATATTCAGGCATAGGGTGTGCCACCTATCCAGAACTCTGAGCAGCAAATATTGTGGAATGCTCAGCTGCTGTCGCTTTTCTCTTCTTATTACGTTTCTTCCGCTTCTTTTTGTTGTCATTTGGAGCATCAAAAGAAACATTTAGAGCATCAAGCTTTTTTGTGTTGTCATTTAGGGCATCAAAAGAAACATTTAGAGCATCAAGTTTTCTTTTGACGCCTTTCCCATGATCTTCATGTCTGCTGACACAAGTTCCAGAAACAAGCTGATGGGCAAGTTTTGCCAGATAAGGCCCTCCGAGAGACTTTGGGGGAATGGGCCTGAATAGAGTTTAATTTAATATCAGTAGGGCCTCTTTCTCACAGCAAAATAAAACCAAGCAATAAATTTGGGATTACTTCCAGCATTTAATTTAATATCAGTAGGGCCTCTTTCTCACAACAAAATAAAATCAAGCGTCAAATTTGGGGTTACTTTCAGCACCCCCCCCCCCCCCCCCCCCCCAAAATTAATGTCAAGAAATATTAAATATCAGGAATGAAGCTGTCAGTCTCTAACCTCCAACAAATCCATAATATATATTCGAATGGAAACTCAACACCTGCCTCTTTCCTGACTTACTGAGATATTAACTGTGGTGTGTCCATGTCTACTGCCGATGTCTTTTAAGACAAATTAATCAATTTTAACATGTCAATGGCATCACCATGTCAAGGAGAAGTCCTCATTACTGATGTACCCAAATTTTCAAGAAACTAGTACCTTAACTCATTATGAACAAGCAGCCAAATCAGCTTTAACTACCCAAATCAACAAACAAAATTCTTCTAAGATGGGTATGATTTTCTCCAATAGCGTTTTAATTTTCCAAATGCAGTCCTCATTCACTTTATTACTGCAAAAAATTTTGCCATAAAATACACGGAAAACTCGATCCTACTTCGTTATCTCAATAATGGATTTCCCATGGTGGGATGCACACAAAGCATAATGGTAAATATCTCACCTTTTCAAAAATCTGCTCCGACCGACAGCTGTCTTCTCATGCCATAAACCAAGTGGAGGTAGCAAGTCACGCTTTCTGATGGACTGTTAGAGAAATAATTTCAACATCAAGCAAGCAAAATAAAAGTCAATGAGCGTATGAAACATTAACGAGGTTAGAATGGGACAAAGTAGTGCAGATGATGAAATAATGAGCATGTAGTATCTGTCCATGGATTGCATCTTAGTGATTAAACATTCGAATACAACTGCATATTGAAGTTTTATGATAAATACTATAATCAACCTGGAATGAGTCTGAAACCTGTTTCAATTTCATCAAGATCTAAATATTGTGGGAACTTTGCTATTCCGCCAGAAAGGATGATAAAAAGATTAATGGCTCCTGCCGTCTGGAAAAATTTTTCGCATGTTCTATTTGTTAAAGTAATCCATGTTGGAAAAGATTCAAGAGAATATAGGAAAGAGAAATAATATGGCATACCTTTTGAGGCATGTTAACTCCTTCTGGTGGTCTGGGGATATGAGGATGAAAATGAGGGAGTTTGTAGAAGACAAACCTAAAATGAAGAATTGATAACTTACAACCTTCAGATGACAGAAATCTGTTGAAGAAACAGATGTAATATAGGCAAAAAGAAACATACACGACTTTGTTCTCCTTGATTGTTGTCATTTCACATAAAGGTGAAGAGATCTCTGCAGGACAAATGGGCTTCTCCGAGATGTATACATACCCATTCATTCCACCACTGCCAGGCATTATCAAAACCAAGACAATGAACTTTACAATTGATTTTGGCAATACCAACCAGGTTAAAGTTGCAGCACAAATGAACAGATGAAGTTACTTCATTTTTCTTTATGGGCATTGAAACAAGAATAAATGTAAGCTAAAATGAGATACACCAGCACGTCACTGGAAGGATGATCTGAAAGTATCAAATTATGGCTGGTGCTAGATAAGGAGACTTTTTCAAGTAATAACCAGATATCAATATAATAGTGCACCAGGATTAACTGAAAGCCCATACTAAGGCAGCTACGCGAGCAATTGAACTGCAGCTGCATAATGAGCTACTCATGAACTATGATTGAGACGCAGGAGGGGATGTGAAACATATTTTAAAAAAATGCTAACGACAAGGTTCTCCTAATTTCATCCAGTTAGATCTTCCAATTTTCAATTTCAAATGCATGACATCGTTCAAGTTCTCCATTTGAGTTTAATAGTATGGTCTAAATATTTCAAGGAAACCATGAAACAGAATTCAAACTAAGTGGCAAAACATCAATGCCTGATCACGGATCTGCCTCTGATCCCTTTCCTTGGTTCTGAAAAGACTATGCAGAAGAGATCATAAATCAAGATAGAAGTTAACAAGGCTGGGGTGCATATGCCACATGACTCAATTAAAAACAAAACTTGGCGACAGAAAAACCAAACATTATAAAATTAGCTATCATGATCAAGTCTCAAGAACAATACAAGTTCTGACTTCTGATAATTGAAGTATGTAGACATGCAGCCCACTAAAATGATGAAGTAGTCTTAATACGCAAACTCAGTGCAAGATCTCACCTCAATTTAGGGTTAATTTTTGTCTTCACTTTAGCTCTATGCAACTTTGGATGGTCTTTATTCCGCTCAAAGAATGTAAATATCTTTGCAGCTAATGGTTGTGACATGTGAACAAATAGTTTATCAAGGCCCAAAGTGTTCCGCCGCCTCTCTTCATCCTGAATCACAGCATATTACGCAAAAATTATACATGCCTTGAAGCACAGCATGAAACTGAATAGACACCGTATCAGAGTAAAGCTATCCTTGAGGCCCACGAGAAGGTACAGTTTACATTATCTGAATTATTGAATGGGTTTAGGTGTTACCGTCAGTGTATGTTCCACTTTTGCAATCTCAGTCAGAAGACGTTCCTCTTCGATAAAGGGTAATCTACAAACTGCCTGCCAATCAAGGAGAGAACAACATTAACTTAAACTATGTAAGAACTAACAAAACAACAGAAAAGAATGAAATCAAGCACAGGCAATATTGTTCTGGTTTTGCATGTTTTTTCCTTGCATTTCAGCCAACAGATAAGCAACATGCTATCATTGTGGATTAAGTTTTGTGCTATTGTTGTCTTTCTGATATGATGTCGTCCTATGAAGAACTCAGCAAGATGTCAAATTGCTAATATATAATATCCAACAAAGTGAAGGGCACACGTAAGTAGGTTATTCCCAAAATGAAAAACAAGGCCCTAATATTACACTCTTCTTGATTTGAGATTGCACTTTGCAACTGTGCCATACAACTTATAAAATTCAAAGCAAACCCAGATCAGCCAGGGAATTCAATGGAGAACTGTTGATACCATGCAAAATAATTGAGAATTCGGATCATACCTTCCAAGCTTGTTTTCTTCCATTCAAGTCGAGCTCAAACTCTATGAAAATTTGTAAGTTCATATCAGATACAATGAGAAAAAGAGAAAATTGTGATTTTAAATGTAAGCATACCAGTAGGATAGAAGTCCAAAATAGGCGATGATGGATCTGTCATTAAATTCCTGTAGAGCAAAGGAAGCGCTTGTGCACTACACAAGGAACAGTACCGTTATGGTTAAATTCTTGAACTGAGAGTATATGATTAATGAAAATTCATTTGAAAAACCTTGCAGCAGGGAGGACACCCATTAATTGGTCGAAAGGCTTAAAGGGTTTCCCGAGTACAAAATCGATTTTGAGTTGATCAAGACCACGAAAATCAGAAGCAAATGGAGCATAGTGGTATGGATAAAACCTGATAATGTCAAAAAAAAATGCATGATAAATTAGCTAAAAGTAAGGAACAATTATGAAATATTTCTGGTACGATATGACATTGATTAAATTAGCTCTCAAGAGCCTACACAAAAGCACCTGGAACACTTAATATGTACCAAAATGAGAAGTTCCACATACTAATAGGTAGCAAGCAGAACCCAGAAGGCCACTCCCATGAATCAATATGTGAACTCTAAAAAGTTTAATATTTTTGTTGAGACCATAAACATATTCACTTCTGCAGAACTTAATTGTATATTTGTTCCTTCAACAAAAATAAGTCCAATTGGGCATTGGAGAATACTACTCCATCTGCAGTCCATATACCAATCATATAGATGTCAACCATGGCCCTACAACCTAGACGTAAGAAAAGGGAACCTTCAAATATACCCCAAAAATTAATTGAAGAAAAGAATAATCGACTTTCTTTTTTCTTGATGCCTAATTTACTTTAAGAAAATAAGTACATTTTCTTTTTCCTTTTCTTTTGGGCAGAATGCAGAACACTGATAATGCATAGCAGTGATAAGCCAGATGAAAAGTATGGCTAGTACTTTGGAGTAGGACACGACGAAGTACTCCTAGAGACATCATAGGCTATTGCATATTAGATTTAGCTCCTTGTAAATGAACAGAGTACAGACCTTACCTGTTAGACTTAATTTTCCATTTCCTGGCAAACATTCAAATGTAGTGTATTCTTCATCTTTTAATGGAATGTACTTACAATACGTTACGCAGTGAACACATTTGTAATAAACTACACAAACCTTATATGGCTTGCATGCTTGAAATATGAATAATGAGACTGCAGGAGACAGAGACAGCAAAAACTTAGCAGCTACTGGCCTCATTACAATACAAAAGTTACACATCTCAAAAGCAGCAATATCATACTTTCCACCTCTTGCTGAACAGCCACTTAATGACAAGGAGAAAAGGAGTTCCTAAACAGTCTGATAATCAGCATTTCTGTGTCACTTAGAATATCTTATGAACTCCTATACTTATCTTTTCAGATAGAATATAGTTGGCTGTTCACATCACAGCATCAAGTAGCACAGGGGAAGAAAATTTTGCAAGCACAAAAGATCACAAACCATTGCCAGGAGCACACTCCTTCATAGTAATAATGCATGACCCAACATATCCCTTCAACATATTTCAAGACCTACATCAGATAAACCAAAATGAAAAGACACATGTTATAGAGAAAGACATATAGGAATGTCAAGACAAAGCAGGGTTAAAGATCAATTATCTTTAGCCAAATAGGAAGGCATGTACAATAACAAAAAAAAGGAAGAAAAGATTGACATATAAAAATCTTGATACTAGAGGATAGTCGACGAAACAAAGAAAAAAATTGAAAAGAGAAGTCATGATCAATGGGGAAAATAAACAATACCATGATCAACCCTGACTCAGAGAAATATCAAAGACATAATATTGTGTGCAAGCTTTATGGCAGCACTAGGGAACTTGAAAAACCATAGAGCTAATTAAATATAAGAAATTAATTTTCTTACAGCATGTTTTTGAGCTCTATCACGGTCATCATCTGTTTGAACCTCAAATTTTTCGGTATAGTATCTCTCCTTCCAACCATCCTCTCCTAGATTGACCTGAAGGAGGAAATATATTATCCTCTGCCACTGGAGATATGAATTTTGAGTCAAGTCTAATTTATAGAATGAGATAAAAGTTATCGATGGTTGGGCAACCTTGTCTACTGGAGATATGGCCTCAGGATTTACATGGTTGGGTGAACTCCGACTCTTTTTCCCCCTGGACTGATTTAAAATTAACAAGTAAAAGTCTCAGAATCAACCAGATGTGTGTTAAATGAAGAATTTCAAGACAGAAGCTAAGAGGCTGAAAGATTACATTCATTTTGGCTGAAGAATGCTTTGCATGTATCTCTGAAGCTGTTTGCTCCTGAAAGTAACTAAAAATTAACAATTATACCACACCAAGGCATGCACTATTTGTCGGCCACCTTAATTAAGAGCATGCTAATAGGCAATGTTCAGCAATTTAGGGTTCAATATAAATAGGAAATCCAAGAAGCCAAAATAGATTTTGAACACATGAGAACGAGTCGACGATGGTTAAGAATTACATGTCAACTTAAAGAATCTCTAAAACAATCAAGTGAATTGGTACTAGAATGAGGGCTAATACCTGCCTCCGCTTCCTGAAAATCGCATTCTCATGAGAAGCAAGGGTTTGAACATAGTGCTCTACTCGTTCCAAATTTACCTAGGGATAAGTATATATGATTGTTAGCAGATGCACTCAATGGCTTAGAATCAGAAAAAATTATTCATAATTGTAAGCATTTGGGAATAAATATTTTCATGTCCGGTTATGAACATCTTTGTCAGGTGAGTCTCTCATATATATCTAATAGATTTAATATATTCTGCACATACATGAATGAGTTCCTCAAGATAAGCAGCAAGTGTAAAAGTACCGTGTTAAAACTTTGTAAAGAAAAGCTTTTCTTGTACAATAGTAAATGCTTATTCAAGAATGAAAGAGAGGAAGATTTTGCCAAGAAGCATCTCGATGTAAAGAACACAAGACGGTTGACTAACACCATTAGGAAGCACAATACAGTTAAATGAATGCTCTACGGAAGAGCACAAAATAGGAGAGGACACAGAGGAAGGGGAGAGGCATCTCATGCACCAAAAATAGCAAAAAATGGAAAAGGTAGGAGTTAACGAAGAATATAGATGTATACCTGAGAACCATCAGTGAGATAACCACCCATTCGAACGAACTCTCTTTTGTAGACATCCATGAGCAAGTCAATAGCCCCCTACAAGTAAGACAAGTTTAGAGTAAAACATCAAGATGTCTGTATGGCATTTACCAGCAGTCACTGGCAAGTGGGAACTTTTTCTGTTGGCACGAGTGTGTGGCAACTCTACATGCAATGTGACGGTGCACTTAGTCCATGCACTATAGCTGAGAATTGAAGAGCTTCATGCAATACTAACGATATAAGTATTTGTAATATGCCAACCTCTGATATCTCCAATGATGGCACATGAGGCAGGAAATCATTTCCAACAAATAGACACATGAAAACAAAATCATCTATCAATCGCTCAAGATCAACTTCCCCTGCTGGATCTGGTATTCTCAGGCTCTCTGCCAGGTAGTCTCGGAGTACCCACACATTGACGAACTGAAAGACCAAGATAGAAGAGAAAATAAAGCCAGGAACTGGACACTTGGACTCTCGTTATCATACTAGAGGATGGACAATTGTACATGTAAGTTCCTTAAATAACAGACCAACGATTCATGGAATTGAGCCTGAGCTTATTCCATGACATCACCAAGTTATAAGGTTCTTCCAGAAGTATACACTTTATTGAACACATACAGAGTCGGTTGTCACTCACCGATAGGTATGCTTGTATTATTCGATCATGGAGAATGGTCAAGAAATTGCAAGAAATAGTAATTGAGAAGAATAGGAACTTGACACACAAGCAAACAGTTACCTTACTCTTTAGACTGCTATATGAACAAATACAGCTAAGATGTATAAAGGGTAATATTTCAAGCCCTAAAATCATGCTAGTAAAAAGAAACTCAAGTGCTTGTATACATCATTATAAACGGCAACCTCCATCGAATCATGCAGCAGCTAAATTGCATGAATTCAATATTACCATAAAATTCACAAATCTTTGCACAATGGAAACCACTCCACTGTCAAAGGAACCAACACACAAACTGCTCAGAAACGGGTAACAACCTGAAACTTCTGTTTTGTTATGAAGTCTTCAAGATCTCGATCAGGATCTTTACTAGGCTTCGACTTACCACCTTTTGCTGTCTTGTATATTTTGCGGCGTTTTTTCGGAGGTGCTCTCTGCACATCCTGGGTCATGGAAAACAACATAATAAGCAAGCCAAATAGAAAAGCAAGGCTGATTGCATTCTCTGTGGTCGATCCTAGACGAGACCCTTTGAGAAAACTACCCTGTTCAAAAACTTCCTCAAAATCATTTTTAAATGTAATTCCCACCCTTGAGGACATATAACATCAGATTAATCTCCAGAGACATAATTAAATTGAAATAGAAGACAAATGAACCTGGTGCCACTGTCGGATACATAAGAGAAAGTTCCACTAGTAACAGGGTAGTGATGCTTGACCACAACAACAGAAACTAAAAACTCATGTATCATGGAATATCGCAAAATCTATCACACAATATATATTTGCAGCTAGTGCTGTAACATGCTTAGAAAGTCGCTTCACTCAACTGGTACTAGAACATGTTTCAAATTGTGAAAGTGAAAAGCCAAAACAAGTAAGAAGGAATATTACTCCACATATCTGAATGGCAAGACTTGTAATATATTATATATGTCACTATCCCCTAAAAGGCACATTGGTGGGTAGGATGAAGCTACTTAAAACTAGGTTGAAGTTTCGTCTGTAAAAAGGCTTGCAAGTTGCAACACAGTAGAATGCAAATGTCAATGATCATAATTCAGTGCAAGGTTAAAACATACCTCCCTCAAAACCGAGAAGTGAACTTCATGGGTAGCCAAAGCAAGCATGATCAGATCAGCATCCTGATATAATTCCACCATAAGTCAACATATCTTGCAAATTTACAGCATACTCAATGAACATGTGACAATGTTAGAGCTAAAGAAACCAAATCAACTTCTTGCATTTACCAATCCATATAAACAATGGCGCGTATTTGGATCAAACCCGGGAAGATTTCTTTGCAAGCGGATATAAGACATTATTTTATGTTCTCCTTCACCAGGGACACTAGCATCGGAAAGGATTACCTATGATTGTCAGATAAAATTGATCAAGTGAGGAAAGGATACTCATACTAACTAACAAATGACAATTGTTTACCTTGACTCCCTTCCAACCAGGATCATGGTTCATCCTCAAATGTACATAATATTGAAGTGCAGATGAAAGCAATTCCATGAATTCAGTTCCAGGTGTGATTACATTTGAATCAAGGCCTGTACTCACAGAAGCTCCCCCATTCTCTGCATGGGCACCTCTTTGTTTCTCCAATAGAGAGGCCTGAGAGCAATCATGTTTCAATTCTTTCTTCTTCTTCTTTCCCACTATAAATGAAAACCAACGTTCTTTAAATATTGTTTATGACACAGTAAAAACTATACTCACTTCATCAGCTGCATCTTTAGCAGCTCTGAATCTTCTTGCTCGCTGCTGATTCATCTTAGCCCTTGGTGCAACACCATCTGTGTGACAGTACCAATCAAGTTATTACTATTTGAAGGGGAAGGAAGGTGACCGCTTCCATTTTCCCACCAAATTCTTCTATCAAGCATTCTTTTCAAATATTAATTTCTTTCTATCAATGATCATTATCAATAGATGTAAGGTCGGGCACAAGTTTGTCATACTGTAGTTCACAAATACAATGTCATTTCTACCATCAACTAAGCATTCATTTACGATCTCACAGAAATGCAGATTCCCTAGTTACATTATTCGTAAAGGAGCATAAAATCTCTTCCAACTGAGACTAACTTGCAACGAACTAACAACTCACCAATTGCCATGTACAGAAGCTTGCGAGGCCTAACCAACGAAAAAATCCGATCAATATACTTGAATACCGCGGTAAACACTTCATCATAACTCTTCGGAGACGGCTACAGAAAAGTAAAATCCAATTATTAACGACAAAAGTACCTTTTAGGGAGAAACAAAAAAAAAAAAAAAAAAAAAAAAAAACACACATTTGCCATTGAAAGTAACACGAATGCCTAAAAAATACCAAGTTCTCGGGATGGAAACAGGGGTGTATGATGCCATTCATGTCGAGATAAAGATTGTCGAACTCAAAGCCGTTTGGGTTGGGCATTGTAGTGTCAACTGGGATTTTAATTCCGTTAGCGAAGGTCGGAGAATCTTCCACAACGTCGACCACTGAAAGCGGGTATCTCTCCAATAGCCACCGGTAAAATGCCGGAATCCCCATTTTCTTCCTTCCCTCCTCTCCTCTCTAGAATTAATTCAGCTGCTAACTCGGAGCTCAGTTTTGTGTCGGGAAGGGTTTTGGTCAGGGTTTAAGAGCCCGGAAAAGAATTCTGCTTCTTGAAAAGCGCTTACCACTGTCGCATTTAGCTAGAGTCTCGCGTTTTAACTTGTAGCTTGTGTAAGAGATACATGTTGCAACGTTGGTAAAATAATTATGGTGACTTACAATTACATCCTCCGAGTTTTGATATAAATACGGGTACCTCCTTATTTTTTAAAAGTTATAAATATAGATTTGTAATTTTTAACCAATGACTTGAAATAATCCATTTTACCTTTTATTTTCATAAAAAATTATAGAAATATCGGCCGATGCAAATTACATTATTGCTCCTGTGTGTAAAAAAACGTAAGAAATATCTCCCTCTGCATTTTGTCCAAAAAAATTTAGAAAATTTAAAATATAATTCAATATGCATAAGGGTATAGATCAGTTCACTTAAAAATAGATGAAAATTGATTATTTGTTAAACGGTTACAAACCTTAGTGAGGTATTTGTAATTTTTGAAACAATAAGAGAGCATCCGTAATTATGCCAAACTCAAAAGAGGTCATTGGAATTCACCCGAATAATTAAGCCATGTTTACTTTGTTATGTTGAAACCCGTTATTAAAATCAACAACCACCACTATTACGTTGTTTTTATAATTATGCAATCACCTTTGGATTTGGCCAATCACCCTCTTCCACATTGAAGTAAATAATCATATCACACGCATAATTTTACATGAATAGTATCTTTCATTAATCACATCTTTGACGTAATCATGCTTCGATGAAACCACAGTCAGTCAATCACTCATATTCCAGCATCTTGTATATTTTCGCATCAATTCATATTTTAAATATAAAATTTTAATTTTATTCCCGAGCTAAACAAAGAAATTGTATTGATGAAAATTTATGGATGCATATACAGCACTTCAACATGGAAGATCTATAATGAGAGAAAAGAGGCAAGAAACACGCATTGTACAATCAACTTTGATCAACCATATATAAAATGAGTACTGGCACAAGGAATTGAAGGAATTAGAAGTTCTTGTGCAGAATTCTTTTGATGCTAAACTACATTGTTTTCCTCTTATCAGTAACGGCCAGTGTGGTCATATAAGCTTCAAATTGCATATCAAGATTCAAGATGGAGAGACAATTGGATTCTATTTGGCCAATCAAAACATCTTTCTAACGAGCCATAAGCTTGGGATCGATCCAATTTGCTGATCAACCCCTCCGACTTGGCTGCATTGATTGTCGAAAGGTTCAAGTGGGCTTGATGAGCATGTAAGATGCTGAGGATTGGATGAAGAGGCAGGTAAAAAGGAGTGAATAAGTTCTCATTCTCAATCCAAATGGTGGTCCTCCTCAGGAGTTCGCAGAAACCCAAAACTGTGTGATATGAGTCTTGTGGAACCGCACACAGTCTCTCTGTGCACATGTTTCCAAAGCTCTAAAATAAGTCAACTTCCTGCAAGTGGAAAATACAGTATTATATCACCAATTCTAGTATAATTCAGGGGAGTAGCCTACGATATTGCACATTAATCGGAGCTGTTATTTATTCCTCCTCGTTGAAAAAGAATGGTGGTACCACTGAAGTTTTCAATCTTCCAAGTAATATAGTACACTCACATTATGATTGTTAAAGCTTCCCAATGTCAACATTCCTAGAGTAGATCGTTTCTCTCTTGCATAAAACTGCTGAGCAATTCACCATGCTTCTATTTATAGAATGTTTTGGTAACAAGAGAATATGGAACTAATACAACTTTAAGATCCAGGCATATTAAGGACTTCCAGAGGGGGTAAGTCCTGTCTTATCTCTATTTACCTTTCCATACTTAGAAACCTTGCAATATTCGCTCAAATGTACCATATGTACAATCTGTTTTTATTTTTAGGTTCCCAAAAGAGAGAAAATATTATGATTATCTATGTTCTATTCCCAGGTGGTGATAGTAAGGAGTACGTGCATGGAGCCACTACAGGAAGAGAAAAAAATACAGAATGTTACATTTGTAGTAAGTTTTAAAGGGATTGAAAGAGCAGATTTCTACTGTTATAATTCTGAATTTTCACTTAATATACTTTTTCTCTGAAATGTTAAACGAGAATTGTTTAACAGAAACCTCAAGTGCTTGGTGGCAAGGACAGGAATGTTTGTTCTTACAAGCAACTGGAGATCCCAAAGAGCCCCAACCACACTATGGAGTTCCTCAGTAGATCATGGAGCCCATCTGCATCTGATTTCTTGCACGTATTTTCATCCAATGTGAGAAACTTTCATTTGTTGATCACAACCTGTGCAGCATGAGTAACATGAAACATCATCAATGTGGAAAACATGCTCAACCAACTTATTGATATAATTGTACTTGATACATTTAGCATCAATCAGCTGTTTGGGCAATTGTGAAACTCAAGAAGCATGCCAAATCATGAATAACAATTAGATATTGAGTACTAAAAAAGTCAGCTAAACAAGGCATTAAGTCTGTCTATCAGTCATTCATTCATTAAGCCTCTCCTCACAATCATATGCATATTGTTTCTTTTATAGAACCTCTTGTTGCCTAGAGACACAAAAGAACAAGATGATAAAAGTTTGCAGAGTGCAGGCAGCACGAATACAACAATAATACAGCAGGAAAACACTAAGGTAGTCGCACCTATTTAATCAGAATCTGAAGCTCTGATCAAAAAGTGATCTAACATTGCCACCTTTTGATTTACGTCACAGTGCAATCTCTGTGTGCAGATGGACTTCAAATACCCAAAGACATGGCTGAGGGGCAAATCCTTGACTACCTTACTAAGGTCACAGAAGGAGCAGAAGAAAGAAGAAAAGCGACTGCACACAGCCCAATTACATGCTGCCCTTTCACTCACTCAGCTTGCTGCAGCCATAGCTGGAACTAGCAGCAGCGTAGGCAAACAAGAGAGTTCTCCATTTCAAAATGGGAGAGCAGGAGTACCAAGTCAGGATATGGGCGATGTAATATCTTCTGCTGCTGCATTATTAACCAATGTGTGTGCTGAAACAGCAGAATCACTTGGTGCTCACAAGGCACAAGTTAGAACAGCTGTTGAATCCGGCATGGCAATTCAAAGTCCGATAGACATGATAGCAGTTACAGCTACAGCAGCAACATGTAAAACTTAGACATACATTACTTCCTCTGCAATTTCTTGTTCAACTCCCAATTATACAAGTAAACTGGAACCAGAGTATAAATTCACAGAATCAGACATAATGGAAACTTGCTCTTTGTCTACCAGGTTTAAGAGGAGTTTCCCTTCTCAAATCAAGAGCCATGGAAGACCCCCTTTCCAGGATACAACAGATGCTTAAAATAAGTGCTGAGATATGCACAATTATGCCTTCGGGTATGAGAAAAATGACTGCATTAATCTCCATTATTTCATCAAACTACATTCCCCTTTTGCTGTCTTTTCCATAAGCATGTGATGTAATGATATTGATCAAAACAAATTGAAACTAACTCTGTGCAGGACGCAAAGAATGCACAAGGGTCAGTGTCTATCTGAAGCATGATCATCTCATGTTCTGTTTCAGAAAGAAGTACTTTGGAGGAGCCTTGACATCTGCAAAAGAGTGTACTATCTTCTTCTATTCTATACCTCATCAGCAGTTCATCAATTTCATCGCACATCAACACACACATACACACATGTATATCTAATATTAAAACTATGAGATGCACCGCCTGCCTCCACTCCATTCTAGCTTTCCTCCACAAATTTCCATGCTTCTTACCCCCATCAATTCCCTTTTCCAGATCCGATCACCAACATTACTGAGGAGAGGGCGGAGCACCAGGGGAACTCTTTGCTATGTCTCAAGACTAAGAATGGTATCATAAAGCTGGTCTTTGAAGATGAGATGCAATCAAGAATTTGGGTATCAACCATTCTCAATCTCTTGGAAATGCGCAACCCTAGCCGGCAACACCCCCATTAGCCATTCTCAAATCATCCATTTCATAAAAAGAAATCGAGCATTTACCTGAAGAAATCTTGTGTAGGAGTTGCTGAATAAGAATTAATAGTTGCATTTGAGCATTCAAAACTACGGGAACACGCCATAGATGAAACTCGAGCTTTCTCCAAAATCGGTGTATTACAAAGTATTCCACAAAGATAGCTTTTCGCGGTTGTGCAGAAAGTCACACAGCCCCGCCATTACAGTGGCCAGATATTCTAATAAATTCATTTCCAGTCCATCTAGTTTATATAATACAAGTTAAACCCACAAATATAGATGAAATTTCATCCATCTCCCTTGGATTATGGTAAATTCGGCAAACACCCCAAGAATTTCAGATATTGGCAGGACATGAACAGCTCAGTCAAATTTAGAGGGCTTTTAACTACATTAACTCTTCATGTTATTTGTTTGGGATGATTTTGCTTTTGGTCCCCTGAATTAATCGTTAAATTACTTTGGTATCTTATATTCTGGCCTCAATAATTTGGATCCACAACTTTTTTTAAAAAAATTATTAAGGGATAATTACACCCTCTCTCTTGAGGTTTGATGTAATTCCACGTACACTCTCTGTGGTTTGGGAAATTACATTTAGTACCCTTGAAGTTTGCGTCTGTCTAACAAATAGGTCCATCTGTTAGTCAAAATTCATCGAATTTATCAATATTAACAAAAAAAACTTAATGAAAATCGACATTCACCCTTGATTGACTAATTACTAACTTATTACAAGCCAAATAAATCTTTTATGAAGTGAAAATATACCACATCACATCCATTAACGTGTGACGATATATAAGGGTAGTTTGATTATAAAAAAGACTTGTTTGACCTACAGTAAGTCAGTAATAAGTCAATCGATAGTAAATATCGATTTTTGTTCAATTTTTTTGCTAATATCAATAAATTCGGTGAATTTTGACTAACGGAGGGACCTATTTGATATACAAGGGCAAAGTTCAGGGATGCTAGATGTAATTTCTCAAACTACAAGGGGTATATGTGTAATTACACTAAACCTTAGAAAAAGGGGTGTAAATTGTAATTATCCCAATTATTAAAGTTAGTCTCGTTAATTGACCAAAAAGATCCATCTATTGGTTTAGAGGACTAACTAACGATCACGAGTAACTTTGATTATTTTTAAAAAATTGAGGATCGAAATTAATAAAGTCGAAACAAGCAGTAACGAAAGTGTCTCAATGACTAATTTAAAAGACTAAGGGTTCGTTTGGTTCCAATGAGAGGAAAGGGGAAGTGAAAGGGGGAGGGGGGGGGGGGAAGGGGAGGGAATGAATAATAATTTTCCTTCAAGTTGTTTGGTATGATTGGAAGAGCAGTAAATCTCAAATATTTTTCTTTGTTTGGTACGAGAAAATTAGATTGAAAAGAAGAGACTAATTTTTGTAATTTTACAGTTTAACCCTTTCTCTTCATTTTGTATTAGAAAATAAATCAGTTAATATTATACTAATATCAAAGATCTAAAAACCTTAGTAATAAAAATATATATCAAACAAGAACAATAATATTTTTTATTAATAAAAATATTTATCAAAACGAATGTCGTCCATTTATTCTAAATTATTCAGTTTAAATAAAATAAAAATTACTCATGCCGGCGACAGGAAGAGGGAACACGATTAGGGGAAAGGATTATTCAATCAAGATTAATAGCAAATTAGCAATAAAAAATTCTGAAAAATTACAAATGCAAAGTATGTTTATCGGATGTTGACTTCGACATAGTAGTTTTTCCAACGATTTGGTTATCTTTTCTCTGGTGATTATGTACAGTATTATCAGCGAAAAGAAAAAAAAAAGATTGGAAAGAAATATATATATATATATAATGGGCAATAGAGTAAATAAAAATAAAATATGTATTTTTTTTTTTTTGTCTTTTTTGCCTTATACTTCCACTTTTCCAATTTCGGACGGAAACAATATTGGACTCCGGAGGGGTTTTATATACATCCAGTTTTACTTCCCCTCCATCTCTACCCCAAACCAAACACTAAACTTTTTCTTATACATCCCGTTTTACTTCCACTTCCTTTATACTTCCACTTTTCCCCCAACTAAATATACTCTAAAAGTGAAATAAGCCCTCGATTTTATTTTATTTTTTAATAATATAGTAGCTGTTGAGATAAATTGACCAAGGGACCCAACAGATTTAGGCCCAACACCTGGACGGCCCAAACAGACATCAAGTCAAGCCCACTAAACCCGACTCGGCCCATGACACTCACATATAAGTACTATCTCTGAAACCCTAATCTCACTTCACTCTTTGGCTGCGCCTCTCTTCACTTACTCTCTCCAAATCTGATTCTCCTCTATTCTTCAAGATTCAGCCACCATCCGTGGGATTGGCTTTCCCCATTACCAAACCTTTCCCTTTCTTGTGTAAGGAAAGCTTCCCCTTTCATCAGAGCATTTCCCTCTCGGCTCGTCGTTTCATATCACTATAAAATGGCACCTCTTCGCCACCGACAGAATATAGAAATACCTTCAACACAAATCTGTGTGATTTGCAAGGTGTATCTAAGCGTTCTAATATTTTTCCGAGAGATTACTTCTCGAAAGAAGCCTCTGTGTGAGCTTTCCTGTGTGCGGCCGTGAGTTTGGTCTTGGGCATTGTTGATCTGTTTGGTGCAACCGGTAGTTGAGTGCCGACCTGTTGTGGTCGAGGTCTTCTCACTCCGGATCTGTGGCTATCTGAGCCTTGTTCGGTGACATTCAGTAATTTTACTGTTTTATACCTATTATTACCGATTGTTTACTTAGATCTATTTGCTTTTGTTATTCTTCCCGGTTTGTAATTATAAGGGTAATAATACCCATCCCCCGCTGTAATTTATTTAATATATATATATTGTGCTTCCGCTAAAGTGGTAAGTCCACTACTAACAGTGGTATCAGAGCCGGTATTAACCAGTTCTGGGTGAGATCGTTGGTTCGGTAAACCTCTTTTAACTTTGTCTCTCTTATTACTGTTGTGGATCTGTTGGTTATACTGCTCAGTGCTTATATTGCTATTATGCGTCTGTTGGTAAAAACATTGTTATAACACTGCTCTGTGCTCCGGTTACGTTTCCTCTGATCCCTCACTTGGCCGGGTCCTGTGAGATCGTCGGGTATCTGGTTGAGGCTCAGAGTTGATTATATTTTAGGTTTTACAATCGCTTCCGTTCTACTATCTGTTATTGTTACTCTGTTACTGTTTTCTGGGAAACTTTTGCTGTTAAATCTATGTGATATTTTTCGTTTCATATGGCTGGTTATAATTTGCTTCCCTTTGATGGTAAATCTGACTTTTCTATATGGCAACAAAAAATGAAAGGGATTCTTATACAACAAAAGGTTTTTAAGGCTATAGATGGTAGATACCCGGATAATGTCACTAAGGATAAGAAACTCGAAGACGATGAATTTGCCTATTCCTCTTTAATACTGAACCTATCTAATTCCGTAATTAGAAAAGTAGGTAAACAAGAAACGGCTAAAGAATTATGGGATAGGTTAGAAGAGCTATACACCGAGACCTCACTTCCTAGTAAACTCTTTCTTCTAGAAAAATTCTTTAGATATAAGTTAGACATATCCAAGAACATAGATGAGAACATAGATGACTTCACCAAACTAGTCCAGGATATAAAACTCACCGGAGACAAAAACATAGATGATTACACTCCAATAGTTTTGTTGAATGCCATTCCTGACACCTATAGTGATGTGAAAGCAGCAATAAAATACGGTAGAGATAACGTTAACCTCGACACTGTCATAAATGGACTAAAAAGCAAGGAAATGGACATTAGGACTAATAAGGCCAACCAACATAGTAATGAGGTTAATGCAGTAAGAGGTAGAACCAGTAACCGTAACTCAGATCACAAACATAGAAAAAACAGTCGAGGTAGGAGTAGAAGTAGGAGTAAATCCCGGACCCGTGATAATAACCAAGATAGTCTTAAAAGGGAAAGAAAATGCTATAATTGTGGAATAAAAGGGCACTACATTAAGGATTGTAGGAAACCCAAGAAGGAAAACAGGGATAACCATAACAATTACCACAACAAGGAAAATGCTAATTCTGTTAGTTTTGATAATTCTGGAGATGTATTTATGGTATGTGATATAAACAATATGAATGACCTGCGCATGCATAAATGGTTGATTGATTCTGGCTGTACATTTCATATGAGCCCTTTCAAAAACATTTTTTCAAATTTTCAATCTGGAAATTTTGGCTATGTTTCTATGGCAAATGAAAAACAATGTGTTATTCAAGGTCTTGGCGATGTATGCTTAACTTTCGAAAATAGGTATAAGCTTACTTTGAAAAACGTGCGCTTTATTCCTGATTTAAGTCATAATTTGATATCATGTGCCGTTTTAGAAGAAGAGGGTTTTGAGGGTAGATGGGGTAAAGGGGTCATGAAAATCATGAAGGGGTCATTAACTGCTTTCAAAGTTGAAAAATTGAGAAACCTCTACATCTGTCATGTCTCATATGATATACTTGCTGCATCCGTCACTGCACTTGATAAAACATCTTTGTGGCATAAGAGACTTGGGCATATAAGTCTTAAAGGGCTAGAACTTCTTAGTAAAGAAGGTATCTTGCATGATAAGGTTGAAAAACTGAAGTTCTGTGATGATTGTGTTATGGGTAAACAACACAAAGTGCATTTCCCTGTTTCACCTTACCCTGCCCCCTCATCTTCTACATGCATTCTGGACTATGTACATGCTGATGTTTGGGGTCCGTCTAATATACCCACTCATGGTGGGAACAAGTATTTTTTTATCTATAATTGATAATTTCTCCAAAAAAGTGTTTGTTTTCTTGTTGAAAAACAAATCTGACGTTTTTGATGCTTTCAAAAATTGGAAAACACTTGTTGAAAACCAAACTGGCATGAGATTAAAAGCACTGCGAACTGATAATGGTCTTGAATTCTGCAATCAAAATTTTTCTGATTTGTGTGATCAATTTGGCATCAAACGTCATAAAACCAACCCCTACACTCCCCAGCAAAAATGGTGTTGCTGAACGCATGAATAGAACGATTTTAGATAAAGTCAGATGCATGCTTGTAAGTTCTGGCATGTCTAAGTCTTTTTGGGGTGAAGCTGTATTAACTGTTGTGCACGTGATCAATAGATCGCCATCTGTTCCTTTACTTGGAAAAATACCTGAATCTGTTTGGTTAAATAAGAGTATTGATATTTCCTATCTTCGTGTGTTTGGTTGTTCTGCTTTTGTGCATCAACATTCTGATAAATTGAAACCTAGATCTCTGAAATGTGTTTTCATTGGATACCCTGAAGGGGTTAAGGGATATAGGTTGTGGGTTAGAAGTTAACTCGGCTTGAAAGTACTAATTAGTAGGAACGTAGTGTTTAATGAGGAAGAGATGCCATGCCTGTCTGAACAGCAGAAGGAAAACGAATCAATACCCTTAGAACCTTACTTCAATCAGGTAGAGGTGAACTCGGAAGAAAACAAACAGGTAGAGGAAGAGCCTGTAGAAATTCCACCTGATTCTGAAACAGTCTTAGAAGAGTATAATCTAGCTAGGGATAGACACAGGAGAGAGTCTAGGATCCCTACCCGGCTTAGGGACTATCACATTGCACTTCATACCGAATCTAGTGAACCCAGCACCTTCGAAGAAGCTCTAAAATCTGATACGTCAAAAAATTGGGTTAGTGCCATGAATGAGGAAATGGAGTCTCTTAAGAATAACAAAACATGGGTACTAGTTCCAAAACCTGCAAAAGGTTCCATAATAGGTTGCAAATGGGTATACAAGATAAAACAAGAAGAACATTCCACACGCTTTAAAGCTAGATTAGTTGCTAAAGGTTTTAATCAGAAAGAAGGGATTGATTACACAGAAGTTTTTTCCCCTGTAGTTAAATACACTACTGTGCGCATCCTACTTGCCTTATCTGCTCACTTTGATTGGGAACTCAAACAAATGGAAGTTAAAACTGCTTTTTTGCATGGGGATTTAGATGAAAACATTTACATGCATCAACCTGTTGGATTCTTTGATAAAACAAAACCGGATCATGTATGTTTACTAAAGAAATCTCTTTATGGTCTAAAGCAGTCTCCAAGGCAGTGGAACAAAAAATTTGATATGTTCATGCATTCCCTTAAGTTCACTAGGAGCAACTATGATCATTGCCTTTATTTCAAGTATGACAATGAAATTCCTGTTTTCTTGGTACTATACGTGGATGATATGTTAATTGCTAGTCCATGTCTACAGCATGTTAAAAACCTTCAGAACAATCTGTGTAAGACTTTTGATATGAAGGATCTAGGCGATGCTAAGAAAATACTAGGCATGACTATTGAAAGAAAAAGGAAGGATTTCACTATCTTCTTGAATCAGAGTTCTTATATTACATCCATGCTTGCCAAATTCTCTATGTCTGATTCAAAACCATGCTCCGTTCCTTTGTCCTCACATTTTCAACTTAGTAAGGAACAAAGTCCAAAAACAGAAAAAGAAAAGGAAAGAATGGAAAAGGTTCCATATTCCAACGCTATTAGTTCTATCATGTTTCTTATGGTATGTACTAGGCTTGATATAGCCTATGCAATTAGTTGTCTCAGCAGGTACATGTCTAATGCTGGACATCCACATTGGGAGGCCCTCAAGTGGCTCCTAAGGTATTTAAAAGGTAGCACTAATCGTGGTATTTTATTTTCTAAAAGCAAATCTGATGTTGATCTTGTTGGATATGTGGACTCTAATTATGCAAACGATAGGGATAGTCGTAAATCCACTACTTCATATGTATTTACATTATGTGGGTCTTGCATAAGTTGGAAATCCCAACTACAACATGTTGTTGCATTGTCTACTACCAAAGCCGAGTACATAGCGGTTACTGAGGCTTTTAAAGAGGCCCTATGGTTAGAAGGGCTAGTAAAAGAAATCGGTTTCTTAAAGCAAAAAATCTCTATTTTTTCCGACAGCCAGTCGGCCATACAACTTTGCAAAAATCCTGTTTTTCATGATAGGACAAAACATATAGATGTTCGTTATCATTTCATTAGGGACATTGTAGGAAAGGATCTTATTAATCTTGATAAAATTGATTCTGAATCCAATCCAGCAGATATGGGGACTAAGTGTCTTCCGGTTGATAAGTTCAATAAATGTTTAGAAATTTTGAAACTTTTATAACTCTGTTACTAATCCTGTTTCAAGTGATGTTTCTCTTTGCAGGTACAAGGAAGAAGTAAAAGGCAATGATGAAATGCCACAGTCCGGTACTGGGCCAGGATACCCTGTTGGGGCTTGGTCCAAGGTAGAGAATGTTGAGATAAATTGACCAAGGGACCCAACAGATTTAGGCCCAACACCTGGACGGCCCAAACAGACATCAAGTCAAGCCCACTAAACCCGACCCGGCCCATGACACTCACATATAAGTACTATCTCTGAAACCCTAATCTCACTTCATTCTTTGGCTGCGCCTCTCTTCACTCACTCTCTCCAAATCTGATTCTCCTCTATTCTTCAAGATTCAGCCACCATCTGTGGGATTGGCTTTCCCCATTACCAAACCTTTCCCTTTTTTGTGTAAGGAAAGCTTCCCCTTTCATCAGAGCATTTCCCTCTCGGCTCGTTGTTTCATATCACTATAAAATGGCACCTCTTCGCCACCGACAGAATATAGAAATACCTTCAACACAAATCTGTGTGATTTGCAAGGTGTATCTAAGCGTTCTAATATTTTTCCGAGAGATTACTTCTCGAAAGAAGCCTCTGTGTGAGCTTTCCTGTGTGCGGCCGTGAGTTTGGTCTTGGGCATTGTTGATCTGTTTGGTGCAACCGGTAGTTGAGTGCCGACCTGTTGTGGTCGAGGTCTTCTCACTCCGGATCTGTGGCTATCTGAGCCTTGTTCGGTGACATTCAGTAATTTTACTGTTTTATACCTATTATTACCGATTGTTTACTTAGATCTATTTGCTTTTGTTATTCTTCCCGGTTTGTAATTATAAGGGTAATAATACCCATCCCCCGCTGTAATTTATTTAATATATATATTGTGCTTCCGCTAAAGTGGTAAGTCCACTACTAATAGTAGCAATCAAAGTCAAAGATATTAGCTTCCCAAATTCAACAATTGAGGCCACCTACTACTTACATTAATGATAAAATTATTAATTTATAATTTATTTCTCATATTGTATGAACTTTTATCTGGTCTAATGATCAATATACAATAAGAATAGAAATGGTAATGATAACACTCTGGTTTTTAGTGTATGAACAATTAAATCGAATGTTGTGACGTAAAATGTTGATAATACTTTGTAATTGTGCTTTCTTAATCACTTCTGATAATTGGTAGTAATGGTGCACTCAATACTGTATATGTGTTTAAATTTATTCTATATGAAATTGAACTATATTTATTTTATATTTTTATTAAGACATTTTTTGATTAATTGTATGAGAAATAAGACTTATTTATATCATTATTATATAAAATAAATTATAAGTGTACCGTCAAAGCGGTACACTTATAAAAATATGGGCTAGCGACGCACTATTTATTTTATCTTTTAATTGTGGTCGCGAGCTGGATATCCCAAGTAGCGACCTCTTTTTATTATATTTTTAAATTCTAATAATTTGTATATTTTATTTAATTGTATATTTATTTATTCTATTAAATTCCTAATTATAATTAGTTTAATTAATATTTTACTGTACGACATTCTAATTATACAAATTTATTATTAATGTGTAATAACTAATAAATTTTAAAATTTACATAAAAAAATATAATTATAAAATTTAATAATGTATGTTGGTTCCACAATTATGCCTTTGCCGTTGTCGTTTAAGTCGTCGTTTTTTCGGACTTTTTGGTTCATTTTGTTCTTGATCATCATAATTGGCCTGAATTTGAAACCAACTTGATGATGTTGTAGAGCTCGACTCTATTGGATCACAATATATACTAAATGATGGAAATTGGATAAGTGAAATGTTATGTACTAGTGCATATGTTTGAGTGATGCCAAGACCAAGGTCAAGTCCAATATTTGTGTAGTGACCTTCTGTATGTACTGGCATGTAAGGAGTCGATTGGAACCAATCATCTTATTGGAGCGACTCAAGCACATAGTAGTATTGAGTAAAAGCTGAGATGTCTTGAGTAAAATATGAGATGTTTGCACAGTAGATGGCCCAACTATGTCAACCTCAAGTGTATCTCTTTCTATTGTGCTAGTTGATCTTCTGCTATGACTTTGCGTTTGTCTATGGAATGTGGATGGAACATCCTCTTGAGCTATGGATTTACTGGGGTCATATCTCCTCCCACTCGTTCATTTGTTATTTGAACAATATTTCGATATATGTCCAAATGCCTCATCGCTAATGCTTGACAACATGCATCGAGTTGATCGGGTGTAGTTTCACAATTTATTTGAAGGGTTTCCATCTGGTACACATGTATTGACAAGATTTTGGTCCACGACATTGGTCCGCCAAATCTGTCGAGCATACGGTCATGCCATTCAATCAAATTGAACAACCTACCTCTATGGTTACAAAACACTATTATGGACAGCGGGTGTAACACTCACGTTATAAAAATTGCAACAAATTCGTATTCAATCACGGGAGTGTTTATGTGGTAAATAAAATTAGTTTGGAATTCCACGCTCTAATGCTCAAAAAAGTATGCACTGCATTTAGGGTTAACGCTGCATCAATGGTTAAGCAATATTATGCTTTAATGCCTTACCGAATAACATATTCTTATTCTTCCCAACCATAATGGCGGAAGATTACTGAGGGATACTCCAAATTTTCAGTTCGTCCATGATACTACTCGTCGTGCATCCACTCGTCCGGGTCGACAACAAAGTCCTTGCATTCCTAATGCGATTGATTGGCCACAAGCACGTGCAAAGCAACAAATTCATATTCAATCACGAGAAAGCCAAGGTCATTCGAGTCAAAGTAATGTCCTAAGGCAAGATCATAGACGACAAAGTAATGTACCTAATATTTGATACATATTTTTATATAATTTTTTAGTTTATTAATTGTTATAAATTAATTATATTTTAAATTTTATTAATTAAATTTATGATTAATTTTTTATGTAAATTATTATAATTTAAAATAAAAAATTAATATACAATTAAATCAAATAATAAAATTATTAAAATAAAAAAAAAACAAAGAAAAGGGCTCGTGACCACATTTAAAAAAGTAAAAAAATGATGGGTCGCTAGCCATTTTATAATTTTTTATATAATAATAATATAAACTGAGAAAACATGGTTAAAAAGGTTTGAATAATAAAGTTGGAGAGAAGTAGGATAAAATTATATGTTTGGGAAAAAGAATGACAAGAATTTTGTTGTAATTTTTCCATTTATATTATGGTTAGTTTAGAGGGGGTTTGACTAAGTTTATTTGAAACATCTTATAATATGTTTTAAAAGTTTAATTAAAGAAGTTTAGTCTTATTTTAAAATAAGTTTTTTAAATATTTGATAAATAAGATGTCAGAGTTTATAAGATATTTGAGTATTTGACATAATAAAACTCTTCATATTGTAAGAATGATCGAAAAATAAATAAACTAATAAAATTTAAAATCATATAAATATATATTTTTTGCTTTGGGGGGAAAACATCAAATACATGAAGGTTAAACGTGAAATATTAACAAAATTGTGAGAGCGTTTTTGTCTATCGGATATTCAGGTTAAAGAGCTTAAAAGCTTTTATAAAAAAAAGATGGGTTGAGCTTACTTTTTTTTAAACGACTTATAAAATCATAAATATTTTATTTTGAATTTTTATAAAATCTTAAGAGAAAAAAGAAATTTCAAACAATTTTATAAAATTTATAAGCTCTCAAAACATCTTATAAAATGTATCCAACAACCTGTAAGCTCAACCAAACACCCTTTTAGTCGGTACTTTAAATATATAACAAAATTAGTTATTCTAACTCCTGTCCTCGTTATTATTCTTATTTTTAAATATATTGATATTTCGAGACCAACCAATAACCATTACAACATTGTGAAACATCACTATTTTTTTTATTTTTTTTTAAGATAGAATACATCAATGTTTGAGTAAATTGAACAACTAAACAATAATTTAGTCAATAAATACATCAATACAATTAAGAATTATGAAATACAAATTCTAATAAATTCACATAAAAATGAAACAGACACCGACACGTTCAGTGGGACTCGAATCCATGACCTCAAACTAAAGTTTTGGGACCTCAACCTTAACAGTTAGATTAAAAGATCATTGGTAATAGGGCAAATTACAACTACCTCTTTTGATCTTTTACATAATTATAAATACCCTCTCATTGTTTGACAAATTACAAATACCTCCATGCAGTTTGTAATTTTTAACCAAAAGCCTAAATTGACCATTTTGCCTTTGAATTTTTAGTTAAAATTGTAGAAAAATCAACCGAGGTAAATTGCACTATTATTCCTCTGTGTAAAAAACTTAGGAAATCTCTTCTTGCGCATTGTCGTCCAAAAAAATTCAAAAAAATTTAAGAATAATTCCGTTTGCATAATTGCATTTTGGTCAGTTCACCCATAAAATGGATGAAAATGGATTGTTTGTTAGACGGTTACAAACTTCAAGGGGTATTTGTAATTTTTCAAACAATGGAGAGGTATTTGTAAGTATGTAAAACCTCAAGAGAAGTAGTTGTAATTTACTTTTGGTAATATCAATACTTCTAAATCAATGAATAACTTTAAAGCAAATAAATATTACGATTAAACGTAAACTAAATACCTACATTCGCATTCGCAGGACTCTCGTCTCCTTAATTAATAGTATAAATTTATCTTAAAAGTTGAACTGGTGCTCACGAAAAACACATGAGACATTTTTTTACAGTATTTAATGAAAAGACCCTTTGAATGCTACAACAATAGCACAATTAATGTTACTAAATACATTTTAAGTCCTAAAATAAAACCTTTGTACGGCATAATTAGCAAGTTTGAGTTAGGTAGCTTAAGTCCAAGTTGTTAGAACTGTACGTACTAGACTTCTGCAGGTTAACTTAACTCCTCCAACCACCAAAATCAAAATCAAATACTTTATTCTCCCACCAATCTTTAATTATATTTTTTTTTACTTTTAATAGTAATTGTTAACTTTTCATAATATTTGATAAGATGATTAATATTTTAATTGATTTACTAAAAAAACATTATGAAAAAATAAATGTGATAGATTACGAGTGTACAAAAACATTAAACAAAAATAAACAAATGTAAATTATATTAAACGCTACTGAAATTTGATATGATTATAAATAATTCATATTGTTTGAAAATTTACCGTGCCACAATTATGTACATTTGGACGGACAGGATGAAAATATCAACTACAAGTCTACAAGCTTGCTGAATTTTTACAATATATCTGAGATGGATTGAAACATGCCCAATATTTTGCGCTTGGTTCGAGACACTTTAATTGGATGTTTTTAGCTTATTATGATCCGTTTTCCAAATAAAATAATATGTGTGTATATATATATATAATTATAACTACATATAAAATAGACATAATTTGATAATAAATTATAAATTTTGTCTCACAAAAAACAAAATTAAAATAATATACATATATATGTATATATATATACAATTATAAATATCTATAAAAGTAACATGATTTGACAACGAACAATAAATTTTGTCTTCAAAAAATAAAATCACACATTCAACACCTATTTTACACTGTTTTAAGTTATCTCAAAAAACAAATTCAAATATATACACTATTTCTAACACATAATTGTTTATCTCTATTTTTTCTATGCATCTTCGTAAAATAAAACAATACACTTCAAAAATAAAAGCAAACATAGTATTAGTTTTTTTCGAATGTTTGGAATCGTTGTTTGAAAAACTATAATATTGGACGGAAGTTATTGTAAAAAAAAATATAAAAATTTAATGTTGGACGGAGGTTATTATTATAAATATTAATAATTAGTAGGAGGTATTTGTAATTATATCAAATATACTCGAGAAATAAATGAGATTTAAATGTGAAAAATAAATAGGGATGTGTGGTACACGGTCTGAGCGCTTGATTGAATTGAATCCAACCCCACCAGTTTTCCCATTTTCCAATAAAACCCCCCAAAATTTATTTATTGACGGGACATTTATTATTCCATAATAGGAAACACAAAGGAAGAACCTACGGGATCCCTTCAAATCCAATCCAATCCATCCGTTAAATCTGAAAATCTCGCATCGCTTGATCGGACGGTCCTGCATCATCAGATGGGGGAATCGCCGGGGGAATCACCATCCGTCGGCGGGGAGGTTTCGAGGCTTCTGGAGCAAGCCAAGGAGTTGCAGGACGCGGCGTCGTCTCTCATCTCCCGCACTTCCGCCGAAGAAGATGCGCTCCGCCAGCGCGTCGCCTCACTTGATTCGCACATTAATTCGCTTCGTTCTTCCCTCCGGGGTTCCAAGAACTACGACAAAGTATGCATATGTAAATATCGGTACATGCATGCGAGTGTATCCTTACATTCGGTTTCTTTCTGCTGATTTTTCTGTTTTTCTGAATTGCAAGTTGGAAGAGGAGTTGACGAGAGCGAGATATATATTGAGTGAAGGAGATGCAGCAGCATTCCTTCCGAGCAAATCTCATGGTTTGTTTGTTCTGCTCTTTTCCTTCTTTTCAGATTATGCTGTATATTGTAAATGGATGAGAATTGTTGATTTTATTTGTAGGGAGGTTTTTGAGGACGTTTTTGGGGCCGATTAATGTGAGGGCTAATAGGAAGGATGTGCAGTTGAAAGTGAAAGAAGAATACAATAATTTCAGGGTATGATTTTATATCCAGCACCTTGTGGAATCAGTTCAGAAAGTTCTTTGATTACGCTGCCTTAGTTTATGGTTTACTGGATTTTGTTTCTTTGATCCGGTTCTAATTTCCTAGCAATTTTGTGGCTTCTTGGACATGAGAGTTAGGTAAATCATAGTGATTAGCAGATCAGAAAAGCATATATTTTGTGTCATGTGATGAATGATACAGCAGTTCACTGGATAGTACTGCAAGACTGGGCATCACCATTTGTTGCTAGATGTATATCAAGTCTAGCCTATAAAGCTCCGGTAGCTTTTCACAATTGAAAATTTGTGGCCCGCATAACTTACAAAAGAAAAGCACTAAGGCGAGTCAATAATTTATAGCTTTGGAGTCTATCATGTGCATGATATTTTTTTCAAACCATGTTGAGGCATCTTAATAATGCATTATCTAAGTAGCTTCAGTGCTTGATTATTTAGAGCATTGAGTACTTTTTGTAATTAATTGATGGAAAAAAAATTCTCAGTTATTAAACACATCTTGTACTGATGGCAGGACAGAACAGCATATTTATTCCTCTGTTTGCCATCACTACTGCTTATATTAAGGACATGGATTTGGGATGGATGTCTACCTGCATTACCAGTTCAACTATACCAGGTGTGAAGACTTTCTTTGTCTGATTTTGCCCTTTTTTGGGTAATATATACACCTTATAACAATGGACCAATTTTCTGTTCCAGGCATGGTTGCTGTATCTCTACACCGGTTTGGCTTTGAGAGAAAATATCTTGAGAGTTAATGGAAGTGATATACGCCCATGGTAATTTAATATTCTGCAAACTTCTTTTCTGATAATAAATTCATGCAAATGTTAGACAGTCAACTTTTATAAGCAATTTGGACATTCAAAAGCTGGAGGAGGGATGTCATGACCTGACTCCTTAGATACCAAATTAGGGATAAAATATGCCATAATGTTGACAAAGTCAGCAAACTAAATGATGTATCAAGAGCTAAGAAGAGGTGTCAATGCAGCAAAATGGGACATTCATATTTCCTTGGGCTTCCGGCCCCGGCCCTCTGTTCTCTCCAATTCCGAATTTGCCCCTTAATGAATTCTATGGTATGACAAGGCAGGATATTGTTTGGGAGAAGATGCCACGAAGAAGGCATGGTTATTTTAACCCTTTTAATGAATGGTTATTGTGCTTTAGTTTTAGGGGAATTGTATCAATATTGAAGATTGATATCTGTTTCCAAGAGGCCGGACTATTCTGTTGCAATGCAAGATATCATTCTGTATGGCATGAAATCTGAAGTGTAAGAGCAACATTGCTCGTGTCACTCATTTTTCCTTGACGATTACTTGAGCATGCTTCTTGAATGTTCATTGTTTCAAGATTTAGATGTAAACAAGTGCCAGAGAGTTTACTTAAGTTATTATTTTATTTTGCAGGTGGATTAAACATCATTACTGTGCCATGGCTATGGCTCTCATTAGTCTAACGTGGGAGATAGAGAGGGGACCTGATTGTGCCCAGAAACAGGTGCACTATCAACCTTTCACCTGCATACAGAAACCAAATGCACCCAAACCACCTGAAAAAGAATACTAACATATATAATTTGCCTATTTTCCTATTTGTAATTTTCCTCGTTTTTTTTTTCTCATATGATCTTAATGAAAATGGTTATTGCAGAGAGGTGTACAACTGTTTTTGAAATGGGCAATAATGCAAGGAGTTGCCATGTTACTTCAGAATAGATATCAAAGGCAGAGACTGTATACACGTATTGCGCTTGGCAAGGCAACGATCTTAACTTCTCCTACAATAACTGTGTTGCTACACACTGGCATTTATATTTTCCCTCACTGTTTGTCTTTTAAAAACTTTTGACTCCTTCTGGTGCCCGTATTCAGAGAAGTGCCTGTTATTCTTTTCAACTTATGGTTTTGCATTGATAAAAGGTTTCCAGGACATGTGAAATTTTGAAGCAACTATCTCTGATCACTTATTGTTTTACATGGTGTTTTTGCCTGTCAAGAGAAGTGACCATCACGTTTCTTTTTCATTTGGCTATAATTAGTTTGTGCTCATTCTTCATTATATTATAAATCTGAGTGTTTCTTTTTCATCTTATGGTGATGTTTGCTGCAGTGCTAAGCTATTGCTTTCTTGTGGTCATAGACTAGTATGGAATTGTATCCATCAATTTGAGGCACAATCCCCTCACTATATCGTATTAATAATTTTCTTGGTGCCTTTTCTGAATGTAGGCCAGGAGAATGGATGTTGTTTGGGGAGAAACTGCTGGAGTGGAGGGGCAGTTACTGCTGCTGTGCCCTATACTTTTCATTTTACAGGTATACGGAGTTGCTACTTTTTTGCTTCTAGTAACAGCATAAAATTTTCTTTATTTATTGCAAGTAACTCCTATGTGCAAGGTGATATTTGCTGTCCTGCTCAGTGAACTTTGGTAGACTCATGATGCACACACACCCAAAACGCTTATGATAATCACTTTTCTGTTGCTTCTTGCATGGCAATACCTGTCACCTCAGTTTGGTGGTTTTGCCCAAGCATCTCTATCTAACTTAGTTAGCATTATTCTCTCTATTTTCAGGGTTTCGAAGCCTATGTTGGCGTATTGTTGCTTAAAACTGCACTTGCTAGATTCAGTTCAGATTGGCAGGTAAAGTAATCATATGAACATCAAACTTGATGGAACTTCTTTTAGCAATCTTCTTCACGTGCAACAGCTGGATGTGTACTTGAATATCTGAATTCAAATTTTCCTAGTATATTTTCCCATGATGGCGGTACACATTCTCTTACATACCCCATATACCTATTTCAGGTTATCACGTGTGGGATTCTTCTCATAATCATGGCTGTTGGGAATTTTGCTAACACGGTGCAGACCCTGATGACCAAGTCTAGAGTTAAGGCAAAAATTAAGAGAGGTAAAAGCAGGCAAGAACTGAATCAGGGATCTGATGGAAAGAGTTTGTGATTGGGAAGAGAGCTCTCGTCGCTTCAATGCTGTAATAATGGCGGTGGGGACCTATGCATGCAATTCTTCTTTTTTGCGGTAGTGTTTTGACCTTTATGCGGTAGGGCATTGGGCTGGTGTCCGACAGTAATCTTGGATTTTAGGAGTTAGGGAGTTAAAACGAGTTTCCTACTCTTGTATCATAATGTTATCTACACCTGCATCTCATCATGTTCTGATACAATTTATGCACTGTTTTGATTTCATCCTACTAGAGGGTGCTTCTCTTTATACAATGTTGTGCTTGTAAAGGATTTTGCCTACCTTAAACCAGATCTTGGATCTTCATAAAAAATCGTAGAACACTTTTACTGTTTGATTGCTGTTGTACAGAAGTTGGTGGGAGAGTTTAACTGCCAAAAGTAATGTGATATTACTGCACTGCAATTTGCAAGTATTAGAAAATGCACTTGATCTGGAATTTCTTGGGGCTAAACTATGTTAAAATTGATCAACTTTAGAGAGTAATAAGGTAATGGGTTTTGACAAAAGTTTGTCTCGAAGAGATAATGTTTTTGACAAAAAACAATTTAGAGCGTAAAATGCTTTGATGAGATGACTGTAGGAGTAAAGTGCAAAATGTGCTAAATTCAAGGGGATATTATCTCTAGAAAGAAACAAGTTAATTACCCAATACCTGCAACAAAATTGTCAACCTTCATAATGTGTAAACCTCAACTCATTCACACTCTCTCTCTCTCTCATGAGTCCAGTCCATTAAAAAGAAAAGGGTGTTGAAAATAACAGAAATCGAAACAACAGACAAATAAGAACAACAACCCCTTCTAAAAGAATTGACATGTTTAAGTCAAAGCTTGTCAAATCTCCCTCTTGCCCGCAAAGTTATTCACCATTCACCACCCGAGAACTCAATCATCACTCAATAAGACGCCCACGCTGAGCCTGTTGGTTTGATCTCAGGCACAAGTAGATTAGGAACTGAACTTGACTGGAACAGACCAAGCTTCTCCAGAAGTCGTTCGACTAATTCACCAGCAGCATACGAGACGCCTGAGACCATTACTCCCAGTGTAACAAACGTAATAATGGTTTTGAAGTAAGGCTTGGGTGGTCTCTGTATGTAGGCCCTGCCAATAGCTAGAACAAGTATGCAGACAAGGGAAGCCGCTGCCACGACCACAAGCTTAAGCTGCTTGTCATCAGTCTTGCGGAACGAGAAACCATACACAACTGGAGGGACCAACCCAAATACAAGGTATGATATTATGGCAACTACAGCATGAAGTATGAAATTCTGTCTCCGCCCCAGAAGTTCTTTGTACCGATCCCTTGCTCCATCAGAAACTTGATTGGCTACTTGCTGCTCTACACGATCGGATCTCAGTTCCCAAAGCTGTGAAGTTAAACATGTGAATCCACGATGATGGAAACAAGTACTAAACGGGAGATGTGTATGTCAGAATCATCATATTAACATTAGGAAACACCTCAGAATGTCCAACTTACATTATGGCAAATGATAAAAAGTCCCCCAATGAGATTAGCAACTCCCAGAGCTAAAATATTCACTGTAGACCAAGACAAACACAACTTATTAGGCATCATCCACTTACCATTACAACTTCAGGTTTTCCAAGTAATAATGCAACCATTAAATATTTTAATGAGGAAGTGATGTTTCGACTGTCTAGAAGCACCTCGAAAGAAAGATGTTCACTAAAAAATGACAAATTACATGAAATAGCAGTGAAGAATCTTTACAAAATACTTACATGTGGCAGCACCACCACCAGCTGCAGATGATACAACACTGAGGCTGGTAATCGACTCAGCTAGCCCACCGTACACTATGCTTTTAATCACTTCAATTTCAACTTCTTTTCTTGCTTCACTTCTTCGCCTACCAGCCGTGCTAATTTGGGTTTGGGACGCTGATTGTAATAGAGCTTCAGTTTCTGTTGGACGAATTATACCTTGCAGAGTTTGAGACGACCCAGCTGGCTGTGCATCTATAGTTATCACGGTATCCTTGCCTGCATTAATTTTCATGAAAATTAACATGGGAGACCTGAATTTTCTCTTCAAACTGTGAAAAACGAAGTTTTGGCATATGTCTACTTGCAGTCTTTTATGGAGCCACATGCTCAATATTTTTAGTTAACGAATATACCTTGTGCAACTGGAGCACCAGAAATAATATTGTCAACTCCAAGTGACTCGCCAGAATGGACTTCGAATTTGGTTTTGGTGATTATATGCTGAGATACTTCAGTGGGATAGGCTTGACCTGTCAGTTCAAAGGGAATATACTTGTTCATTCCCACACACCATACTTGTAAAAAGAGCATTTGAAATTCAATTACTTTTTTACTATGACTGATGCTACAAATTTCTAGTCAAAACATAACTTGTGAGAAGCCTTTTCAGATAAAAAACATTAAAAAAAATTAATAAATAAAGGACAAGTTGGCAAGAAGGCTGGACAGGTACCATTATTGCCGCTTCTGAAGTTCGCATTTTTATTTTCCACAACAGATTCAGTTAGAATAGTGGCTGTAATGTCCTGCTCTTCATGGGGAATAGATACTGAAATATTCAGGTTGCCATCCACATCGGATGCTCTAAGTACTGAAACTGTTTTTGGTGGGAGCTGGATAGCCTCCTTATCTGTAGATGCTTCTGTTCAGTACACATGAATTACAACCGACGACAATGAAATCTTTAGATGTCATCTAGTAACTTTTGCTGTAAGCATGATAACTAAAAACTTTATGCTGGAGAAATGGTTGAGTCATTTATCATGGAAATGCTATATGAAGACGACTTGATCTCCTTAGTATCTTCAAAGGTGAAGGATTTTATCAGTTACAGAAAACATGATAACTGCCAAATTCAGTCATGAGTGTTGTAAAATGGAAGCTAGATGCCTGATCAAAATTAGTTGACTAGACACAACAGTAGCTTGCATGAATTTCATTTGTAAGAAAGTTGCCAATCAAAATTCTACTTCAAACCTGCAGCTCCCGATTGCATTGTCCAATTTGATCTTCTCTCTGAATTCTCAAGAGTCAGAGATTCTTTATTCGAGGAAATCAGCAATTTCAATCCATCTTGCTGTGAAAATGAGATGGCATCCTCTGCAGATTCCCCATTAGTAACATGAGTACTCAGAGGAAGTGTTGCTCCTGATAGATCAGTTTCACGATTGACGCGGACTTCTTTTTCAGGTTTTGATTCCGTCAATTGATCTTTAGGATATGCATCAAACTGTTTCATTGTAGCATCTGTAGCACCAGAGGGACATAAATTATTATGGCATCGATCTCAAAACTAATAGTAAGTAAGTATATCGAGCTAAGAAACTGTTCAGTTACATAATTATCAGTGTGAGGCAAACTGATAGAAACGAAAGAATAACAAAAAAGCAAAACATGCAGCACACAGTAAACAGTATCTGGCAAGAGAATTGCTAATCAAAGTCTGAAGACATCATAGATTGCTCCTATTAAGATCAATCTGTATGCTTCTCAGGATTCCCGTTTCCTGCCTCATAGGAGAACGGAACTCAAGATATAATAAATAATTGTAATTAATAGGACATAGGAAGTGAAAGCCCCAAAACGTAAGAAGTTCCACTAAATGTGACAAGGCTGATTGAACCGCAACGCTTTAATTGGACCTTCATACTGAAGTCTTAACTTAAGCAAAAAAATTATCTATAGTTTGACCGAACCCAAAAGATATAGCTGCACACAAAGGCTCTAAATTACGTGCAGATATTTGTTTTAACTTTGCATGTGATTTGTTTCTTCCTATACTGTGGACATGAGTAGTTTTGACAAAGGAATGTGACTTGGTAACACCCTAAAAGGTGTTTGTTCAACATCCAATAAGATCTTATCCCTGACTTTTAGTGGAAAAATAATTTGAATACCATACCTACTGGCTCTGTTGCTGTCATATCTAATTTATCTCCGGAACCGATTATTACTTTTCCATTTAATGAAGGTTTTTGCCTCGGAGAAGGTAAAATCTGATCTCTGCCTTCTGGAGTACCGTTTGTCCCAGCTGTCACCTGAAGACTTTCAGAAGCATGAGAAGGTGAATTGGTTTTTTGTGAAAATGATGGTTGACCACTTTGATCACCTAATATGGATGATGGAGCGGCTCCAACATCAACTTTTTGCACATCTGTCTGAGAGCTACTTCCTGCAAGTAACAGAAGCCAAGTCTATAAACTTAAAAAAAATAATTCAGACATTGTTTTCACAAATAAAGATAATTCTGAAGATGCTATTCACCCATCACGAAGAGGATAACGGAGACACAAGACGATGTTATTCACCCTTTTGTTTCTATATTTTTTACTTCTAAACTACCTTAGCTGAAACCCTTCCCAATTATAGTACTGCTACTTTTCCCTGTGTGCTTCACTAATTAAGCTTGCAAATGCAATTTAATGCACGGTGTCCTCTTTTATGCTCCAGAATCTCTAGTCAAAACAGATTCAAGCTTCTAGCTGGGCAAATATACTATCCTGTTCTATTCTTCTGGTTTCTTCCCCATCGACATCGTCTTTTATTTTGTCTTAGGAAACTTCTTTTAACCTTATTGCACATTCTGGAAGTCTTTCAAAGAAGCAAAGAAATTTAACGAGGAATCAAATATTACTTAAAAGTTACAGGAAATGCAATATCTTCTTGGACATGAGATAGAGCACTAAAGGTATGTCTTACTTATAACCCAAAGTCACCATGCATCATTAGCCAGGAACAAGGTTCTTTGCATGAATAAGAGAAAGAAAGAAGTACCTTGTTGAATTGCTGTTTCCTGCTTATTTGATGCAAACATAGACGTAAACCAGTTCTTTTTTATACGTGGTGCTTGTTCACCCTGGTCATTTTGTTTCCCATCTTTCTCTCCAAATGCTCTAAACAACTTGAATCCATTCCCTGACAATCCAAAGAAAGATTACAGTTTTGGTTTTACAGTCATGCTCTGAAAATATCATAGGAAACAACGATATTATAGGACAAAGTTTTGTCGAAGCAGAAGCTCTTACCAGTTGGAATGAAAAAACTGAAGCATGATAAGCATCTAAATATATCAGGCCCTCTTTCACGTTCATCATTTTCTGCTGTTGGTAGTTGAGTAGCATTATCACCAACTTCATCTGTATGAACTACTTGATGACGGACTGATTGAGAGGAGACAGCCCCTAATTTGGAGTCAACTGCAGCTTCTATCTTGTTGCGCTTAATCTCTTCATCAGAAAGTCGAATTCTGCGTTTTCTTTTGCGAAGAATAACCCTCTTCGTGATACAAGAATTGCAGTTAGGACAGTACAAATCATGTGTGGTTTGCTTCTGTAACACTCTTTCAACATCTAATTCTGTGACTTCCAAATCATCCCCATTTATTAGGTCAACCTCTGCACTTTCTATCTCTTTTGAGGACTTATAACTTATGCTATGTTCTTGAACTGAAATTTGAGAAGGCTGCAGATTTGAACTAGAAAAACTGTCATTCTCATGATCTCCGGTGTATCCATTGTCTATGGCAGAAGTAGCATTGTTCTGAGTAGCGAAATCAAGAGATGAGACGTCAAATTTATCATATCCAGGATCTTTCACGATTTGCTTTTCTCCAAAATATGTCGAAGCAGGTTCAATACCTGAAACCATAGTTTACATAAACCTTTACTTGCTAAACTTAAAGTAGATGGTTGAACCTAAAGTGCAAGTGCTAAATCTGCGTAACAGTGTAATATAATAACTGTAACATATAGCTTTTTGTGGGATTGCAACTCATTAACTTGCAATGAAGAATAAAAGTTTTTGGAGAAAAGGTGACAAGGTTCACAGAATGTTTCTTTTTGCACGAATCCTACGTACAGCCATCCCGGAACATGGATACGCAACTACTGAATAACCAAGTCATTTGACTGAACAACTAGATAACTACACTCATCCTTTCTGTATATTGAGCTGTACTAAGTAGCATAAACGTTGAACCATGTTTAATTGAGGCGGGAAGGCACAGAATATACAAGATAAAAGTCAAGAGGATTTGGTTCAGGAAATTGGAACGGTCCTAAACTCAGACATACTGACTGAAAGTGAATTGGTTAATACAGATTTTTTATTGTGCTGTTATATTCCCTCTTTCTTTACAAGATATACAAAATTTTATGGCAAAAGGGATGGTAGATCACAACAGAGGAACAGACTACATTCTCCATCACACTATTCTCTTCCTTCTAATGGGTTTTATCAAGTGAAAAATCTGCAATTGAAAATCTATCCGACAGTTGTTGTGAAGTATTTCTTTGCTACAGGAGTCAAGTTTCAGCGAGTGCAACTATGGATGGAAGGACCAAAGAAGAAAGAGAAAAGTTAAAGATATTATTCCCGTAATGTCAATCTTTCTGACAACATCAAATATTGCAACATTCTACAAATTTTAACCATAATATTGCTCTCTCTATCGATTGTAGTTAGTATCTACTGACCTCGAGATTCAAAATTTAAAGTTTTGACACAAATCAGCTTATGCAATTGTCCTTTATGATTCCGAATATGGTCAACACAGACACTTCCATTCTGATATGTCCAAGTGCAGATTCGACACTTCCATATTCCTTCAGTCAGAAAAGAGACAAGTGATTGCAATTGTAACAATTGCAAAAATAGTGCCTACTTTATACATATACATATACATATATAATTAATAACACAACTCCATCCAAAAGGTCAAGCAAATTGATCTTTTTACTTATTAGTCCATCAGCCGTAAACAAATCTGGAAGAGTGTATTGGAAGGAACAAAACAGAGGTATGAGATTGGAGGCTAAATGAATACAGACACATCGCAAGGATTCTCTTAGCGGCTGAAAATTCAATGAGGCTACAAAAATGGGCAAGAACAGAATTAAGACACGGGAACAGCTTCACTTAGAACATAGAACAATGCTGCTAGATTCATGAGATAACTAGTTGCCCGCATTAATTGACGACTGAGTAATTTTACTCAGCAATTGGTGATCTTTAAATGCATGACTCACTTGTTCATTCAAGCAACTTTTATACAATGAAACCTTCAGGATATCATCCACAATTTCAATTTAAGCCGCGTTTAGCTACACCTACACCCTATCCACTTTGCCAAAACATCAGCTAATAGCTTATCCTCTTCTTCCACCACACCGACTGGATATAAGAGTATTGTTGCCACAGATGCAAATTTGTACTGGCCAATGCCAGTCATCAATCATCGCAAGTATTTCACACTCCACATACATACTAGTTCTGAAGAAAATAATCAGAAAAGCACATCTAAAGACAACAAAAAGTCAATTACCTTAAAACTGAGATTGAAGAGCAATATCTGCTCTCCCACTGCCAAATTCGATTCAGTTTAGCCAAATCAAGTTACAGCAGGATTTGGCCTAACTTGGTATATATACAAGAAATTATGAGGGAAGACAAAGAAGAGGGCCCTCTTCTTTATTTCAATTCTACAGACATGTAGGGTTAAAAAGTGGCAGTGGGGTGGGGTTAAGGCGCAAGAGGATTATGATACTGTTCAAGTTTATGGAGAAACGTATCAAATAAAAGTTAAGCAGCAGCATTAAACAGGCACAGACCATTTATGAAAAAAATTTAAATCTTGACAAATCAAAAGAACTTGTATTACTGTGTACTTGCTGACCTTCAACTTTGTCGTAGAAAACAAGATTCTGGGATTTCTGCTCCTTATTTATGGTCTCTGATTCATTTGCAAGAACCCCATAAAGCTTCTCTATTTTCTGCTCTTCTCCAAGAATTGGGTCTTCACTTTGAGCTCCATTTATGGTCTGTGATTCATTTTCAAGAACCCCATCAAGCTCCTCTATTTTCTGCTCTTCTCCAAGAACTGGGCCTTCACTTTGAGCTCCATTTGCAGCCACTTCTGACTGAATCGGGTGCCCATTACTCTCGGAAACTCCATTACTCACTCCAACATCGACAGCAGCAATTTCAGTGGTTTTGCTGTCATTTCCATTTCTTGATTTTCTTACTACCAGACTAGTTTCCTCCTCTTCTTCTTGTTCCTCCACCTCCCACTTTTGCTCTTCTTTTTCCATCTCCACACACACACACACACTCGACCTCGAGAGAAAAGAAAACAGATAAGTTTGTTTTTATTTATAAATGGGATTGCCCACGTCTAATCATGGAGAAAAAAAGCTGTCAAGCACATAGCATTGCGTGCAAATGTTGCAGAAACCCATAGAAATGTTAGTTTATGGTTCCTTGTTATAGCCTTATAAATGCAGCAGTGGAAATAGCAAGAGAGCAGAGAGCCTTATCTCCATACAAGCAGACTACTAGTAGGCTTTTCCTACTAATATGGAGCAATAAATTAAATGGTGTGCTGATAGTGTGAACATGATTCTTGATTCTTGATTCTTGCATACCAACAACAACCAAGTACTAAAGGACGATTTTCAAGAAGATGAAAATGGACTTTATCTCTTCACGTGAAGGGTTGATGTAAATAATGTAATCTATATTTGCTTAAGCATGTCTTAGAAGATTACAAGCACTTTGTTCCCATTATCTTCTTTTTGAATGCATCATCATCTCACAAGACTATTAAATTCTTGTTTATGCTCCAATTTTAATACGATATTGATAGTTTTTCAGTCGAAAAAAGCAGAAAAAGAGAAAGAAGAAAGCATTTGTGTAAAGATAAAATGTTCACATCTAGATGTATCTAATTAAAAACTACAATACAAACGAAGTTGACAGTCTTTAATAGAAAAAATCTTATTCATATTAGATTTGATCGACCCAAATTAGTCACATGGTAAGAATAGTATACTTGTAATGTGATTTCACATATGATGAGTATAGTTGTTTACATGGAAAAAGGAAAAAAAGAAGACTGAATTACAACAACTTCTTTTAAAATTTGACATAATTACAAATACTCTTTTATTATTTTAAAAATTATAAATACTTCCAACTGAGTTTTATAAGCGTCTAACAAATAACCAATTTTCATTTTATGGGTGAACTGATTAAAATGCTTTTAAAAAATGACATTTGATTCGACTAATTTTTCTATAGTTAAAAAAAAGGACAAAATGAACCATTTCAGGTCCTTGATCAAAAATTACAAACTTCAGAAGAATATTTGTAATTTTTAAAATAACAAAAAGTATTCATAATTATGTCAAACCTCGTGGAAGATTATTGTAATTTAGCAAAAAAAAAAAAAAAAAAAACAAGTGTTGTATGTCCCAACCACCAAAGTGATGCACTCTTCAAAGTGATATATAATATTGAAAGTTGTTTAGATGTACAACTCTAATATGCACTACCTAATTGACTATTGAGTGCACTATGAATAAATGCTTTAGAATAGTGGTAGAATTCTCTAGAATACGATTCTAGTAGACTTTAGTGCTAGTAAATATATATATATATATATATAATTACTTTGCCATCATGAAAAAACATTATACTTGGATTTTTTAATCTTTCCTTATCTTTTTGAGCTGTTAGATTTAGGTACAAGTTAGTACCATTTATTGCTATCATCAATCTTTATAATTGTCAACCAACAAAACCCTATATATTTCTTCTTTTTTTTTTTCAAAGAAATGGACAATTGAGCATGGGAGTGAAATAAAAAATCACCTCATGGTTCCCAAATACTTAAAAAGAAATTTTTTTAAATGGTTGGTGTTTTCTCAAATTAATGAATAGTAATTTGGTATTAAGAAAATAATATTCGAGATATTTACAGTGGAGTTAAGAGCTTTAACTTGTAATAAGGTATATATATTTATAGTGTTTTTTGCATATGAAAAATTATCTCTATACTTTTATAAATAACTAGAAAGAATGACATGCGATGCACGTGTACAAATATATTTTTAGAAGTAAATATATTATTTATATTAAGCTCATGATATTATTCATATTTTTTTAATTGAAACATTAGTATTATACAATATTTACAAACAAATTGATAATAATTATTTAAATTGATAAGGAAATTATTCAATTCTATTATTTGTAATTCACTTTCTAAATTTAATTGGTACTATTGAATAAAAAGATATTCCCCAAAATTGAAATTTTGTATTTTGTATATTCATCAATAATTATTTCATTGTTATCTATCAAACCAATTAATATGAAAATATAAAATAATGATGTTCAAAAAATTAATATAAAAATAATTAATTAAAGCTCATTATCTTGGATAGAATAAATTCCAATTTAATAGAATAAATTGATCATTTTATTTATAGGTTTTATTATGCATATTTTCTGTTGTTTAATTTTGTTTTATTTTTGTTACATTTTGTATGTGTGTGTTGTATGTTTTCTTTTAGTACTATATTTGAATGTAATTTATTTTTAATTTATTGACACTATTACAAACTAATTATTTATTGACTATTGTTATAAAACTATAATCAAATTGGACTATAGTACCAATATTTTATATTGTAAGATTTTATAATGTATGTTAATCATATTTCAGTATCAACTTTTTTATATTGTCAAAGCATTACTTACATGCTTATTAGCTTCTAAATTTTAAAATATTATTGTATAAAATTTTATTTTTCACCTTTATAAAAAAAAACAATAGATGTAAAAGATAAACATTCAGAATTATCTAATACTAAAAGATCAAGTTCTAAGAGATTCACTCAATAGTTGAATTTTCATAAGCAATTTCAATTTAATAATATTATATTCATATATCAATTTTTATTCTCTTTACTACTCATGCTTTTTAAACTTTTAAGTTATTTTTATAAATTTATTACTGAAAAAATATATTAATCTCATTGGCTTATTTATTTATCATTTTTTTTCTAATTTCAATATAATTAACTCAATTTTTGTTTATTGTTTTATTGTACTAAGTTTATTCTCAAAATTTATTATTTTTATTAATATGAAGATGTAATTAAAATTTTAAACTTTTAATTGTTATTGTGTTAATGTTTACTCACCATTTGACTTTTCTTATTTTCATAAGGGAAAATAGCATTTTTCAGTCCGTAACTTAGGTCCTTTCCATTTTAATTTGATCCATTAATTTTGGAATTCTCACATTCGGTCCCGTAAATATTAAAAAGTAACAATTTTGGTTCCATAACACCTTTCCCTCTGGATATTCAAAAGAAAACGCATGTGGGCGTGAAGTGTATAATAATCCAAGGGGACCAAATGTTACAATTTTTATGTACCTTTTAAGCATAAAAGTAGTTATATATGTCTCGTTAGGACCTACAATTATGTTAGTTAATTTACTACTCAATAAGATAAGGTTTGAAATTAAATTATTTATTATTATTACTATTTATACTCTTTTTCAATGTCAATGTCTTGGGGGTGCAGGGGGAGTGGGACATGATGTTTTTAGCCTATTAATATTGAAATAAAATCAATAGTTAGCTCTTCTTTTAAATTTTCAATAGCAATTCTAATTTAGTCAGATTGGTAATTTTTATTTATAATTATATTTTGATACTTATTCGTTATTCCATTTTAGAAGAAATTCCATTTTAATAAAATTGATCTTTTTATTCGTAGGTTTTATTGTGCCTCTTTGCTATTGTTTGATTGTGCTATGTTATGTTTGTGTATGCAATATATTTTCTTTTACTATATTTTGAATGTCGTTGATTTTTAATTTATTGACACTAGATGATTACAAGCTAATTATTTATTGACTATCATTATAAAAATATAATTCAATTGGACAATATATCAATATTCGTATTATAAGATCGTAATGTTAATTATATTTTAGTATCAACTTTTAAATATTGTCAAAGTATCATTTACATGCTTTATTACCTTCTAAATTTTTGAAATATTATTGTATAAAATTTTAATTTTTGCCTTTATATTGCAATTTTTAGTTCTATATGCTTTTAGTTTAACTTCTTAATCTTATCTTCATATGCACCGATTGATATAATTTATTTCTTATTCAATAAATATATTATGTTACAACTTAATTTTTTATGTCACATTTGTTGATGTAATACTTTTATTTTATTAATTACTATAAAAAAACAATAGATGTAAAAGTAAAGTATTTAGAATTAATATTAAAAAAATCAAGCACTAAGAGATTCGCTCAATAGTTGAATTTTCACAAGCAATTTCAAGTTAATAATATCATGTCCATATACAATTTTAACTTGTAATTAAATTTTGATAGTTATTCATTATTATATATATAAGTTTAGATTAGTACTTTATATATTATTCATGTGTACTTTATTTTAAATTTTAATGTGTCATGATAAATTAAAAATTTCTTAATAGAATTAAGATTTCTTCTAACAAAGTACGTAATTGTGTTGAAATATTATTTGGCATATTAATTTTTTTTAGTTAAATAGTTATTCCTAAGTAGTTAAAATTTAATGCGTGATAGGTTTGTGTAATTGAGCTCATTCATGATTCACGGGGAAAATTACAATTTTGGTCCTGTATGTATAGGGGGTTGGCATTTTTAGTCCTATACGATTTTATTTTCGCATTTTGGTCCTGTAAGTTCGCAATTTTCGCGTTTTTGGTCGTATTCCGGTGAAAATAACCGAAAAAAGTCATGTGCAAGGTACATGACCACATTTTAAAAAAGTTTCCGGCCATTTTCGCCGGAATAGGACCAAAAATGCGAAAATCGCGAACTTACAGGACCAAAATGCAAAAATAAAATCATACAGGACTAAAAATACCAACCCCCTATACATACAGGACCAAAATTGCAATTTCTCCAATAAATTTTTGTTATCACTAATGAGAATATTTTTTAGGAAAAATTGTAATTTTTGTCCTGTATGTATAGGGGTTAGCAAATTATTAAAATTTTGTGCAATTGGATTCATTCATGATTCAAGATTTAATTTTTTTATTCTAAATTTATATGAAGGAGGTTTAGAATATTTAGAATTCTAAATTGTTAAAAATTTCAGATTCTATAATATAATAATTAATAATATTTAAATAAAAATATATTTATCTTTTCATAATGAAAAACAAATGAGTTGACTATTCACACATTTAAATAAAATATAGATTTAATATTACTGATATATCCATCGAGCACAATAATCACATGTGAGTCGTTTCTTTTTCTTTTTTGTTTTGTAATTTTCCTTTTGGTGCAAACTGCTAACTGTTTATATGTCTTAGTCTGAAAAGTGCGAAAACCTTGCTCGAGAGTCGCGAGGCTATCACGTTTTCCACGTGTCAGCGGTAGGTGGGATCACACTCACCCCTCACCAATTATATTTTTTGTTGGATTACAATAACCTTCCATAAAATTTAATATAATTATAAAGATTTTTTTTTATGGATAAACTGACCAAAATACCTTTATGCAAATTAAATTATTTTTTAAATTTTTTGGACAAAAATATATAGGGAGAGATTTCTTACGTTTTTTACACAGATGAACAATTATATAATTTATCTCAGTTGATTTTTCAACAATTTTAAAAAAAATCAAGAGCAAAATTGACCATTTTTTGCCCTTGGTTAAAAATTACAAACCTCAACGAGGGTATTTATAATTTTTGAAACAACAAAAAAATATTCATAATTATGTCAAAATTTCAGAAAAAGACATCGTAATTCACCCTATATTTTAACATTGTCCAATTTTTATAGGGTAGAAAATGCATATGGTGCAAAAGTAAACACCACATCAGAGTTAGGTTTAAGATTTAAGAAGGATTAATTAGGTGGTAATAACTCAGTATTCAATCTTTTCAATATCAAGGACGTGAAATAGGAAAATTTGTAAATATATTACACAATATTTTTAATTTAATGACTATTTATTCCTTCTACAGCTATTTTATTTTATCTGTTAGGCTAAATCTTATCATTAGTTCCTCATTTTTACTTTTCGTTCAAATCTAGTCTTCCATATTTTAAATGCACCATAATAGTTCCTCATTTTTTAAACTGATGTTGCTCAAAATTAATAAACACAATCAACAAAAATATCGAGTAATTCTATTGGGTTTTTGGAATGTAATACAATCCTTGATATGTTGCAAAATATAATCTAGTTCAAAAGTAATACTTATACATCTTTTTGTCAAGGATTTAACCTCCCCGAATAAGAGAATGTGAAAGGGTTTATATACTAAGGAACTATATAAGGCAAGCGGTGACTCTTTACGATCTTGTCCTTGGTTCTTTCATATAAAGTTATATATGGTCGATCCCTCGAGGGTGGTGACGTAATTTCCCCAACTCCTCATCAATGCCCTCCATGATCTTTTCCTCTCATAAAAGGCTATCTATGTTTCATGCCTCCAATAATGTCATTGGTTATGGTAACCTCCATATTGATTTTTGTAATTTATGTTGACTTCTATTTTTATCCACATCATAAATAGATCTCACTTAAGTTTTAACGAAACCTAATTAAATTGAATGAAATTTCCACTGATGGGATGTAAAGTCGAAAAAACTCTTGTATTATAATAATTTAACAATAATTAAAAATATCATGTACTCCAGTAATATTATTTTTTATAACTAAATGAAATAGAAATACTAACAAAACAACAATTAATTGTTCAGAAAAAGAACAAATGCAAGTTGAATATATCCTTTAAATTTCGCAATGCTTTTTGAATATGGCTTTTAGTGTAAGTTATTAAACTATGAGTTTGCCATAAACATTGAGAAATAAAGATAGTTGACAATAACAAAATAATAAAAATGTTACAATCAAGTGTGAATAGTGAAAAAGAAAAGTCAATTAGTTATAATAATAAAAAAGAATATGTTGATTGAGATTCATGCAATTTCTATTATTTTATATTTTGCATTTTAATACCTAAACATAAAGTACATTTATTTCCTTTGATTTTCTTTCTGAATAATTAGTAGTTGTTTTTTGTTTAATTATAACATGGTAGTTTTTAATAATGAAAAATTATTAAATTACATAAGTTTTTTTAAACCTTAATTAGTGGAATTATACCTTCCACTTTAATTAGATTCCCCTTTAGCAGAAAGAAATAATTAAATAAGGGAGAGGAAACCCTTTAGCCAACTAAAAAACCAAAAGGAAAATCCAAAAGCTGTGTACAAATTATGTTTGTGGGTCTTTTATTCTCTTTGATTATTGTTGCGGGTCCAATCCAATGTTATGCATTCTTCAGAGTACAGCCGGGACATAGTAGACCACTGGGTATTGAGTAGACAATAAATGCTTTATTAAATTGGTAGAAATTATCTATCTGCGACCTATTAACATAGCACTAGTAGTAGTACTAGCAGCATAATCGATGATTCTTTATTCAAGTGGTGAGGTTGTGATCACGGGTTTAAATACTATAAATGTAAAATATTATTTAATTTATAAGATGTTTGTTTTATTCATGTGGTTATTTTAATGTTGGTTTTAGTAAATATAAAGATGTTTATTGTGTATTGAATATTATTATAGCAATTGATTGCTATATTTATTATTAAAAAAAAAGAGGGGGAGGGGGGAGTACTAGTAGCAATACATTGATGCCTTTCTTTCATGCATTTCTATCAAATCGGATCCGGACAAGAATTTTCCCATGGTGAATGGAAATGTAAAAATCTTCCCTCAAGACTTTTAGGTGGAAGTTACTGCGATATATTTATTTGTTGAATTCTCTCCGTTTTAATTTTAAATTTTATTTTATTTTACTTTTCTAATAATTAATCATTATAAAAGAAAATTTGATTTATTAATTTCAGTTCCCATTTTCTTATCTAAGCTAAATAAATCACGGAATAGGTAATTAACAAATTTCGACTAAACACATCTGGGACTGCATAGTATTGAATAGCTTTCACTTCATAGTTTTTAGTTTTTCGAATTGTTCTTGAAAGGAAATTATCGTCATCAAGCCTCGATTGATTTTGTCATATCCAAGAAATGAGTTTTGCTTAATCCTTCAACAATCTTATAGTACTGACAAATTTCACTTTAAGAACAGCGAACTTATGCTTCAAAACCTTTTCAAAATTCATACTTCTTCAACACACAACATTAACTTCAATATAAGAACATCACATGCTCTGTGAAGACAAACAAAATTGAAATTGGGACATCATTTATTAGACCAAGAAAGTAGATTAGATTGATAATAGTCAATTTTCTTGATGTATTAGCATTAATGTGGGTGGTCACTATAGTCTATATTTATTGCATCATAATGGAAATTTCCGTTATTTATTTCATGCTTCCAATAGTCAACTTTATTACAGCACCACCAGATATTTTCATCTAACTTAATAAGCAACAATTATCTAGATCTTACAGTTGGCCAAACAACATATATTTCATTAATAGATTGGGTAAATTACATCTACTTCCCATGAAATTTGGCATAATTACAAATACTCACTTGTTATTTGAAAAATTATAAATACTCTCCGAAGGTTTGTAACCATCTAACAAATAACCCATTTACATCCATTTTTATGGGTGAATTGACAAAAATACAAAAATACCCTTATGTATTTTATTTAATTTTTAAAATTATTTGAATTTTTTTTAACTTAAAGTTTTTTACACAGAGGAGTTAATAATGCAATTTGCCTCGGCTGATTTTTCTGCAATATAACTAAAAAATCAAGGGCAAAATGGTTAATTTAGGCCTTTGGTTGAAAATTACAAACCTCATAGAAATATTTGTAATTTTTCAAACAATAAGAGGATATTTATAATTATATCAAACCTCATTAGAAATAGAAATAATTTACCCTAATAGGTTACCAACTTGTATGGAACCCCTCAACCCCCGTCTACTTCAAAAATCATTAAATAAACCTTCCTTCTTATATTATTAAATCTCAAGTGAAACGTAACAATGTGTAAAATTTGTAATAGAACGTAAACTCAACTCTAAGAGACTAACACAATAAATACTCAGAAAATTGGAAATGATAAAATTTTGACCCATAACAAACCAAAAATTGGGACTCGTTTCAGAAAAGAAGACAAGAATATGAAATTAAATTGGAAAAAAATGCAAGCAACCTCCCTATGATATTGTAAATGATTAAATTACTCTATGAAAAATAAATAACAATTTACCTCCCAATATTTTTTAAAATGAATCAATTTACCTCCCGATGTTTTTTAAAATGGAGCAATTTACCTCCCTAGACTGTCTAAGAAGGTAAATTGCTCCATTTTAAAAAACACAAAGAGTAAATTTCTATTTTTTTTATAAAGAATAATTTGCTCATTTGTAATATCACAGGGAGGTAAATTACATTAAACTCAATTAAATTGTCATAGATGTGATGAAAGGCTTAAATGAATTTTTCGTCATATATCTTTTGTCTTTTGATATTTTAGTCCTTTATTTTTCTAGGTTAGCAAATAGGTCCTATAACTTTTTAATGTTTCGCAATTTTGGTCCTTCAATCACCGGAGTTTGCAAATGTCACCAGAATTTTTTTTTTTTAATTTGGGACTTTTGTTCCCATTGGTCAAATTACTGCCAGCATAAAACCAAATTTTCGTCCTATATCTTTTATATTTTCGTGTCTTAGTCCTTTATTTTTCTAGTGTAGCAAATAGATCCTTTATAATTTTTTCGCGATTTTGGTCCATTAAATTGACCAATGGGAACAAAAGCCCCAAATTAAAAAAAAAATCCGGCAATATTTGCAAACTCCGACGATTGAAGGACCAAAATTGTGAAAATATAGAAATTACAGGACTTATTTGCTACCCTAGAAAAATAAAGGACTAAAATGCTAAAATACAAAAAATACAGAACAAAAATTATATTTAATCATGTGATGAGAGAAATAATGACTAAGTCTACTTTAGACTTCCCTTGTGTCTATCTTCATTTAATTGCGTTCGTCTTTCTTATCATCAAGTTTTATAATAATAATTGATCCGGATGTCTTCATCTACACACCACTACATTACCTAAACCGAAAAGCCAAGTGACAGGGACAGCAGATCCTCATAAGTTCATGTCCATCATTGTGCAATGCACCTCATCGCCCTTAAATGCCTTTGTTTGTCCCTGAAGAAACAGCATGCCGTTTAGCCCATAACCTAAGTTGTAATTATTAAACAAGACATTAAGGAATCAATAATGGCCAAGGAGTAGTAGTAGTAATATCAAGACTGACTCACTCCCACTAACTAGTAACTACCACCATTTAATGGAAGGTTGCATTTAGTACTAGGAACAATATGCCGAGTGATGACAATCTTGTCAAAGACTGCAAGGCATTGTGCCGACGGCCGACCTCCTGGAATATGGTATCTGCAAATACTTTACTAAACATGATATTCCTAGGACTCGGTGATCGGTGTTCTCTATTTGGGTCCTGTACTCAAATCGGAACAAGACAAATTCTCATGTTATCAACTGAAATCCGAAAGAGTAAAGTGCCAAACCACTAGTAAACTAATAACTCCTGTGTTCATTCTGTGTGTCCTTTTGCAACTTAGCTGTTACAAGTTAGCAAATTGGGATGAAACCAAGGAGGAAAAGACGTACTCTTTGCATGTCATCAATGATTTATATTACAATACCCCAGGATATCCAGAAAATATTCCTTCTTAGCATAAGCATGGAAGTTATTTAAATCAAAGAGGTGAATGTACAATTTTATGCACATTGCAGACGGACTTCATGGTGTAAAGATTGATAACTCAAATTTTAGAAAATATGCAGGTTGCAGCTGAGAATAGAGATGAAACAGAGACGTCGAAAGAGGATGTTACCTCACAAACCTTGCCATTTTATAAGCTTCTGAGCCAGGCAGATAGGTTGGACTGGATTTTGATGGTTCTTGGTACCTTAGGTTCCATTGTCCACGGCCTTGCCCAACCCATTGGGTATCTTCTGCTGGGCAAAGCCCTTGATGCATTTGGTAATCACATCAATAATCCCAATGAAATGGTCAAAGCTCTTAAAAAGGTGAATTACATGCTAAATTGCTCAAAGCATCTAAGTGCATTTGTTCTTACATTCTTTCGATCGAATGCACTAGTAATGACTAAGTGCGGTATCCCTTCTGCTTGTGCAGGTTGTTCCATATGTATGGTACATGGCTTTTGCTACATTTCCAGCTGGAATACTAGGTAACTGTAATGGCTATTCTGCATAGTTATGTGGAAGTTATTGAAGCATAGTCATATGAAGATGAATCCTTACATGTCAACTGGATAGGAGTTACCTATCAAAGTAACAAATGTTCCGCGATCAAATATTTCAACAATCATGTAAATTGTAAAACCTAGTGCAGCAAAATTTTGTATCTGAAATAGAATTCTTTAATTCAAATGCAGAGATTGGATGCTGGATGTATGCAAGTGAAAGACAAGTAACACGCTTAAGATTAACATTTCTAAAAGCTGTCCTCAGCCAAGAGATCGGGGCCTTTGATACTGATTTAACTAGCGGGAAAATAATCAGTGGTATTAGTAGCCACATGTTTATCATTCAGGATGCAATTGGTGAGAAGGTAACTGGCTCATGCTTCCTCTTTTGCACTGTTTCCGACTATGTTATATTCTCTAAAATTCAAATATTTAGCACTGCATAGGATTTCAAAAAGTCACTTTTAATCAACATAAGCAACAAAAACATTTTCTGATTTAACATCTCTAACGTTTGATGATTTATCTTTAGAATATTAATTCTGAGTTGATTGCATACAACAAATTTAATGTGCAAAAACAGTTTGAACATCATACACAAGCATCACAGAATGCCAAAAGATGCAAGCAAAGAACAAAGATAAATCACAAATACGTTATCTGATTTCGACTTACATGTCTCTGACTGGCAGTTAGGACATTTCTTATCATGCTTCGCCACCTTCTTCTCCGGCGTCTTGATTGCTCTCATTTCCTGCTGGGAAGTGTCACTTCTAGCATTATTTGTTGTCCCCATGATTCTTGCAATTGGGGCTACTTATACAACGAAAATGAATGCTATTTCAGCAACAAGGATGTCATTCCTGTCGGAGGCTACTGCAATGGTAGAACAGGTAGAGAATCAATAAGATTATTAGTAACTCATCAGAAGCCATGAAAATGTACTCTGACTTGCCGAAAATGAATCCAACTCATATACAAGTCCTCTTGCTTGCTATATGACAGTCAATTTCCCACGTCAAAACTGTGTTTGCATTTGTTGGAGAGAAGTCAGCAATTAAATCCTTCTCAGAATGCTTAGCAACACAACTACATATGAGCAAGAATGAAGCATTTGTGAAGGGATTTGGGACAGGTATGTTCCAAGTTGTGACATTCTGTTCATGGGCTATTATTGTATTTGTTGGAGCAATTGTTGTAGTAGCTGGGAGAGCACAGGGAGGAGATGTTATTGCTGCAGTTATGAGCATTCTCTTTGGGGCTATGTAAGTTATTATGGATATTAAGCTATGTCTATCACAAAATTTTGTCCAGTGTCCACTCGCGCTGGACACAACATCAAAGAAGAAAAAAACTCCCTGTCAGGCATCAACTTATTTTCCTTTCACAATTTCAGATCACTCACATATGCTGCACCGGATATGCAAATCTTCAATCAAGCAAAAGCTGCAGGAAAAGAAGTATTTCAAGTTATTGAAAGGAAGCCAATGATATACACCAACAGAGAGGGAAAGATACTGGACCTGGTCAATGGCAGCATAGATATATACGATGTGCACTTTGCTTATCCGTCCAGGAAAGAAACTTTAGTCCTTCAAGGTTTTTCACTATCAATCCCAGCAGGAAAGGTGGTAGCGCTTGTTGGAAGTAGTGGATGCGGAAAGAGCACCATCATGTCACTAATAACAAGATTCTATGATCCTATAAAAGGTACTCCTAAGACGCTCATAAGCTGTCTACTAAAGTCATGCATTTTTCGATATCTTCATGGATACATCAACAAAAGTTCTTTGCTTATTTATCTATGACATATAAGAGAGCAAGAAATAGCTTATACTATTTTGGTTACGATTCCTTTAGGGAAAAAGCCTAACTGAGTTTGCAATCCTCAGGTGATATTCTCATTGACAACCATAGTATCAAGGATCTTGATCTGAAGTTCCTCAGGAGAAACATAGGACTAGTTTCACAGGAGCCATCATTATTTTCTGGCAACATCAAGGACAATATTAAGGCTGGAAACTCAAATGCAGATGATGATGAGATCCACAAAGCAGCTCAAATGGCCAATGCACACTCCTTCATATCCCAATTTCCAGAGCAATATTTGACTGAGGTCAGATAAACCAAACTTAAAATCTTTAAATGCCACTCTTTACATGATGAAATCATTCCTCAACCTAGATCATGGAGAATGAAAAAACTAGAGACCCATCATCATTAACAAAGACAACTGAATAGATATTGTTCAATCACGGAAACAAGGCTGAAGGGCCAAAAGCTTGCAGCACGCCCATATCCCCTACCTAAATATATGCCACCATAGCATACACATGAAATTTTACTTGTTTATGTGTAGATAAATAATATACCATTAATTTCAAATTAGAAAATCTCATGTATGCTGAAGCAGCTTATTTGTTGCATTAGGTAGGACAAAGGGGCGTCCAATTATCAGGTGGACAGAAACAGAGAATAGCAATAGCCCGAGCAATCCTAAAAAATCCTCCAATTCTTTTACTAGATGAAGCCACTAGTGCTCTCGATACAGAATCTGAAAAGCTAGTTCAAGCAGCCCTGGAGACAGCAATGCGAGGGAGGACAGTCATATTGATTGCACATAGATTATCCACAATTGTCAATGCAGATATGATTGCTGTTGTAGACAGTGGAATAGTTGCCGAGACAGGAACACACCAAGACTTGCTCACTCACAATAAATTTTACCATAACTTGTTTGAAATGCAGAATATCAGCCAAGAAAGCTATACAAGGTTCCTGCCAAATGAAAGTTACTCAAAATTGTGTAATAATGATAGACTGGGATAACATTTTTAACTGTACACATTGCAGAGTAGAGGAGTCAATGGAAGAAGTAGCAAGTATACAGACAGAGATTTCATCTCAGTTCCTGGATCAACCTGATGAACCTAGGGAAGCAAGCAAAACTCCGCAAACCACTCTCAAGGAAGAGGAAATGAAGGAAAGCAATGAAGAATCTATATTCTTCAGAATCTGGTTTGGATTAAAAAAGAGAGAGGTTATAAAGATTGTGATCGGCTCTTCTGCAGCTGCTTTTGCAGGGGTCTCTAAACCTGTTTTTGGCTTCTTTATCATAACAATAGGAGTGGCATACTACAAAGATAATCCAAAGCACAAAGTAGGAATGTACTCAATTTTTTTTTCGTCGATAGGATTTCTGTCATTGTTCGCCCACACTTTGCAGCATTACTTCTTTGGAGTGGTTGGGGAGAATGCCATGACAAACCTCAGGCGAGCTTTATATTCAGGTATCATTTTTCCATATCTAGATCTTGTGTATCTACTCCATCAGCATGAAAACTTTCACAGCAATTGTCTACATCCTTACGAACCAATTTCATCTTGCAGGTATACTAAGAAATGAATTGGCTTGGTTCGAGAAGCCTGAAAACAGTGTGGGATCAATTACATCACGGGTTATCAATGAAACATCCACAGTGAAGACCATTATTTCTGACCGTATGTCTGTTATTGTTCAATGCATCTCCTCCATAGTGATTGCAACAATAGTCAGCATAAAAGTTAACTGGAGGATGGGTTTAGTTGCTTGGGCTGTGATGCCATGCCACTTCATCGGTGGGTTAATTCAAGCAAAGTCAGCAAAAGGATTTTCAAGTGGCAGTAATGCTGCTTATTCAGAATTGGTTGCCCTTGCTTCTGAATCAGCATCCAACATAAAAACCATTGCCTCATTCTGCCAGGAAGATCATGTCATCACGAAGGCAAAGGTTACTTTGAAGAAGCCATTGATGCAAAGCAGGGAACAAAGTGTCAAATACGGGATCATTCAAGGTGTATCCCTTTGCTTATGGAATATTGCTCATGCTGTTGCACTATGGTATACAACTATCCTTGTCGATAGAGGACAAGCCAGCTTTGAGGATGGAATAAGATCCTACCAGATTTTCTCTCTGACAGTACCATCGATCACAGAATTATGGACACTAATACCGACCGTTTTCTCTGCTATCAGCATACTAACACCTGTGTTCCAAACTCTTGACAGGCAGACTGAGATTGAGCCAGACTCACCAAAGCAATCACCACATAAAAGCATTAAGGGTGAAATTGAATTTCGAAATGTGCATTTTTCTTACCCCTCAAGAGCAGAAGTGACTGTACTTGACAACTTCAGCTTGAAAATTGAAGTTGGATCAAAGGTCGCTCTAGTTGGACCAAGTGGAGCTGGGAAGTCTTCTGTTTTAGCACTTTTGCTCAGATTTTATGATGTCAATGAAGGAGAAGTACTCATTGATGGGAAGGATATAAAACAATACAATCTGAGAAAGCTGAGAACACAAATTGGCTTGGTGCAGCAGGAGCCTCTTCTCTTCAGTTGCTCAATTAGAGATAATATATGCTATGGGAATGAAGGGGCTTCTGAAGTTGAAATCTTACAAGCAGCAATGGATGCAAACATTCACGAAGTGATTAGCAATCTGCCTAGAGGATATAACACCTCGGTAGGGGAAAAGGGATGCCAACTTTCAGGTGGACAAAAGCAAAGAATAGCAATTGCAAGGGTTCTACTTAAAAAGCCATCAATAATGCTTCTTGATGAAGCTACAAGCGCACTTGACGCTGAGTCTGAAAGAGCTATCATCTATGCTCTGGAATCACTAAAACTAAGAGCAACACATGTCACAGTTGCACACAGGCTGTCAACAGTAATCAACTCAGACACCATATTTGTCATGGACAAGGGCAAGGTTGTGGAGATGGGTAACCATGCAGCCCTATTAGCGGCTGACGGAGTTTACTCACGACTTTCCAGGCTTCAGAGTGTCTCAGAGAATTGATAGATCTACATGAATAGCAATTAAATGGAAGTCAGGCTAAAGCCTGTTTCTTATCCTAGTTTAAATAACTTTCTGAGCTCGATTCATTTGAGCGGCAGTGATACGGTTTAGATAGATGATATGGTACCTAAAAGTAAGCACAAAGTTGGAGACACGCCAGACCCAAATTCATGAGAATACCGTCTAAGATCTTCAGCTTCTCCAACTCAATTCCAGGACCAGTAAAACACAACTGAAACATAAAAGCAACCATTACCAGCTCATCAAGTTAGAATGACACAAACAAGATTGAGCAGAACACATCATAACCTGGTAGCGCAGCTTCTTCATTGTCTATGAATTCTTAAGTGATCCGACTCGAAATCTCCGGCGTAATGTTCTTCTGCTAAATGGCGATTAACATACTGCGAAAAATAAATTTGACAATGAACACAAATATCAAACAGAAAGGAAGGAAAACACGTAAATAATACCAACATAGAAAACAATGTCGATTCGTACTATAGTTTATGCATACGATAAGAATAAAGAATATACCTCAGTGAACAGCTAGATTAGCAGCGGGGAACTCCATCAGAGAGCTCTGATGTTGAAAATCACTTTCTGTTTTATTTGGCTATCACAGTTTTGAAATGTAGAAGAGGAAGAAGAGAGGGGTGGAATAGAGCGCGGGAGAAACGGGGTTTTATAGGTTGGAGAATGCCTTCCCTATGTTTGGTTTTATTTCTAACCAGTAGTCATGGCACGCGGTTCCACGAGCATAATATTTTAAAGTATAAACATAAACACGTATAAAAATTCTTTTGTTTGTAAACAAAAAATTGTACAATTATAATTTAATGCATTGCATATTCGTAAATTCTTTAATTTTAACTCATTTTTTGAAATAATATATCATACTTTAAATATCACACAACCATTAAAATGTAAGATTACTCAATAACTCGTACTATAAAACAATAAAAACCACATTAAAATGGGATATTTAGATAAAACTGTTAAAGTAATAACTCAACTATTCAAATTACACATTCTTTTTTGTAAAATTCACTTATATTTTTATTGCCAAATTCAAATAGGATTCTTTTTCCTATGAAACAAAATATCTAAACCAAAAATAAAAATTTAAGAAAATAGAGAACATAATAAATAAATTAGTATACTTTATATTAATTTCTACCAACAATATCAAATTATAAAAATTATAAATCTATACTATTAATAAAGCATGGCCTATTGGTGCTTTCTTGTAAGACATTTTTTTCGCTCTCCAGTACTCGTTGCTTGCCTTTCGTCTCTCTCGTGAATTCGATGTCCTCTCTTCTACGTCAACTTCAGCAGATGCAACTTGTAACCCGTGCATTGATTGTGTTGATTTTCCTATTTTCTACCTGTGAACCATATCTTAAGCATTTATAGGAATTTTTACAAAAATAACTCAAATATTTGCCTCTATACTTGAATAGCATATCACGTAAAATATGAATTGGATAGTATGGAACTTGACACTAATTAAATAATGGATAATATATACACTAGTAGTAGTAGTAGTAGAAACCCTTGAATTGTATCAAAAAAGGAAAGAAAAAGAAAATATCCCCTTCACAAAGGCATGTAAACCATAAAATCGAAAAAGATAATAATTGTTTCAAACCTAGAACTCAACGAAACTTCAGAGAATCTCGAAGAAAGCTAGCTTCAACCCGTACTTTTACTAGTCAACTCGCACTCCACTGAAAAAGTTGACAAATTATGACATTAATCTCACTCTCTATATATTTTGATAAAATTAATCCTTTGATCAATTTTGAGATGGCAAACAAATAAATAAAACTTAAGCAAAGAGTCAAACTATCCCCATTATTTTGAAAATTTCAAACTCAACGAACATATAACTTAATCCTTTTTGGTGTTCAAAAATAAAGAACCATGCTGACAACCTAATTAAAATCAAATAAATTACACATTTATATATCCAAGACAACATTTTCAAGTGAAGTTTGTCCATGTTATCTGCTCCAAGAAAATACATCTTAGACAAATATATTTACGCTTACTATTATAGAAAACACTCATTTTGTTGGACACTTTATTTCATTCCATTTCTTAAAAAAAATTATAAAAGTAATTCAGTTAATTTTAATACCACATTACAACTTATTTACTTTTCTCAACCCACTATGGGGTTAAAAGTGTAATTTTGCCCTTATAATATAAAACAATGAAAACAGTAAAAAATTTCGAGAGAAAGTAATAGAAGAATATCAACTAAGGGGGGCAAATAGATGGAAAATAAAAGATATTGCATTAACAAATCAAAAGTTGTAACTAAATAGACATCATAAAATTTAAGGTCGTCAAAATTGAACTTTTTTTTTGGGTACCATAACCCATAAAGGAATCAACCATATCCACCCAAATTAAAAGTCTTTATATGGTAGAAACCATGACTCCATTCCGCGTAATTAGATTGCACAATTCTTGTTACAATCATACAACATTAACTGAAATATTTATTTCTATACTTTAAAAAAATTAAAAAGAAGTCATATATCTTCATTTACCTAAATCCTAAAACTAATATATGGGCATCAATTATTGTCATTTTCATTTTTATCTTAAAAGGATTTTAGTCGCATGCACACGTATGTCAAATTATTTATCAATCATCTTCAGACTTTTTTCTTTCTTTTTCCTCTAGAATTTTCCTGTAGAAATTCAAATTTTCAAAAAGAAAAATTTCGTTCAGTAATAGCCTCATTCATTAATAATCAAAATACTAAGAATCTAAAAGATTTGGTAAATTTAGTGGAAATATATACCATACCCTAAATTTGTACGAAGCATCTTTCTTCTACTGTTTTCACAAAAAAAAAAATACTTACATGGAGACGTGCTGGCGTATACTTCTTGTATATATGGTTACATGGAGACTAATGAACCTATCATAATAATTTCAAATCACTAAGGCAAAAGGAAATTTGAGGCCAAATAAAGTTTGTAAATAAAAAATAAATAAAAAATCATCAAAACCTCTCTTGAGCAAGTTGATAACACTGGTTTGCTAGGAGATTGCAAAGTAAAAGCAAAAATCACCAAACACATGAAAGGTGAAGTGTTACACCATGATAATCATATTTCCAACTATTTAATTCCAAAGAAGAGAAACAAAAGCACTAATTTCTAACGAAATGAAACATGACATCGGATAAGGATATAATGAAGACTTGCTCAAAATTAACTTCTGATTTTAATTGAGAGCACAATATAATATTAATAGAGCTCAATTGAAAGTATTGCACCATGATAATCATATTACCTGCTATCTAATTTCGAAAAAGAGAAACAAAAGCACTGACTTCTAACGATCAAAATCACCAAGTAACATGGAAAAAAGAATACGGGATAAAAAAAATTGACCTGATCTCTATAGTATAAACAATCAACGACTTGGGCAAAATCGCGATCCTTGGGTTACGTGCATGAAGAATTCTAGTATTAGCCAAATTATCTACTAAATTACACAAAAGATATTCTAACTTTTGAAACTAAAAGCATGAAATTACAAATGATTACTTACACATATGAGATAGCAAAAGAAAGAGGTGTGGTATGTGTGGTATGTGGTGGGTAGAGAAAAGAAACGTGGGAAGAGAGGGTTTGGGAGAAGTGGATTGAGGTGAGGGGAGAGAGAAAATATAAATTTTAATAGTAGGTTTATTGAAAAAAAAAATTAATTATTATTATGACCAATTTTTTAAAAAAGATTGAGTGAATTCAAGGGTATATTTGATAATTCTAAAGTTGGTACGACAATAGAGTTATCTTTAATAATAGTATAGATATTTTGTTTACTTATATTTAGGTAAATAAATTATTAATTATGATAAATAGAAGATTTAAATGAAAATATTAGCGATACAATTTAATCACATCCTACATTTTATCCATCATTAATCTATCACGATTTAATTCCATCCTTCAAAGTAAACGAGGCCAAAATGTTTTGTTTTGTTTTGTAAAAAAAGAGAGATAAAATAAAGATAAAAAAGTGTATGTTAGAATTGGGGTGGACGTTTGAATTTATTTTTGAAGTTAATTTTAAATAATGTAAAAAATGTATTGTATGTATTGTGTTGTATAATGGGAGACAAAAAATACTGGTTATTGTCAAATCATGTTTCTTTTATATATATTTTATATATGTATATAATAATATTTATGTTTTTTGTATGTATTGTGTTGTATATTAGGAGACAAAAAATATTGTTCATTGTCAAATCATGTCTCTTTTATATAATTTTATAAATATATATATATGTATAAAGTAATATTTATTTATTTATAAGTGAATGTATGTATATATGAGAGAATGAACCAAAATTACCCAAAACACCCAATAAGGGTGTTTTGGGTAATGTTACCCAAACATTGGGCTTGCTTTTTTCTCTTTTTTGCTTTTTTACGTTTTCCACCCGTATTAATGTAGGTATAATTTTTGCTAAATTTCAATTTATCCCATGTATTTTCTAAAAAATGCTGAAAACCCCCTATATTTTTAAAACAAGTAAAAATTTCTCATATTTAGTAAAACTCAGTATGAAACTCCCTTTCCATTAGAAACTAATGAAAGGTGTAAGAAACGCGTGAATGGTGTGGTTTGGGAGTATTTTAGCGTCCTTGCACGATTTTTTGGGATCTTTATGACTAAAATGCCCCTATTATGGCTATATAATAGTCTTGGGCATTTTTAATTTGTTTTAAGCTTGCTTTTTAAGGTTTTTTTTATTTTCTTCTCTCTAAAAAATTAAATAATATTTTTAAAATATATTTATTTAAAAATACAATAAAAGTATATAAATTTTTTAAAGTTTTATAATCTAGATTAAAAATTAAATTAAAATCACAATATAAAGTTTAATATACTGAATTCATTTTTCTTTTTTTTTTTAAATGAACTCATTTTTCAAATTTAAGTATCTTAGTTATAAAAATTATACATTATTAACTAATTTAAATTATTATTTAATTTCAAATATTAAATAAATTATATTTAAATTTAAATTAATGTTATAAGTAATGAAAATGAAAATTTGACACTTTCCTTTAATTTATTTTTTCAACTTTTGAAAATGTTTAAATGCATTATTTCAAATTTAATTAATTTAAAATTTTAATTAATTTAAAATTTAAAATTTAAAAACTAAAAAAAATAAAAATAATTAAAAATAAACTATGCCATCGCCCAAATGGAAGGCGATCGTCGCTCCCTACTGTGTTGTTCTGGGTGATGGCGGTCGCCTAGATTGGGGGAGACGCGGTCGCCATCACCTTCTTTTGCTGGGGGCGAGGGAAAGGGGTGGCCGGTTGTTTTATTTATTTTTAAAAATAATAATTTTATTTTTGTTGATATATATTTTAAATTTATTAAATCTAAACTATTAGTTTTTATAAATTTAAAATCTAATGGTTAAGATTAATTGATTAGATCTAACAGCTCTCATATAATCAATAAAGATCCAACGGTCATTAAAGTAAAGAGTAATATATCATATGTAAGGGCATAACAGTCACTTTATCAAAATTAACACCGTTAATTACATTTAAGGGGGAGGGGTGATTGAAATACGTTTGAGAAAACAAAGGAAGATTTTTAGCTTCTTTTAAAACAAATGGGACTTTTGGCTGAATTTTCAAAACACAAGGAAATTTTATGCTATTTGGCTATAATTTTTGTAATACGTTCTCTTTATTTTAAATCAATGTGATTTTGTATGTGTTTGTGGTATAGATAATCATATATAACTAATTTTGTTAGTAAATGTGATACCCATCCCGCATCAACTAAAAATTAGGAAAAAAAATATAATTTTGGTCCAATTTTTTAAAGGCAATGGCACTTTTGGTCCTTGTCCAATTCAAACAGTGAATCAGAACAGTTATTTTTAAAAAATAGTAATTTAAGGATAAAAAACTCTAATTTAGTCGAAATCAAGCACATGACGCGCACGCGACTTCCTAATTTTTGGGGATTTCTTCAAATTCCAACGACTTGGCATGCGTGGATAAAAAAAAATTAACATGTACTTACATGACAGGGGTAGACGTGTTTTTTAAACGACGTCACCCCTGTCAGCCTACGTAAGGCTGGTCCTTGGAGGGAAAATAGACAGCACACATAACCACCACATCCACCACCTCACTAACTGCAGCCTCCACTATCACCGCCACAACCCCACCTCCGCATTGCCTAGCCCATGCCTGAAATTTTTTATGGCGTCTTTCTAGCCACGCCCACCACCTTCCGTCACGCCGTTCGTCGGCGACCTCATCTCCACCGATCGCGTCCTCATCAGATAAGAGATTCGCTCCAGTCGCAGCCAACCAGTTTCAGGCTAACCCTAGATCCCCCTTTCTTCTCATCGTTGATTCGTCACCATCTTAATGTCATTTTCTGCCACACCACCACCAAAATACGCTCCAACTCAAGGCGATAATTTTGAGCCTATACCCATCCATTTTGGTTACCAGATTCCCACTTCATCTCCTCATTCATGACTTCGTGTTGTTATCGCGCCTCTCTCTTCGTCAATTGCGACTTGCGTTGTTATCGCGCCTCCCTCTTCGCCAATTGCCTCCGTTAGCCCTACCCATTCTGGCGGACCACCACTACCACTTCATCTCCTCACGGCGAGCATCTCCACTTGATTTATTTCTATCTCCGGCACTCCTCTCCCCATAACCAATGTCTTTGTCTTCCGCCCCTACCTCCAACTCCACCCATTTTGCTCATAACCACTCACAGGTGACCCTTTTCTGTTCTGGCCAACAAACCACCGTTTGAACCAAACCCTGCTCCTTCCCCGCCAACCTTCGTTCCAACACGAGTATCATCCATCGTCCCCATTTGGGTGTGCTTATGTGAACTACCAGCCTACATAAGGCAATGTGAGTTGGCAGGGGTAACATGGTTTTCTTGAACACATCGCCCTTGCCACATAAGCACAAGCTAAAATTTTCAACCGATGTATGTCAAGTCCCCGAATTTGGAGAGATCCCAAAATTAAGGGTTCATGTGCGTGATTCGGGCTAAATTAGGGTTTTTTGTCCTTAAATTGTCATTTTTTAGAAATTATTGTTCTAATTCACTATTTTGGATTGGACCTGAACCAAAAGAGATACCGTTCCTGAAAAACTGGATCAATATTACGTTTTCTCCTAATAATTAATTAAAAAAGTTAATCTGAGTATTCTTTTATTGTGAGTTGTTTATATTGAATTTTCAGTATGGACTCAATGGGTTTAAAAGTAGGGTAAATTACATCTACCTCCCCTGAGGTTTGGCATAATTACAAATATCCTCTCGTTGTTTGAGAAATTACAAATACCCCCTGAGGTTTGTAACCATCTAACAAATAACCCATTTCCATATATTTTTATGGGTAAACTGACCAAAATGCCCTTATGCACTGAATTATTTTTTATTTAATTCTTAAATTTTTTTGGACTACAATGCGTAGGGAGAGGTTTCTTAAGTTTTTTACACAGATGAGGAATAATGCAATTTGCCTCGGGTGATTTTTCTACAATTCTAATAAAAAATTTAAGGGCAAAATGGTCAATTTCAGGCCTTTAGTTAAAAATTACAAACCTCAAGGGGTATTTATAATTTTTTAAACAACAAGAAGGTATTTATAATTATGTCAAAACTCAGAGAAAGTAAATGTAATTTACCCTTAAAAAATATGAAGTTGCTGGTCAAGAAGCGTCTCCTATAGTTAGCAGCGCCGTGTATGATTGATACACATGAAATATTCATTATTATATACTTGTAACAAAATAAGTTTTCATTATGATGATTGATGTAAAATAACAAATTTCTATCTTGGTGTGCTTGTTCATGCATGTCTACCTTAGTATACATTGTATGTTCATTATTCTATTCTATAATAAAATTAAAGGAGGCCCCCCTGCTCAATGTTTTTGTCATTACCCCCATTCCATGCTTTTTTCCAACTACAATTCTAACCCTCCCTACTCCAACAATCATATTCAACTAAATTAAAACTCGTTCAAACTCGAATCATTTGCACGCTCAAATTCAAGAACAAATCATGTGGCCTGTATTTCAAAATACGAAACAAGCTTGAACAATAATACAGTCGGCTCTTACCTCGGGTAAAGAGCCGTCATAAGGAAACAGACCATCTTAAACACACAAACTAAAGTATGATATCAAATGGTTAGAAGATACTTTTGAAGACTGGTTAAACGTTTGCTGATTGTCAGTAACTATATGTACAAAGTCCACTGGTTTGCTTCTGTCTTGTGCATGATGCTGCTGTCTCTACCAAGACATAAAACATAAACACACTATGTCTTGGAAACTAACTATCAACCTCAACCACAACCAACCCCAACTTGTACTGATGCTAATGGAGATTGATTAATCTATAAACGACAACTATCGACAATAAGCCTATAAACGTTGTTAACTTATATCTAAAGAAGAGTCGTTGTTACACTAGAATGCGGTCGGTCAGGTCCAACTTTTTTCCTTGCCAACCAAACGAGCTGCTGCACTCTTGGAGAGTAGTAGATGTTTCATTTCTTTGTAAACCTTGAGTTCTTCGAGGGCATCTGATGTTTTGCGAGGTTTAAAGAATTCGGAAGCTGCTCCAACTTCTCCCTCGAGTTCCATCTTGGAGGAGGTATAATAACCAGAATCTTGACGCAAAGGAGGAGCCGTTTTTAGCATGTGAACGAGGATTCCCACAGCTGTGTCCTGAGATTTCTTCGCTGTCGAGGATGCTTGTGAAGAAACTTCTGAACTCTTTGTTCCATCGGGGTTTAGACTGTGTATGGAAAAAGGAATGGGAATAAGCATGAAATAAATATGCACATTCTATTACACTCACATGAGATCAATCAATATCAAGACATATTTCCCACCTTTTCTAATTAAAAGTTATAGTAAGGGATATATAATATCTCTGCCCTTTCGGGCCGGGGTTCGGGCTTATGTGATCTCATGTTCACTTGAAGAACTGGAAACTCAACTATGGAAAAATCAAATAGAAAAGAAGAACGACATCTAAAACCTATTGCAGTGTCCTACAAAGAGAAAATCTTGAAAGCCTTCATGAGATTGATGCTAAGAGCAACCAAGAAAAGAAGGGAATCCTAGAAACATCTTGTTTTAATGGTCAACGATTTATGCTTTTTATATCTCAATAATATTTGTCACTATTTTAGCATAAAATGAATCAAATGAAATGATCATATGCTGATCTGAAGAATCTTAGAAGCAGGATTAATCAAGTTTTAAAATAAAAAAGTTATTACGAACATAATAGGTACGTTATGTCATTAGTTTAACAGAAACTATAACAATGAAGCTATATTTGGAGCCCTAAAAGTAAAAAACGATACTGGACTGCCCCTGTAAGAGAAATGTGTGCTACAGAACAAATGCCACGTTAAATTTATTTTCATGCAATTCTTGGCACATTCAACAAGGTCAGCGGAATTACCTTGCTTGGCTATCAGGAGGATCCACATCATCCACAATAAATGGACAGGAGAAATCACAATCGCCAAAGTCATCCTGGAAAGACAATCTGCTGGAGCTCCTCGAGAATCCAACACGTGGCGAACTACTTGAGGACAGCAAACTTGAAAACCGGCCAGAATCCTCTTTTGTGTCTCGAGCCACCTACGGAATATAAGCAGATGGAAATCAGAGAAGCAGTTAGGAGCAGACCAATAAACAGACAAGTAGTAGTGACTATGATATCAACTCTGAGAAAAACCTACCTTGGGACTGACGTTTATTGGCCCAGAACTCGATTCTCCAGCTCTAAGAGAATCCAGTCTCCTCATTGACCTAATCCCGGATGAGGATTCATGGGATGAAGGATCATACCTTGTGTTTCGAGGAGATAGAGGCGGAAGAGAATGCCTACTTGGATCAGACAAATTAGGAGAAAGGAACCTCGGACTTCTGCCCATCATTGGATGAGGAATACTCACGGGAGCAGTTTCTGAACGCAGACGACTCTGAACAGTATTTCCACCAGAAAGGTATGTAGGGGGTGATGGAGAAGGAGAAGACGAGAACGGAGGGGAAAGCAAGTCATCAGACATCGTCTTCTGATGAGTTGGGAACCTTTGGTTTTGATTCCGATGGATGTATGTCTCAGTAGGTGAAGGTGAATACTCATATGGGGAACGATGTAAAGGGGGAGATCCACTAAAGGGTTGGCTCTGTGGTGAAGAAACATCCTGATGCAGACCACCTGTCCAGCTGTGTGGTCGTTGAAATGGGGAGGAGGAGTTTACTTGCCTCCCTCTTATCGGGACAGATGTCGGACGACCCTTGTCAGATGGCGTACATGGAAATGCCCTCATAGGTTCAGTAAGAGGGCTACCCACGTAATCAGTAATTATCTGCGGAGGACACGATACAAGAACATCCAGATTAAAATCAGATAGATCTTCACGATAAATCACAGATACAGAAAGACGGCCTGGTTGGACATCAATGGGAACAAAACTATATCTCTTCATTGATTCTTCCTCCGCTCTCGAGAATGGAGAACTAAATGAGCACACTTTGTAGTTGATAACGAAATCACAGTTTTGCTTCAAGGAACATAGTTTACGGAATGCTTTATATGCTGGAAGGAGCCTCAACATCGCATGAACCGAGCGTAACAGTATGATCGATTTCTTGTACATCTTCTTGTAAGTGGCTTCACCAATTTGAGGAGCCATTAACCTTTGACCCTCATACTGAACCATCCACCTCTCTACCACAGTCTCCGTTGATGCCTCCATTCCCGACGTAGCAAGCTCTGATGAAGGATTTGGCGATTCTTGAACCAGTATAATATCAATTATCATCGGTTCCATCAAAGTCCTATTCCAAAAACTCAAGCTATCCATGGCCGACGGACGATCCCCTAGTACTAAATTAAACCATTTGTCCGTCTTCTTTATTTCCCCACCGCGACTAGACGGCCGGTTCGCTGGAACCCTAGAGTCCAGTATAATGTGCAAGCTTTTCAGAAGAAACTGATTGAGTATTTGCTCAAACTTTCCATGTTCAGCCTGAGGATAACTGTGCAAATCCATATCTTCCTCTTTATTTCAACCAAATCTCAGCACCAGGATCCCACACTTAACTATACACAATCCAAATTACAAAGCCACCTATTTTAAAGATTAATAAATCAATCCTCTCAATCAATAAATCAATCAACCGAAATTTAAAATATTTCCGGGATTGTCTTCAGTTTTTTGCTTAATTTTCCCATAATCAAACTCCCTAATGCATGCCTCCATATCTGTATATATACACCTGAAAATAGACCCCAAAAACATAAATAAATCAAAAAAACATACGATTAAACAGGAGAAAATAGAACCCTTTGCTGGGATAATCATTAGTGCTGCAGTAGAAATGTTGCATGATATAGTTTTCCACTCATGCAGCAGAAAATACAACACTACTCCCAAAAAAAAAAAAAATCACCAAGATCAACAACTTTTTTTTCTTCTTTTCCAGATTCAAGATTCAAAAAAATCTGGGGTGTCAAGCAATTAAACAAACCAAAAACACGAGTAAATATAACCAGAATAGATCAAGAATCTTGATTCCGAAGAGCCCATTACTATTTACAATCATAAATTCCAAGTTCAAGCAATTGATTACACAGAAAAACAATTGAAAAGAGAGAGAGAGAAGAATAACAAAAACTCCAATCAGTAAAAGTGACAGTATTTCAAGATTCAGCAAATCAAAATTGTGTTTCTGGAATGACGAACTGAACTGATTTATTCAAATAAACACGACTTACTTGATAGAACATGATTTCTTGAAGAAATGGAGCCTTGAGATCAAATTGGCAGAGAATTTAGAGAGAGAGAGAGAGATTGCGTAGACTGCTAGCAGTGAGAGAGAGAGAGAGAGAGAGAGAGAGAGAGAGACAAAAGGCTGTTTTTATGGTTTATAGTTTTAATTAACATTTAAGTATGGTTAATTAATCAAGAAAAAACAATTAATCAACCTTTGTTTTTCCTTTTTTTAGTGGGATTAATCATTTATTATATGTTGTTTGTAATGATGGGGTGTTTTTGTTTTGTTTTCCAGGATCATTTCTTCTGATTCTCTCTCCCTATCATCTTCACATATTCTCTACACACTACAACATTGAATTATTATTTAACTTTCTATCAATATAATTAAGGGTAAATTACCGCTATCTTCCATGAAATTTAACATAATTATAAATATCTTATTATTATTTGAAAAATTACAAAATACCTCTTTGAGTTTTGTAACCATCTAACAAATAATTCATTTCTATTCATTTTTATAGATGAACTGATCAAAATGTCCTTATGCATTTTATTCCATTTTAGAATTTTTTTGAATTTTTCTAAACTACAATGCGTAAGGAGATGTTCTTAAGTTTTTTACACGGAGGAGTTAATAATGCAATTTGTCTCAATTGATTCTTCTACAATTTAAAATCAATGGCAAAATGGTCAATTTCAAGCATTTGGTTGAAAATTATAATCCTTAAGGGGGTATTTGTAATTTTTCAAATAACGAGAGGTTATTTATAATTATGTCAAATTTTAAGGGAGGTAGCTGTAACTTATCCTATAATTAAAACTTTAATAAAATTGATAATTTCATATTGAAAATTAATAATCATAATATCATAGAAATTATGTTAATTACTTCACTAATCACATGACGTGAAGGTGGTGAAGTCTTGTGGACAGGTGTTTGCAAAAATGATGAGTTGTTACAAATTGGTACTCTCCTGTTCTAATTTTTATTTTCTTTTTGTTTTAATCTAATTTGACCTTATTAGCCTTAAAACCACTAATACAAAGAATTAGGCCAAGTGGGCCCAAAAAATCAAAATTAAGACGTAGAAGCAAAATCACAAAATAAGGATGAAGATGCCACAACATTCACTCCTTTCGGACACCAAGAATCAGTTTTGATCCTCCTATTTTTCTGAAAATATAGGGGCTAAAATAGAATTTGATTATTTTTGGATCAGGTCAATGGTTATTGACTGACGGCACGTGCTTCAATATGTGCTATTTTTGTTAAATTTAACGACGTGGGACCAATAATGTCAGAATTTTAGCGTTTTGGGATCAAAAGTGTTGACCCCGTAAAGCAAGGGACCAAAAGTGATAACGACCCTATCTAATGGGACCAAAAGTGAGATTTTGCCATACTCTTTATTCTTAAAAGAATGAATAAAATATAGAGAAAATTACAGCCACCTCCAATGAGATTTGCATAATTATAAATACATTTGAAAAAGTACAAATATTCTTAAGAAGTTTGTAATTTTTAACCAAAGCTTGAAATTGACCATTTTGCCCTTAATTTTTTTATTAAACTTGTTGAAAAATCAATCGAGGCAAATTACATTATTGCTCCTCTGTTTAAAAAATTTAAAAAACATCTTCCTGCGCATTGTAGCCTAAAAAAATTTAAGAAAATCGTGCATAAGAGTATTTTGATCGGTTCACCCATAAAAATGGATGAAAATTGGTTATTAGTTAGACGGTTACAAACCTCATGGGAGTACTTGTAATTTTTCAAATAATAAATGGGTATTTTTAATTATAACAAATCTCAGAGGAAATAGCTGTAATTTATCCTAAAAACTAAATAATAATTAAATACCGACAGATACATTTGAACATCGATAATAAATTTTAAAAAAAAAATATTCAAGCCCAATTTAATGTTTCAATGTCCTTTATTTACTAGATCCAATGAAAAAGAAAAGATGATATAGACAAGTATGAAATTAATTATGCTTAGTGACCTCTATAACTTTATACTAATCATGAAAGACAAAAGTAAACACACATCATTAATGACTTTGGTCACTAATCTCATCTATTACTTTATTTTATATTATATAGTTTTGTCTCAACATACAAGGGAATGGGCTTCTTGCATGACATATGGGCCTCTGGCTCAATATTCTATTCCTTTTTTCTTTATGGACTTATGGGCCACTCAGCTATGGGCCCTTTTGTAGTGGCCTGGAAAATTAATGAAATCCAGCGCCTGCACAAAATTGTTATTCTTATTATGGTAAATTACAGCTACCTTCTATGAAGTTTGGTATGATTATAAACACTTCCTCGTTATTTAAAAAATTATAACTCGTTTATACAAATAAGGTTTGTAACCGTCTAACAAATAACTTATTTTCATCCATTTTTATGAGTGAACTAACCAAAATGCCCTTATGCACTGAATTATTTTTATTTAATTCTTAAAAAAAATTATACTACAATGCGCAGTGAGATATTTCTTAAGTTTTTATATAGAGGAGCAATAGTGCAATTTGCCTCGGCTAATATTTTTATGATTAATAAAAAAATCAAGGGTAAAATGATCAATTTCAGGCCTTTGGTTAAAAATTACAATGGTAAATTACAACTACCTCCCCTAAAGTTTGGCATAATTATAAATACCCCCTCGTTGTTTGAAAATTTATAAATATTCTCATGAGGTTTGTAACCATATATCAAATAACCAATTTTCATCCATTTTATGGATGAATTGACCAAAATGCCCTTATACAAATTGAATTATTTTTTATTTGATTCTTAAAATTTTTGAATTTTTTTGGACTACAATCGCAGGGAGAGGTTTTATAATTTTTTTTTTACACAAAGGAGCAATAATGCAATTGTCTCGACTGCTTTTTCTAGCTTCTCTGCTTAGCTTGTGTACTTCCAGCAATCTACTAAAGCGCTTGGATCGGAGATCGCATGACCAGATCCTATTCCATACCAAGCTTGGAAAGTTGTGCTTCGGTGTGGCTTTGTATACAAGAAGGAAGCCTTGAACTGTGCAAACGCAGAACAACCTCCGAACCGGATAAGATCTCAAGAGCTTACTAAAGGCAAGGTAGCGGGAAAGCTCATCTCTTGCCCCCTTTAGCGGACCAATGAATTGATCTCGAGCGGAACCGTTCAAAAAGAACGAACTTCCAACCTATATAGAAAGTAAAGAAGAAAAGGCATGCCCAGAAGAAACTGTTGGTGATGAAGTCAGTTAAGAAGACTCGGTTGTTGGATAAGGAGCTCTTGTTTTAGCTTTCTGGTCATGACAATGGATGTCCAAGCGGAATTCCACTACTGTGTTGGCTCCCTTGTATTCCACCCTAAGTTTATAGGTCAGTCTTTCTTTTTCCACGATTGCGATGGTATCAACTCCTACAAATTTACTAAAAAAATTAAGGACAAAATGGTCAATCTCAAGCCTTTGGTTAAAAATTACAAACCTCAAGGGAGTATTTATATTTTTTCAAACAAAAAAGGGTATTTATAATTATACCAAAATTTAAGGAAGGTAGTTATTTTTTACCCTTCTTCTTATTTTTGTTATTTTCTTTTTTAATAAATTATTAATGTGGGAGCACTAAGAAAGAAAAGTGGTCCCCAACTCTTTGTTTGAATATTAGAGTCCACATGCTAAAAGTGGGACAACTCCTACATTATTGTGTTTTATTATTTGTTTTTGTGTCATCCTATAATTTAAATTTTTATTGAATTATGTATTAATTATATGATAATTTATAATTTTATTATTGATTTTTGGGTGTGATTAAGACTGGATTTCAAGTTTGAATTGACATTTTTAGCAAAATTCAATATAAATTTATCGGTGTAGAACGATAAATTTATACATGTTATGTGATTGGTTCGGAACAACGAGAAAAAAGGGGTTTAGATTGGAAAAGGATGTATGATTAGATTATGAAGATAAGGGGTAAATAAATGGAAACCTCACAAACAAAAAAGAGGGGTGAGGAGGAGGAGATACATTGAACCTAGACACATTGAATTTTTGGCCTATAAAAAGCCATGCATGCAACAATTATTTCCACAGTTAAAACTGTGTGGCTAGTTGGGGCGGTTTCATAATGGCTCCCAGCATCGCGATCCCGTCCGCGGCGCCGGGGCAGGGGAAGGGCGAGGAGGCGCTGCGGCGGAGGAACGAGGAGTTGGAGAGGGAACTGAAGAAGAGCTTGGAGAGAGAGGTGAGAATGAGGGAGGAGTTGATGAGGGCGTGGGAGCGGCTGAGGGTGGCGGAGGAGGCGGAGGAGCGGCTGTGCTGCCAGCTCGGGGAGCTCGAGGCGGAGGCGGTGGCCCATGCCCGGGAATACAGAGCCCGAATTGTGGAATTGATGGAACAACTCTCGGTTGCAAAAACCACTCCTCCAACCAACTTCTGATCTTTAATCATTTGTAATGTTGTACCATTACCCCCCTGTTCTTTCTTTCTTTCTGGAGAGGATTTGTGGAAGAGAAAAGGAAACCCAAATTAGTATATTTCAAGTTTGGTGTTTGTACTATTATTTTTCTCAATTTGGGTTTTGATATAGGGAACAATGTGTAGAAGATTGAGAGGAAGTTTTATCTAATCCATCTCTTACAAATTTCCTTGAAAAAAGGTTGTTCTATGTCAAAGAAGCAAAGTTTTCCAATGTTTTGAAAAATAAAGCAAATTACCCCGTCAATGACTTAGATATGGGGTAATTTACTTTACTGGGAATATTTTTGCTAATTTTTCATATCATTTACATTTAACTGAGGAAAAGAGAAAAAGGTATGCAAATCAATATCACTCAATTCCGGTGTCTAATGGATCATGTGGCCACTAATGCGACAACCTGGAAATGCAACATCATCAGACCACTTGCAGAAATACGACAATACTCAATTCTTGGTTGGATCTATTTCAGGTTATATGAAATCTAGAGCAAAGGTTATTCCCAAATGGGCAGCTGCCAATAATCAAAATTCCAAACTATTCTGCATTTAACTGTCCAACGGTTGTTCTGACTATCAAGATGGGAATAATTAAGAAACATGATAATATTTTATCAAATCCTGAATGTAGTTGTAACATTCTACCACACAACAAAGCAATGAAACAAAATTGTCATCGTCTCTTTATGTGAAACAAGAGAAAAAGTGTTTCCTATCGTCTTAGCGGTATTGATTTCACGGTCGCACTTCAACGGGAACCTTTATGCCTATCTTTCAGCTCCGGGTCCCTGCTGACGTTACAGAGAATCAGAATCTTGAGACGTTCACGAAATGAGCAACGTGGTTGATAAGAATAAGAATGGGGTTTACCTCTCTATGTGATCAAGAATGACCAACCTCGGTCCAGGAGGGATTTTCACATCTCTTAGAGCACTGAAAATTTTGATAGAGAAAGGAGGGGACAATTGGTAAGCGGAGGGTTTAACTTCATATTTGTAGACAATTTTAGTGATACTTCCATCATAGTATGCTAATTACCTATCAGTTAGCAAAGGTAAAGTGTTGTCTGTCAACAAGCCTTTCTTAAAATTCCTTTCATAATTCTGCAGGCCAAGCTTGCTTAACATTGTTCTTGTCTTGACATAATGCACATCCTCGGCTGGTGGTTGTGAAAACTTCTGTCCCAACTGCATGACCAATAACAAATGTTCTAATTCAGGATAACGGCTCTACAAAGTTATAATACAGAAATCTAATTATTAAAGAGTCAAAAATATCAAAGAGTAGGATAAGAATTTTGTTTCGTCAATTTGCATTATAATATTTATCATGGATTGAAATTCCAAGTCAACAAATGGGATTAAGACCGTGGGAAATGCTACCCTCCAAACCAAGGGGTAGATTTAAAACAACAAAAAGGCAATCTATGCAGAAAAAGAAAATTGTCTATAGATTTAGTTTGTGTCATATAGTAGCTATATGGAGGTTTCAGTAGGCATTGTGAATGTATATAGACAATTTCTTGGAATCTAGGTCACATCACCTGGAAAATTCCACCTTGCACAAGTGCAAAGAAAAGGCCAGAGGTAACAGCATTTGCTGCCTGATTCGGCCCTCCCATACCACTTACTAATGAAAACATGGCCCCAGAACCAAAAGCCGCGACCATACTGAAAGCACCAAAACCAAGCAATTAGCATTAAGTGCAACACAATTTTTTCAATAATAGCTCCAGAAAATATTGTAAAGTAGATTGCCATTTGGATTTCTTCCCTCTTCTGATGATGAAAGTGATTATTATTAATAGACAGTTAAAGGAATTATCACAGCTTCACAACGTCACATGCCAAAGAGTTCATTTAGTGAAATTTCAAAAGCTATATCCATCAGTCTCTATGAACTCAGTTCGAAGAAGGAAAATTTGTACTAAGACACACTCGCCATTTGTCAGCAGAAATGTGCACAAGAACTTAAGAAATGCTGAATGCGATCGACAGGCATTCTAGAAGTAGTGAGAGGAGGCTTAAACACACAATAACAGGCTAACCATGAGTTGTCGTTAATATAAAAGTGCAGGTTAATGTAAAAGAAAAACATAACCGACTAAGATCCTCCAATGGGCAATATTTCTAATTTCAGGAAGAGAAGATTGAAAAGAAAAAATGTTACTTAGCAGAAACATCTACTTTTTCAATTGATCGAACAAGGTCTAGAATTAATTACTTTAAACCTGAGCTAAAATGGCTCTAATGCAAAATCTCCATTAAATGTTGTCTCCCTTTTCCTGTTTTAGCCCCTACATGAACAGAGATATAAAGATGGGGAACAAGTCCCAGCAAAGCCATACCTAGATTGGACATCCTCCTTGCCTCTCAATCTTTTCATGACACAAGAAATACCAGCATTCACACCCGTCATGACAGCGAAATTGCGTGCTTGTACCAAGGGACCTCCTGCAAGAGCCTGTAATCACATACGCAAATATAAGCCTTCATTACCCTTATCAAGAACGCATCGAGTATCAAGCAAACTACAAGAAGTTGAATCACTTGAATTCTCTAAAGCGTGATCAGTAACATCATCTTTGGCTCAAACTCGTTTAATTGCTTCACTTATCCATCCATCCTCAACCAAGCATAATTAGCAAACTGCTCAACGTCAGATCTTCCACTAAAATATCCAGATTTCAAAACACAGTTAAAAGTCAGTGTGAATAACAGTGATTTAGTGTCAAAAGGGGTGTTAAGGTCAGTGTTCAAGTAATTCAATCCAGCCAAAAGACAAACCTGCCTCAAGGAATAATAAGCTAAATCCAGAAATTTAGTGTCAAAAGGGGAAACCAAGTAGCCTTACAACATACCCAAAAATCCCCAACTCCGCCCACCAAGAACAAAAAAAAATCTCCAATCCATTAAAGGCACATACATATACGACCAAATACATCAACTAAGTAGTAACCAAAGATAAAGACTCCAGAAAATAGAAACAAAGTAGACCTGAGCTTGTTTCAGCGATGCCATAGCTTCCGGGTTGATGTTTGCCGCGTTTGGCGGCGGCGTGAGCAACGATGAAGCATCACCAGTAAGCGTCCCCATGAAGGCACCAATAGCGGCGCCTTGGGCGGCGCTGGTGGTGGTAACGACGGCCGCCTCCACCGGCAACGACTGCTTGGCCAGCCACCCCCTGAACCTAATCTCCACCTCCTTCAACTTTGCCTGCACCAACGCAACTGGGTTCTGCTGCGATTGTCCCATCAAACCGCCGCCCTCCTTCGAAATATCCACCACCATTACCCCTTGCTTACTTTCGGCCATGGTCTGCGATTAGTTTGCTGATAGATTTCCCTCTACTCTTTGCTGGATTTTGGTATCAGGCAAAATCTTGAGGGGCAGGCTACAAGTACAGGCTGCCCTGTGGAGGTTTAGAGAGGGTGGAATTGGATAACAGTACTGTACATTTTATTATTCACAATTTTCATTTTCACCCCTAAACCCATGAAAATCCAATTTCACCCCTCAGGGGTGTAACTGTAATTATGCAAAAATAAAGTGATATTTGTGTAATTTAATCTAATCTCAAATGTGTCGACTTAATTTAACTTCTTTTTTTTTTAAACCAAGTAAAAACCAAAACTACTTAAATATTCTATTTTATGGTTAAAACTATCATTGTTAAAATATTGTTCACTATATTCAAACCTACAATTTGTGAATAATTTCTATAAGTTTCAAAATTAATAATCAATAAAGTTTACTTATTTTATTTGCCGAATTCAAAATTAAATGCTAATAAAATTCTGCTTTTTAATAAATGTAAATATACATTAAAAAGTTTAGTTCATTTTTCTCAATCAAAGTACGGATTCAATTTTATACATAGATTTATATTAGAAAACAATGGTGTGGCATATTTATAAATGATATATCAATTGTTACTAATCCATTTATTTCCAATAATGTAGCATCAAGGATAATGGGGTGAATTATTTAAATTTTATATTGAATAAATTACAGTAACCCCTCTTGAGGTTAGGTTCAATTACACAAATACTTCATGTCCTTTTCAAAATTACAGCTACACTCCTGATGTTGTAATTGTATTATAATTACACTCTCTATTCAGAGTCAAAACTTACACTAATACTATCTGAAAAACATACACTAACACCCCTTAGGAGGTGTAGCTATAATTTCACAAAAGATATAAAGTGTTTGTATAATTTGGTCTAACCTCATGAAGTGTCACTGTAATTTATCTTTTTATCTTTAATATTATTATCGACACAGACTTAAGAAATAGAGATGTCTGATTTAATTATAAATATTCTCTCATTATTTGAAAAATTAAAAATATTTCTCTGAAATTTGTAATTTTTAATTAAAAGCTTGAAATTGACCATTTTGTCTTTGATATTTTTATTAAAATTATAGAAAAATCAGCTGAGACAAATCGCATTATTCCTCATATGTGTAAAAAACTTAAGAAATTTTTCTCTGCGAATTGTAGTCCAAAAAAAATTTAAGAATTAAATAAAAATAATTTAGTGTATAAAGACGTTTTGGTCAATTCACCCATAAAAGTTGATGAAAATGAGTTATTTGTTAGACGATTACAAACCCCAGGAATACAATTTTTCAAACAATGAGAGAGTATTTGTAATTATACCAAACCTTAGGTGAGATAGTTGTAATTTTCCTATTTTTAAAATGATCATAAAATTTAAAAAAATCGACATTTCTAGTTTTATAAATCTCATAAAATAGATGTCTAAATAAATTAAATCTTTTCAAATTTAAAATTATTTTAAAAATAATATAAAATAAAATACTAAATGTGTTGAACCCCGCATGCAGGGACCAAAATTATAATTATGCCCAAATGGAGGGAAAGTGTCAATGTTATTTAATTTCGTCTTTCTTTTCCCCTTTCACTTGTTTCTCTCCTTTATTTGTTGAATGATTGTTGCCAAACCCAGAAACTCCACTGGAGGAAGGTGCTATCGTCTTTGCAGCACTAGGGTTTTCGTTTTTCTTACTCGCAATCCTCAGCTAGAGCTCAAATGGGCGATTCCAGAGAAGAATCTCCGGATTGGTTGCGCTCTTTCCAGGTATTTTTTCAATCTTATTTACTGCAAGATGTACCAGAGTCAAGCAATTTAGTAATTTGAGCTGCAGTTAAATGCAATAGTTGGATCTTCTGTTCGTAATTTTATCAATCTACGGGGTCTCATGTTTGTGCTGCATTAATTAGATTATTGAGCCATGCTGCTAAAGCGGATGATTGAATGTTTCTTCGTCTTATAATTATGTGTTTGCATGTATACATGCTGTTAATTGTTTCAAATGATTACGAGAAACATAAACCAGGTTATAAGTGTGCAATTAGAGTTGGGTGGTTTCATATTATGTCCATTTTATCAAATTAAGAAGCTCTTATGTTGAAACTTGAGCTTCCTTAGTATTAAGTAATCTAATTTAACCATGTTTTCTGAATGCCATGGATGTTTTCACAATGCTGAAGCTGCTTTTGCTTTTTGTCTGAACTGCGGTGTTAACATGTCCAGTTCTGGTGGAATTTATATATCCTTGTCTATTTCTTGATTCATTTTTGGTGCTGATGGTGAGTATTTTATTGGTTTACTAGCCGCCAACTCAATCTGCCATACAACTGTCATCTGGATCCGAGTCACCATTGGATGTCAGTCCAGCAATTAGTGATGATGAGGATGACATCAACCTCAGTAAGTTGTTTAAGAAAGAAGCAAAGCAGGTCTCAGATACTAATGGTAAAGATGATATGACAGAGGCTGTGGTTAATAAGCCTGTCAAAGGGAAGTCACCCAAGAAAAATGATAAAGTAAAGCGGACGCCAGAGAGGAAGAGGCAAAACGAGGATGAGAGTGAAAGAGAAGGTAGCTTTTTAATCTACCGTTACATCTGTGTATCCATATGCACTATGATTATCATGTTTATCCATGAAAACCAAGAATAGAACAGTTGAGTCCAGAGGAATTCTTTATGGGAATTAGTCGCTTTATTATTATGCAGGAAAGAGGACCAAAGGAAAAGACACCAATATGATAAGTGGAATTCAGAAGCATGGAAAGTCTCAAGTAAGAAGCTTCTTCTTTTCATCTTTTTTTGCATTAATAAAAGTTGCTTAATTGTTCTGTAAATATGCCTAAGGTTGATCCTCACTACGACTTGGGAATTGGACATATTATTGGGTTCATCTTAATAAGTTGGTCATGATACATGATTCATTGTGATCGAGATAAATTTGATATTTGTACATTGAAGTGTAATCATGTCTTATAAGTAGTTAAATATTTTATTTCCTCTCATGATGTCACGGGAATGTAATTGCTTGTTGCTAATATGTGTTTCTTGAATAGGAACAGAACCATTCCATTTGGTCATTGTCCTCGGATTCTGAGTCTTCACATGATACACAGCCTGTCAAAAATGATAAAGCGCCAAAGAGAGAGTTATCTGCAAATGAAGAAGATCTTGCCACAAAAAACATAAGAGAAATTGATAATATTCTCATTGACCATGATGGTGAACCTCCAATGAACCGAGTCTCAAAGGTGAAATCTCCCATGAAAAAGCTGGAAAAAGAAGATGAGAAAGCCTCAAAGAAGAAAAATACAAACAACAATACAAATGGAGGTAAGGCACTTAAATTGTTGGGTCCTGATATTTCTGCAAACATCTGGAGAGGAAGATAAAACTTTCACTATGCATCTTCTGAGTCGTAAAATATGTTGATCCTCTATCTAAAATCCTTTTCATCTTCATAATTCAGAGAATGATGTGAAGGAAGACATCTCTAGGAAGCCTCCTGGGCTACAGGTCAGAAACTGTAATAGCCAACTAAAGTTTATGAGAAGTCATGGTTAGGTAAAATACTTTTCATCTACTAATGCAGGGATCCTCTTCACGGTTGCCATTGTTGCTCTCAGAGAAAGTTCAACGTTCAAAGGTTAGCTAACTGTGACTACTAACATAATAATTTATGTGGGAAATGCCTTATTTTCCAGATTTCATTGTAATGCCTGCAGTTCTAAAATAAGATGGCCATGAATCACTCATATGATTTTGTATCTGAGCCCGTTTTCTAGTTTATGTCGGAAATCAATACCATCTATATATGTTTGGATTATATTCGGAACACCATAACGTTGCTGATATCTCAATCAATTCAGTGTCATTGACGACTAATGTTAGTATTGGTTCTAGTATTGAGAAGTTTGTGTACTGCTGCTTCATGTTTTCCTTTGTTTTTCTGAACTACCCTAACAGTGTAATATGATCAATGAGAAATTAGAGTTCAGATGTGTTGTAGTTATGTTTGTCAAGTGCCGTATTTCCAGTTCCTGCAGTAGTATTTTCCCGAGCAATAGATTGATGCTATATGTGCCTCTTTTGTTTTGCAGGCACTTGTTGAGTGTGAAGGTGATTCCATTGATTTGAGTGGTGATGTGGGTTCTGTGGGACGGATAGTAGTTTCAGATGATCCCTCCAAAAATCATGAGATGTTCTTGGATTTGAAAGGCATGCGCACACTTCCCAAAATTTTCTGCTGTTTCTTTCTGTTATCTTTTTTATCTGCAATCTTAGTCAATTGACTCTTGATTGACAGGAATGTATACCTCTTAGGTAGCCAATCAAAGTTTGGATTTTATCTTTGAATCAGCTTTCTCTGCAAAGAAACAAAAGCACAATTCTTGCCAGCACTTCAATATATACATTTAGCCTCACTAGTTTCCCATTTCAGAATCACAGAGCATAGTATGGTTGCATTAGGATTTACTTTGGAGCTTTAATGTTTGGATATATTACCCTATTGGTTGGTTTGACAGGTTTTATTCAACTGTTTATCTCATCTGATCTATACAATGTTTATTCCAGGAACCATATACAAAACAACTATAGTTCCATCAAGGACATTCTGTGTGGTATTGCATCCATCATTAACTACTTGTCACCACCTATCCCTCTTAAACTTTTCTTTGAGTATTAATGTTACCATTCTTTTTCCTCTCTGACTCTTTAACATATCTCTTGTTTTCAGGTAAGCTTTGGCCAATCAGAAGCAAAGGTTTGTACCTATCTCAAGGAATTGAAATCTTTTTGTTGTTACTTGTCTTCCTATCACGGATGGCTCAAATAAAAAGAAAGTGTGGATGAGCGGTTTTGTTATATGTGTAGTTAATTTGTCATTTTTATGATTTCTGATCAGATAGAGGCGATTATGAACGACTACATTCAGTTGAAACCACAATCTAATGTTTATGAGGCTGAAACTATGGTTGAAGGTTAGGAATCTATTCAAGTCTCATTATAGTGCATATGGTGTCTAAATGGTCTTCAGCTTAAGCTTGATTGCTGGAAAGATATGTACACCATTCTTTGAACTAATTTGTTCTGCTATGACCAGGAACGCTAGATGGATTTTCATTTGATTCGGAAGATGAAAATGAAAAGTCCATTGCTCAAGCCGATCAACAAGAGGCTGCTGAGGAGCAACCTGATGGAAAATCCAAAAGGAAACCTGACAAAACATCGGTATGTGTATCTTTTTCCTTATTACACTATTGTGAACTTTTTGTTGTGGGTCTCTCGTGATTGAAATCTTGATGCAGGGTGCGACAAGGAAAAAGGGAAAGTCTGCAAGTGGAAAGCCACCCAAGAAAGTGAAAAAGAAGCCTCAAGTTTCTAAAAAAAGCAAAACCAAGAAATGAGAAACAAATTATCTACAGCAATGATACTTCTGTTCCAATTTCTTTTATATTATTAATTTCCCTCGTAGCACCTATTTGCGCTGCTTACACAAATAGTGACTTGCAACAGGCATATCAGTAGAGGCTGCTCAATTTGTATTTCTTGTAAAATTTAGCTTTAGGGAAACAGAAAGATTTAGTGCTATTGACTCCTTTATTGAAATAAAAGTATTAGTGCTACAGCTTTTATATTGAAATATTGAGTTACATGAGAGCTTGACTGCTTTCTTTCATTATGCAACTATTCTGAGAGAGAATTTTACCCAGTTCCCTTAGGAAATTCATATTCTTATTACTACGGGGATGGTTTCGTATGATTACATCCTAGCTTTCAGATGTCTAGCAGAAGAATGACATGTTAAAGAATTCAATTATATCATTATATGAAGTTTGAATATACAGGTGATATTCTTTCAATAGTTTCAATCACCCCTGCACTCCTTTTGCCCATACATTCTTATTGTTCAGCATGTTCTTGGAACTGCATAACTACATTTTTCCTTTCTCTTTTCTTGATAAATAGATTCCTCTCGTTGATTGCATTGTGATCTCTATTTCTCTTGCTGTGCCACTTCGCAAGAACAAGGGTTTTAAATGTATCAGGTCTGCCACAAATACAGAGTAAAGAGAAGAACAAATATTGACATTGGGAAGGGTAATAGGATGGTTGAAGATGAAGCAGTTGCCGCTGTCTTCCCACTTCGGCTTTCTCCAACTTCTGGAGCCTGTAATCCACCATCTATTCTCCTCATCCTGCATTATGTAAATGATTTCATTAACTTGATAATTGTCATGAATTGGAATGCAGGAACTGTGATGACCTTGCACCACAGGAAGAAGAGAAGCAAGAGATTGAGATCCGAGACATTACCCACTATTGGGGCAAAATATTATGTCATACTCAGAGGCCTTGCAAGTGAAAGTGCTGGTTCCATCATCAAATGCATAGCTATAAGCTCTTGGGCAGGCTGTCTTGAAGATTCCTGAATAGAAAGATGGCCTACATGTTGTCGGGTTAGCAAACTCCCCACTGCAGCAATACTGATCTAGTCCGAATGCTTCACATGCACTCTTGCACGCCACGACTCCCCCTTCCCTTTCATCACTGCCTATCACCTGAAGTTCCTTAGGGCAACCTGTTTGTTTTTGGTACATTATTATTATTTATAACCACATAAAAATAAAAATTAAAATAACCAAAGCTTGATTTTGTAGTGCTAGAACCTAGATACTTTGTTATTACCCATGTTGATATCTGCTACACAGCCAGTGGCATTGCATTCACCATAAACTCCTCTTGGTGCAGCAATTAGTGGCAGGTTGTAGCCATCGACGATGCTAACATCGTAAAAATCTTTCTGGTCTCCAATTCCAAGAGTTATCTCAAAGAGCGATGCAGGTGGTGTTGCACCAATTCCATCACATTGCAGCTTCCCTCCACAGTCTCCAGTTACGCACGAGCCAACACCCATTGCATTGAATGTGCACCCGGTCCTAGCCCAGATCCGACCAGACCATCCAGGAACAGTGGGAATTGCAATACTTTGGCCAGAATCCAATTGGAACCCTGTTGCTGGAAGTTGCGGTGTACCTGCACCAGCTAACGTCCCGGGCCATATCGTGAAAGGGCAATTGTTTGTAACAGTGAATGTACAAGCAATGGAGTTGGTCGAGAAGGAAAAGACAATCAAAGAAATGAAAAGCCTCCAAGATGCCATGAGTAGAGGGTAACGAGGCTGGCTTCTTCATATTTGTAGCTTGAGAAGAAAGTGGCAAGTTGATTTGCAAAATTCATCAGCCGCAAGATTATGGATTCGGGTTTAGCATTTCTTTCACCTGGGATGGCCTATATGAGAAGCAATTCCTTTCTTTGGAGGCCGCCTTGTCGATCAAAAGTGGGATTTTGGAGACTAGAATAACTCTTATTGCAGAATCAATGTAATCCCTTTTAGTCTCAAACTCTAGGGATTGGATCAATTTCAAGAACAATACGTTATGAAAAGTCCACCTGAAGATTCCTAGTAAAACATTCAAGAGTAGGGTAATTAGCGGTTTGCACCTCAAAACTATTGTGTTTTTGCACAATACAACCTTAAATTGTAGAAACATCCTTTAATTATACGATTATTGGCAGAATGCACCCTCTGCCCTTTTCTGGCGAATTTTCTTGCCAGAAAATTATATCGGAATATAGAAGGTTCTTTTGTCAATTTAATAACATTCCCTTCATCAAGTCCCAAGAAAATCAGACACCAAACTGTATTTTTTTGCCCTTTAATTTCTTTATCACATTTCCTCCCTTAATTTCCTTCATTTTTAGTTATTTACTTGGCAAATGGTTACTAGCATTTGGCTCCGCACGAGTAATGGAACCTGATTAGTAGAAGTATTAAACAAAAATGGCAAAGACCCTTCATATTCAAGCTGCCAGATTTTTTCGGGGATAAAATTTGTCAGAAGCAGGTAAAGGGTGCATGCTGCTAATGAATGTACGATTAAAGGGTGCAAAGTTCTATTTTTTATAATTTAAGATTGCATGATGCAAAAGCACTAAAATTCCAGGGCACAAAATGACAATTGTCGTCAAGAGTAGGTGGTGGTTTGCCATGTCTATATCTCTGGAGTCACGCATTTGTCTTCATAATATTTTGATCCCTTACTTTTGTTGGGTTCTAAATTTCTTTTGGAGATATTTTTTTTGTCTGTGGCCTTCTTAGTTAATAGTTGAACAGAGAGGTTGATTTCCACCAACTCCATCACCTTCATTTGATAAATTTTCTCTCCGGTTTGTATTATCTGTAACAATTGAATAACATCAAACCACAAGGAAGACGTTACACATCAAACGATAAGCCAGTTGAACCTTTAGTAAGGATTATTTTCATTTTAGTCCTTGTGTTTTCAACCGATTTTCAAAATCACCCAATTTTTTATTGTTATTTTTCAATTTCATCATTTTGGTGGAATTACTTTTCCAAGTAAAAAATTGATCTTTGTAAAAACTACCCCTAAAAGTTTTGATAAAATATGTACATTTGCAAAAAGCTCCACTTGTTTTCAAATTAATTTTAATTTAGTAATTTATTAAAATTTGACCATTTGAAGGCCACTGTTTACATTTGCACCTTTCGCCAGACGTACTCTCTTATAAATATATGGCACAATTAGAAATGAAATGCACATATCAAATGTGACAAAAGCAAGAAAAATTCAACAAGAGATTGACAAGTATTCAAGAGCAATCAATCCAATTTTTTTCACCTATTTCACATAAACATCAGTTATCAACCACGTATCATTTCCAACCAATTATTGTCTATACATCAATCATGCCTTCTTCAAGTTCAATCAACAAGAACAACAATGGAGAAATGATAAAAGAATATATAAGATATGTCATAATATATATAATCCAATGTATTCAAATATGCCTAGCAACCCCTAAAATATATAAGATAATCCCATAATCCCACATTTCTTTTATAAATACAAAATATATATATATATATATACAAGAATACTTTAATTGGAGGGAAAATCGGCCAGAATTCCACCAAAAGAATTAACTTGAAAAATAATAAAAAGAATTGGATAATATTGAAAATCAATTAAAAACACAGGGACTAGAATGAAAACAACCCTATTAACAATGACTGCGGAGAGCCAGTCCACATACAAAGAGAGCTACGAGAGAAGAGAATAAACATTTAGTGAGCTATAGATAAAGATAACGAAAGTTCAACAACTTCAAGGAGTTTTAAGATTGCGCCCTATTAAAGAATGCTGGGCATGTGAGGCCATAACATAACGGTCAATGCATCAAGAAGAGGGTTGGAAGGAAACATTAAATGGAGCACATGCAGTAGGGTGCAATATAGAGTACAAGTTACAACATTAAGATGATTAAAGCTTTTCTTGAATAGATTATCAGAGTCAAACATGATGATATTGATACTGGATGGATATCTACAACAAAGTATAAGTACAATTTGCAAATTGGACTTACTACTCAATTCCAGAAGCTCCCCAAAAGCTCTTACTTTAAATGGTCTGAATCAAAGAGATGACTTGAGAGAAAACATGAAGATCAGTCACGGAAGTTCATGGTTAAGCAAAGAGCAAAAGCTCAAATGGAGAATAAATCATTACGACGACTATGGGAGCTGAAGGATGTCTTCGCCGCCGAGTAGATGATACAACACTCAACCAGGAGGGATCCAGCAATACTTGTCACCAAAAGCCTGGAAGGTCACAAGTCAGGCCTGGCAAGTGACTCAACTCTTGTTGTCTGTTAAAGTCTTTATTGAACCAAAAACACTGGAAATATCAAGTCCTGAGCTGCAACTGCTGGAGAGGAACTTTTGCCCTGCACGTAAAAAGAATACAAATATGCTTTTAGAAACTATCCCAAGATCCAGAACAAATTACCGCTATTGAATCATCCATTAATTTAATACAAACAAATTATATTTCAAACTCTCCTGAATGGGATATGCTTCGGTTCCTGCAAAAATGACATAACTTTAGGAACACAGGTTTAAGAAACCAGAATAGAGGCATAAAACTAAAAAGAAACGAAGCAAATCAAACACAAAATTAAGGTCTTCCTCCTCGACCTGCAAGACAATACAGAATCAAGCAAATGTAAATCAGTGATAGCCTGTCATGAAATAACAAGGTTCATTGTTCCTCTGGAACTGATGAACAAAACATTCTTCTATCAAGTGGAAGTAAGCCTCTCCGAAAAGAGTGATCTTTTTATAGCTAAGATGTATGTATAAATCAGAACAAACCACTGAATGAAGTATCACACACTTCCTTCAAATGAATCTGCAGGATGCCTTAGCTTCCATTAAGGTAATAAGCTTATGAGAATAAACAACACTCAACAGAAGGGAAAGAAAAGAAACAACAACTAGTAAAGTAGTTAAGGGGGCATCACAGTTAGCAGTGCACTATCAAATAGAAAACCTCAGTGTCCCAATTTGACCCTGTCTCATCATACTTCAAGCTACGAAATGCAGTCAAATGCAACTTGAGCTTCACAATAAGTTCACAGGATATACTATCATAAACTTCCTAGGAGTTACGAGTCTTATGACATTGCCAGAGCTACAACTCAAAGAAAGGAAAGTTAAACATAAAGTTCCCTACATAAGGGCTAGACACTCAGGTCCGCCACTGAGGTACTCAATGAGTTCTTCAGTCCTTAACATATCCTAGGAAAAAGTAAAATCAAAGGGAAAAGGACAAAGACTTGTGTGAAATTAGAAGTTATAATCTAGCTCATATCCATGCCATCGCCAATCGGGCTGCAGATGGGACCAACAGCTGTAAATGATCTCTCAAATGGTGAAGGGTGATACTGAGCATCCCTTCTGCGCTTAAAAGCACAGCTCTCAGTTGGGCAATTGTCAGCGTCGAACTTCCTCCGGACACCTTTCACAGCCTGTTGCTCAACTGGTGTTAGAGGAAAAATCTGTTTGCTCACTCTGCAGAGAGAGCTATGGTTATCATATAGAATTCTCTGGTTACAGTTTTTGTCACAAATGTGGGTAAGTCCAGTTAGCTTGCAGCGATACATGTTCCCACACACATGTTCATTTTCACATTTCCAATCACACTTGTGAACAGGGTTAGGCCCATCTTGGCCAAGAATACTTGACAAATAAATAACCTTGGTAGAAACAGCTACCACAGATTTGCCAAATACCTCCATTCCTTCTGTATAACAAATGTTAACCCTTCAAAGAATCCCACACTCCCGACTTGTGGACCTAGATGTTCTGCAGACCCAAAAGAAGAGGAGTATTATTAAGTTTGAAGGAGAAGCTCAGACACTATTGTTCATTTTAGATGTGGAAGGAATTGTCTTTGATGAAATGAAGCAGCAATAGCTGAAGCTTTTGGATGGCAAATATATGATGTGAGTTTGAATAATGAAAAATTAAGCAGTGAGACAAGGGGCATTTTGTTCACTCTTCACCCCATTCATCATCTCCCTGTTTGTCACTTTGACAAAATCCTCTCTAAATCTCATATGACTTATAAAGTACTAAAACATGGAATTTTGACAATGCTAAGCAAGATGCTTGAAGGCAGTACCAGGCAGATCCCCATATATGGGATCTCATCGATCAGCATGTGCAGACTACATTTGCCCGCAACAGCACAACAACTATCTTGGACCATCATCTCAAAGCAATATTGAACTATGCTCACAAAATTCAATAAATTGAAAATAAGGAAATGATAATCATGTGAATAGCCACCAAGCCAAATAACCATTTAGACAATTGGATGGTGACAACCAAGTTACCAGCTTGAAGAATTTTCTCTCTTATGTAGATAGATGACAAGATATAAAAAGACACAATTTTATCAGTAGATTTCCATAAATTTATTTACGAAATCTTGATATAGCCTCTGGTCATTCATAACCAATCTTCTGATCTTCACGAATACAGCTCCACATGAAAATATAACCTATACAGATTTTGCCTGAAGTAAAGATCTGTAGATGTAGATGTATTAGGCTCATGCATAACGTGGTAATGCATGAACCATACTAGAAAATCCGGGCTAAGGCCTTCTTATCTTATCTTGTATATATATATATATATATATATATATGTGTGTGTGTGTGTGTGTGTGTGTGTGAAACCAATAAACTCTTCTGTCACTCAATTATACTATTTTTTGCACACTTCAATTTTCAATATCCACCCAAAGACTAACAAAAAAAAAGAAAAAGAAAACGATAATCAGATCACACATAAAAATCAAAGCTTTAACAAAATAACAAGAATCGTGCAACACAAGGACAACACTCACACACAACAGAAACATCCGTCTCTCCAGCAGCAATAAACAACCAAAATTAATTAAAAATACTCCAACAAATGGAAAGAAAAACAGAATATTACAAGAAATAGAAACTTACACAGTGGAAAATGAAACCAGACAGCAACCAACAGCACCACCGTTCCCCCTCTCGCTCTTGCGCTCTCTCTCTCTCTCTCTAACGTACAAGCAAACTATGCAGTGAATAACGAAATGGGGCGAAAATGGAGAGAGAGGTGGGGTTATTTATAGAAGAAAAAGAAGCGATCCTATTCTTATGTGCTACAGTGCTACACCTCACAAAAACGACAAAATTGCACTTCACCCCCCCAACTTACACGTTTTTCATGTTTTGTCCCCATCACATAACACTTTGCCTCTAATTTGTGTTTGGAATTGAAGTATTTGAAGCGAATAATTTTAAGGGCGAATTATAATAACCTCTCATGATATTCGATATAATTATAAATATATTTTTATTGTTTTAAAAATTATAAATAACCTTAAATTTATAATCGTCTCACAGATAGTCCATTTTTGTCTATTTTATGTGTGAATTGACGAAAATGACTTTATGCGAACTGAATTATTTTGTTATTAAAATTTTGAATTTTTTTGGACTAAAATGTGCAGTGTGTGATTTCTTTCTTTTTTTTTTATACGGAGAGGAGCAATAACGTAATTTTTTTCTGCAGATTTTTCTGCAATTATTAAAAAAAAAACAAGGACAAAATGGATAATTCCAGATATTTGATTAAAAAATACAAACCTCATGAGTATTTATAATTTCTAAAAAAATAAGGAATATTTATAATCATGTCAAACTTCAGAAAAGGTCATTATGATTCACCCAAATTTCAAATTATTCTAATATTAGATTGATATGAAATTAACATTAGTAATTGAAAACTTCATTTTAATATAGACTATAGTGCAAATGAAAATTTTACTTATCGAATTATTAAATTATTATTTCATAATTTCTAACAACTTTTTTATTTTTATTTCACACTTCTCCGACCTTGGAGTATTAGAGGAGGAGTCGCGAAAAAGCTAATGGGGGGATAAAATGCAAAATTGTAGAACTCAAGGGGCAAATTGAAATTTGGCGTTTTCTACATAAATACTATTGGCATGAATGATTACTTAATAGTAAATTGAAATTGAAGTGAAATGAAATTCAGATGAATTTGAAATGCTCCACTATAAATCCAATCATCATTTCTTAGTGGGAAAACAAAAGCCTTTTGATTTATTTTTTCTTCCTATGTTGACCAAATACAAAGACAATTGTTTTGTTCACCAAAAATGTTGACTTTGATGAATGATTGGGCCTCCGAATTGGGCCTTCTTTAAGATTCTTGGAGCGAGCATTGGGCCCATAAAATTGGGGGCCCGATCCAAATCTACCCTGTTTGGGACGGGTTTGGTAGTAGTTTTGGCGGGGTTGGGGTTGGGGTTGGGGCAGATCCATTAGGTTTGGACTCGGCTGGGTCCGGGTCGTGATATGGGTTTCATTCTGGACCTAATTCGGACCTGATATGTCTCATATTATATATATACTAGTCGACGTGGCACGCTGTCCCTGCGTGCATATAATAAATAATATTTCATACTTTAAAATATATTATAACACACTTCCAAAAAAAAAAAAAAGAGAGAGAAAGAAATAAAGAAAGAAAAGAAACTAACTTAGGGATATTATTGACATAACAAATAATTGGTGTCGCGGTGTAAATAACCGCCTTTTGTGAGTGAAAACGGTGTTTTCTTTATAGATTAGTATGGATATATATATATATATATTTATTACTTATATGTACTACATTATAAATAAAAAGATTATGGTGTTATGTGTAAATTTTTAAACAATTTTGTATATATCCAACTTTATATAAGAAATGAAAAAAAAATTGAATATATTATTTGTATGCTACAGTTAATTTTAGATAATAAAAAAATAAAATTTAGTTGAGTATATACTTTGACTTATGCAATTCATTTTAGATTGAAAACTATGTTAAAGTAATTAAATCTAAATTGATATTACTTATTAAATAAATAAAATATTAGTTGAATGTATTGTTTGTATTATATATTTCATTGTAGATCGTAAATGGTATTACTTAATGAGAAAAATAATAATTTAGATGAACGTATTCTTTGTGTTATTTAATTCATTTTAGATTGAAAACTATGTTAAGTTATATAAATTAAAACTGATATTACTTATTAAAAAAATAAAATATTAGTTGAATTTATTCTATGTATTATATAGTTCATTGTAGATTGTAAACTGATATTACTTAAAGAGAAAATTAATAATTTAGATGGACATATTCTTTGTGTTATATAATTCATTTTAGACTGAAAGCTATTTGAAAGTATTTAAATATAAACTGATATTATTTATTAAGAAAATAAAATATTAGTTGAATGAATTCTTTGTATTATATAATTTATTGTACATTGTAAAATGATATGACTAAATGAGAAAATTAATAATTTATATATTCTTTATATTATTCAATTTCTTTTAGGTTGAAAATTATGTTAAGGTATTACTTATTGAAAATCATTTTTATTAAAATTATCTATCTAAAATGATGCTATTTTTAGTACATATTTTGAGACAATTATATAAGATACAAAATTAAGAATCAAATCAAATAGTAACTTTTCTAATTTCAACTTTAATTTTATTAATTATTCGATTAATTCATCATTAATAATTTTTTAAAATTTAATATTAACTAATATTTTTAAATTCATCTCACTCCAGTCTAATTTAACCATTAACAATTTAACTTATTAATCATTAGTTCATCTAATTTCATTCAAGTCTTCAATCTAATTAAATTACCAATTTAACTCTAATTAGTAATTATTAATTAAAAATGGTAAATCTCATTTTTTTGTGGTCCAGTTCAATTTTGGTTAATTCATTATAAAAATCTCAATTTTAGTACAATATCTTTTGATTTGTTTCAATTTTGATCCCAACATAAAAATTGACGAAAATCATTAACTGCCATTAAAAGAAGGCATGCGCCTATCACATGATGCGTGTTTGGGCATGGAATGACAGAAAAAATGGTGGAGGATAAAAAAATTGGGCTTCGTCCACCATTTTCTTTCTTCAAATCAACCCAAATTCAGCTTTATTTTTGAAAATACAGAGTCAACAAGTGATTTGACTTCTACAATTATAACTCTAATGTGTTATTGTGATAAGAAAGCATATTTAAGAACCTCATGGACGAGCTCCAATCCGAAAAGAAGATTTTATGGTTATAATAGTATTGCTAGAGGGTGTATTTTTTGTGTGTGTGAAGACCCACCAATGTGCACAAGGACGAAGAAAATCATATCTGGGCTTTTTCGCAAGTTGAACAAAATAGAAGAAGATATGTCTGAAATGAGTAAGAAAGAGGTGGATGAACCCTAATTTTTTATTTTCCTCTTTTTCTGTCATTCCATGTATTTATGTTCCTCCGAAATACATATCATGTCAGAGTCACGATGACTCCTATTAACGGCAATTAACAATTTTTATCAATTTTTTACATTAGGAACAAAAATTGAGATAAATCAAAAGGTATTATTGTGAAATTAAATTTTTTGTAATAATTAAAACCAAAATTGAACGGTCCCCAATATTTGGGAAAAAGAAAATGAGATTTACCCTAATTCGACAAACTTCAGCAGAACAAAACCCTCAAGTCTGTCGAGAAGGCGTTAGTCACGCCTCGGTCTCACTCTCACGACTCGCACGCCGCCGCCGCACGGCACGCCTCTAGGGTCTCGGGTTCGGGCAGACCCGCGCCAGACCCGCCCCGTTGCCATATCTAAACTGTCACATGAAACCCTCTTGTATGAAACAAACAAGCTGCAGGAGCGTTATCCATTCGCCTTCTCTGTCGCCGGTGATTCTTGGGTAATCGATGTCTTATTTTTATTTTGATTTTCAGCTAACTCAATGGTTTTGCAGTTATAAAGGCTGTCGTTGAATTCGTTTTCAGCTCATTTAGTGTATGAATATCTGTATGTTTTTTTTGTTTTTATTGTGTGGATTGTTTGACGAATTCCGATGATGAATGCCCATAATTGCAAGTGCCGTATGACACCTCGTTGAAGCAACGAGGTGTTTGATTTGATTTTTGCTCGGGTTTCTGAGGATTTGCGCTAATGTTGTTGTTTGGGTGTGAATTTTATTAGAGAAAGGCTGAATTTTTTTCAGATTTAATTTGAAGTAATTTATACCAAAGTGTACTTGACAAGTGATTCTGTGGTCTTTTCATGTTTTAGCAGTAACATTAAGATTTGGTTGGTCGGGTGAATGTATGAGTATGTGAATCATGTTTATTCTGTTGCTTCATTAACATTTGGGCTAATGCATGAAGGTGAAACACCATGGTAGGCTTTAAGAATAGATACCTGGTGATGGAGGTTTTTGTGGATCCTAATAAAGATTTTTCGCTGGATGAACCCGTTATAATCACCCAATTCAATTTATCTAAAGCCATCAAAGATAGCATTCTCACAAACTTTGGGGAATGTGGTCTAGCCTCGTCTACGAATTCGTTTCAAGGTGAGATTTCTTACATTATGTGCTTCTACCTCGTTATTTGTCAGTTTGGTGTTGCAAATAATATACTGGCATGCCATTCAGCTCATCATCTCTATCCCTGCATGTTTTGTGGTATTGCAGTGAAGTATGTGAATCCAATAACAAAAGTCTGCATTTTTAGAACTTCAAGAGAGGAGTATCAAAAAGTGTGGGCTGCGATTACCATGGTTAGGAGTATAGGAAACTGTCCTGTGGTTTTCAACCTTCTTGACCTTAGTGGTAAGTCATATAACTCCGTTGCTTCTTTTTCTTTGGTGTATTGGTTGGTCTGTTATAAGCTCTTTGAATCCAGGTTGTCCTTGTAAAATTGCAAGTTCCACATACTCTGGTTAATGTGATAGTTTTCGGTGTTGATGAGATCACTTTTTCAGCCTCAGTTTTTTCTCATGATGGTATCCATCCTATGGTAGTTTTACTAACCTGGCTAATAAGCGGGAAAAGGTTTTACTGCATGTCGTATGTCTCCTGTTAATTCCACGTTAGCAGAAGTTCACGTATTCCGTATTTGGATGTTCATATGATTTGGATTGTCTTTGTACCTAAAAAAATTACACACTGAGAGAAGTTTTTAACTCCTATATGCTGAAGGGAAAATACTTCTCATAATATCCTGAAAATCTGATGACCAACAAATTGGTCTGAGTGGTATGTCTTTGTGCGCAATATGCTACATTTACCTGCATTATATGTTTTCGAAGAGAAAAGAACCTTATCTTATCCAATTTAATCTCTGTTAGGAAGTATCAAGGCCTGCAAAAAAGCAGCTCTCAAGTGTGATGAGTCAAAGTTTGAACAGTACAAACTATCGGCTGGGGAACGCCTACCAGCTGATGCCGACCAGCGCATGCAAAATTGCCTCGAGAAGATCAAAGCCTTGGAGCACTAATACTAAGTGTACAGTTTGATAAATGGGAGGTTTAGCAATAGTATTTTTGCGTTACATTATTTACTCTTCTTTGAACATCTTCCTGCCACAATTCTTTGGTGTAGTGTTGATGTCCACCCTTTTGGCTGCGCTCATTGGGATTGATTTTGTAACCAATAGGAAAGACGAAAGGAATTTTTGCGGCATGTTTTTGCAGATGGAGAAACATACATACTTATGTTGCACAATCCAGAAGCCGATTATGACATCCTTAGCTGAATATAGAATGAAAAATTAGCGGCTTTTATAGATAAAATATAGTATAGTAACTTGGTTTATTGACAGGGCTTAAATTATTAGCGGTTCAGAAGGCCGGCCTGTATACAGTTGGACAGCCTGACCTTGTAATGACACTATGATCATCCCACAGACCATACTTGCCTGATTGCCTTTCTTACTGGACAATTAATGATAAAATCCCCTGTTATGCAATTACATTAATGGAACAGGAAGGAGGCTTTCACCAAACTGCAGGGCATGAAATTTGTAAGCCGTTATCTTACCAGGCACGTTGAGGACCAACGTGCACGTCGCTGACCAAACCTATCATGGCACTTCAACAACCATTGTGAATAAACCGCTGTCAGTTGGAGCACTGCTATTGATTTGTCTCCAAGTTCCGGCATTATCATAAAATGGTGCAAATGCTCATTTGACTCTTGGAGGTGGAAATAGAGTTTGCACATAAGGTAACTTTCCTATGACATTTTTATCAAGATCCAAGTGCATAATACGGGCAAAAGGATGATTTTCCATGAGAGAAGTGCGTTGTTATTATATAAACTGTAAATGGCTCTAAACAGAGTTTCCAAGATTGAGTCTTTGAGTCGATCTGACAATATCATAAAGCACTAGAAGGAGGCCTCTCAGCACCCCCTAACGTAGACAATCAATCTTGTAATGAGGTGATTTGAAGGATGAAATGCTAAGTTGAGCCCCAGAACATTTTCTGGTCATTATTCGTAAGACTGAATTTTTTTGATTGCTTAGTGGTGGGGTTGGTAAACATAGTAATCCTTCCGGGGATGATGCAACAGCAACCCATTGCAAGAAGTCAAGATTTTGCAACCCATTGCAGGCATCTGAGAAAGATTTCTATCAACATGCCGGTCGGTCATTCCAGGTGATCCTATTCCTGCCTGTAACTGAGGAAAAGCAAAAACTAAACTCATTTTGCAACGAATATCGTCCTAAACAAATGCCGCAATGTGTTCCAAAACAAGGTATTGTATAATGCTAGAATAAAGCAGACTACAGCTGAACTGAGATCATATAAGTAAGATTAAAGCTTAACGTCAACTGTCATCTTACATAACAAATAACAAGTCTGACTAACCTTGGATTCGATGCAACCAAAGGCCAAGCCTTTGTCATAATATAAGAATTGGGATAAAAATATGCATACTGCAAACAGCTCAGATGCTGATTATGGATGGTTCATTCAGATAAAGAGGTAAGGGTCGTCAATTTCAAGCAGGAGCTAGAGTCTCAATGAATTGAAAAGTGGACTGAGAAGCAAATTGAATACGATTCTCCTGGTGAAATGCCTCCTCTGTAAAATTGATAAGCTCTTTTACACTCTTGTCTTGTAAGTTGTAAGCCATAATCTTGCCCGGCTCATGAACAACTAACGTGATATCTTCTTCGCTGTCTCCCCTAATCATACTCAGTACGGATAGTGGCCCAGAAGCTCTTTCAAGATCAATATGATACCTTAATGACCACTGAGAATAATCACTTTGAAGTTCAAACACCATTATCGATTTCTCTTCCCGAAAATGTGTAATATAATGCAGATAGCCATTGGATTCTACATAGTGGTCGACAAAATTCTCTCTTCCGGTGTCCCCTGGAAGCATAACTCCTGGATGTTCTCTAATAGCTCTCACGTGAAGATCGAAAAAGATCCCACGCCAATGAATCCCGCCTTCCCAGTATATCCCATGATCAAAATGCACATACGGCGGAGCCAAAAATGGTTCTCCACAAAGCTCCCAAGTGCTAGTTTCCGACTCATACACCTCAATCTGACACCTACGCCACCGGCTCCGCCACAAACTAGATGATCTCCTTGTGGTAGCCCAGATGCAAATGATCTTATAATGAAGTGATTTTAGAGGATCAAATGCCAAGTTGAGACCCAAAATGCATCTGTACTTGTTGTCCTGGCGAAGTGGAATCCTTCTGGAAAGCTTAGTGGTGGGATTATAAAGATAGCAATCTTCCAGGGGATTCTCGTGAATACGGGATTGAAGCAAAAACAGACCATTTGAAAAGCTCCGGATTGTTGGTTCAATAAGAGTAGGACAGAAATGATATGGTACCCATTTTTCAGGATGTAGGTTGCATTGCAGGTAAAAATAGTCTGATGTTTCTGCAAGGCAGAGGAGGAGGGACGATTCTGGTGCCAAACAACGGTAGTGATGCAGAGTGTGTTGACGAGAAAAATGATCACTGGAGATTAAAGACAGCCACCTTTTGCATACCAGTTTGAATCTGACCAGGGATTTTGCTGGCAGCCAGAGGAAGATCTCTGTCAACAAATCGTTGCTGTCGGCGATCATCATCATCTGCAGAATAGTGGGATTATTTTGCAGTGCAATTGTAAACAGGGGATACCCTGTAATTGATGATTTTAACACAAAGGGGTTTAGAGAACTGATATATAGAGAACTTGCAAAGCAATTGATGAATATACAACAAACAAGATGAACCAACGGAGAAAGAAGACATGGATATAAGTCCATACGGGCATATGGTCAACAAGAATTTCACTTCACAGGCAGCCACTCATTGTGCTTAAATATAATTTCCTGAACTAAATGAATCAAGAAAAACGTGGAAATAAATTATGGAATAATTTCTGATTTGATATAGAAGTTGACAACAGAAACCCATCAGATATGTTTGGTATTCCCCAGTCAAAATATGTTGAAAAGAACAACAATTTCACATTTTAAATTGTAGCTAAGGCCGTCGGTGAGTGAAATATTCTGATCATCAACAATAAAAGTTAGATGGAAAAGTAAGTAAAACTTAAAAAGAATTAACGAAATATTCTAATCAACAACTGAAAATGTAAAAAAGCAAAAGAAGAAAGGCTCTATCTATCTGAGTCAAAACTGAAAACACCAGAATACAGTCGCACATAGTAATAGATCTGAAACACCACAATTACGCATAAAGGATTGCACACACACACCCGAATCGTGCAACACTATATGTCTAACAAATGTATGAGATAACACAACATAGCGATACAGATGAGGCGTATGAATAAGTGTAAGTAACATACAGCCGTCGCCGGCGAAAATAAACACCGTTGAGTCGATTAAAGTTTGCCGTGAGATGCCTCCAGTCCAGTTCTGGCCGATCGGCGGCCGCCGCCGCCAGTAACTAAGAATTCAAAGCCAAAAGCGAGAAAATGCAGCAGGGCTTGAATTCTAGTGAAAGATGAATGGCTTGAAATTTATGATTGATAAATCTTCCTAAGCCGCAAAGAATATTGAGGGCCGTACTCTCGAGATATTTTGAAGAACAGCTCTTTCATTATAAGTAGTAATCCGAAATGTGCTGTAAAGTTGACTTCTTCCTCAATTATCACGTTTCATAGTTTGGCTTTAAATAAATAAAATAAAATCATAGTTCGTTAGATTTATTTATGGGGTCAATTACAATTTACAACGAATTCTCCCGTGATTTTTGATATAATTATTGATATTTTTTTATTTTTTTAAAAAATATAAATATATTTTCTGAAGTTTATAATCGTCTAATAAATAATTTATTTCCATCTATTTTATAGGTGAACTGACCAAAATGTCTTTATACAAATTGAATTATTTTTTAAAAATAATTTTAAAATTTTTCGGACTAAATAAACAGAGAAGCATAATGTAATTTGACTCGGCTGATATTTCTATAATTTAAAAAAAAATCAAGGGCAAAATAAATAATTACAGGCCTTTGGTTAAACATTACAAATTTTAGAGGTGTATTTGTAATTTTTAAAAAATGAGGGAATATTCATAATTATACCAAATCTCGTAGAGGTCATTGTAATTCACCCTTAAAGTAATAAAAGAATAAAGATTATTTTTTGGAAATATTTTTTTTTTTTAAATTAACAGGAAATGATATATGTAGATGAAGTTATGTGCTTTATGGAAACTAGTCCTCAAAATTTACTATATAAATATATTTTAAAGAGTTTTTAACATGTGATACTAATTTACATATAAAATCCCTATATATGAACTTATAAAACAAAATAATTAATAATAAAAATATATTAAAAATAAAGAAAAGGTTTTCATACCTTGAATACTTGAAAATTCTCTTTGGTTGTATACATGGAAAAATATCGAAATCAATGCAGTCAGTTTATTATTGCAATCGATTAATGCACAAAAATTGACATTCCATCAATAATAAATATGTTAAAATTACATAAATTTAATTAAATCAAGCTATTAAAATGATATGACTACATATAAATCTGGCTGAAATGGCAAGAAAATAATGCCAATACCACCTTCATTTCCCTCCGATAAGTATGGTGGTTTTCTAACCATCAAAACTACATTTGACCACACATAAGTGGTTTTTAATCCCACAATTAACGGTTGAAACGGCATCGGGACTAAAGGCATGGTGTGGTAGGTGTCAATTGTCAGCAGGTTTTCCCGAAAAGTTTGATCCTTTATTTTAATTAACTCACGAGGAAATAAAATAAAGGGATACGTAATACCTTGTGAACTTGCATTATTGAGTTAATAAAACTATCAGGTTTGACAATTTTGCTGAATTTAGAGCGTTATAATTGAGCTCAACTAGGGTTGTAAACGAGAGGAACTCGACTCGGGTTTGGCAAAAAATTTAGGCTCGACCTCGAGCTTATTCAAAATTTTTTAATTAATAATTAAAATTAAAATTAAAATAATAATTATTTTAACATATTTTGTAATATGTTATTAAAACATATTATAAATTAAAATATATTATAAATATTCTTTTATTAACTTGATGTACTATTACAGGTGTAGTTAAATGTATAAAAATATTAAAAAATAGAAAAAAGTTCGTGAGTTAGCTCACGAGCTTGCGAACAACAATATGTAGGCTCCAACTCGGCTCTTCAAGGAGCTTGAGCTTGAGTTGAGATTAGGTCGAGCCAGCCGCGAGCTTTCGAACTCGGCTCATCAAGAAGCTCGAGCTTGAATTGAGCTTTGGTCGGGCTACCTCGCCAAGCTCGCGAGTTGGCTTGACTCATCTGCCACCCCTACTCTGTCTTAAGGCATCCTTCATCATCATCCTCATATTATTATTATTATTATTATTAAAACCCACCAATTTTATATAACTTGTTGTAGTTCTCCACTTTTTCTTGGTGGACAACATACTCATCATCATTCATGTTAGTATCATCGATCTTGCTCGGGTTTTCTCAGTGAGAATATAAGAAACCTTGAGAAGACTTAGGTAAAAAAAATCTTTAACCTTCCATCTCTTGAAATGGGTACTATTGAACCGAAAGGGCTTATTGAGATCTCCCACATCGACATCCACTGATTTTTCAATTGTAGCCATTTGAATCTCCTTAAAATTGTTGTAGAAGTATCAATTACAATTGAAACAAAATACAAAACATTTCCAGGCTGAGGCACATGCATATATCTCGTTCTCTTTAAGGAGATTCAAGCCCACTGCAGTAAGAAATTATCACTGGTCCAACAGTATCACTCTTGACTTGTCCCCTCCAGGATACAACAGCCCGATAGAAGCCTTGCTTATCGGATTAGAACTAGCTGCACATCGTATGACTCTAACACACTCTGGACAAGTTGTAGAGTCCAAAACTCCACCAAAACTAACACATTCCTTCAACGAGTATAACTCTCTCTTATAGGACAATTGCATGTACAAATATTGTATATATGAACAAGGTAGAATGTGTGCCATTTTTATAGGTGGAGAAATCATCCACTATTTTAATGAGAATTAGTGGACAATAATGTTATAGATTACAAGAGATAGTGGGAATAAAGGCTTAATTGCATAAAACTCCCCTATGTTTTAAAAACTCGGCTAAAAAATCCTTTGTGTTTTAAAAATAGGCGAAAACCCCCCTTCTATTTTATTAAATATAGCTCAATCGCCCATTTCCGTCAAATTGACTTAACGGCGTCAATTTTTTTTTCGTTTGACCGTTATGCCCGTTTTTATTATTTATTACTTGTTTATTTATGACCATTGGATCTTATTTGAGTATATAATAACCATCAGATCTAAGCAATTAATCTCAATCATTAGATCGTTGAAAAATGAACGGTCTGGATTCAACAAATTTGAATTTATACTATATATAAATAATTAGAAATTATAAAAAAACAAAATTATTATTTATATATAAAATTTTAAAAAAAAAAGAAAAAAGAAAAGAAAACCCTACTCCCCCATCCCCCCGCCGCCGCCTACCCCCTCCCCAGCCCCCACCCCCCTGTCCCCCCTAAGTCTGGCGACGTCGTCGTCGCCCAGTCAAGCTGGTTTGGGCGACAGAGACGCCGTCGCCCAGACCAGCTATGGGCAACGGGCCCTTCTGATGCCGTCGCCCAAACCAGTGCTGTTGCCCGTTCTGTGTGGGGGGGATGGAGACGCCGTCGCCCCTCTGTGCGGGGGCGATGGCCGCCGCCCCCCAGTTTTTTTCTTTTTAAATTCTTTTAATTAATTTAATTATATTTATTAAATATATTTTTTAATTAATTAAGAGTAATTTCAAATAATTATAATAGTTATTAGATATTAAATTAATCATTTTGTATATTTTCAATATAATTTTTAAAAATATTTAAATTAATTTATAAATTTAACATTTATATTTATATAGATATCTCAATTTGAAAAATAATATTTAATATAATTTTTCTATTTTTTTGGTATTTTGATACTAATATAAATATATTTAAAAACAAAAACTATTGATAATTTTTTAGAAAGAAGAAACAAAAAGAAATGCTTAAAAAAGTCAATTTGGACCATGGTAATTTTAGATACAATATAGGGGTATTTTAGTCAATTAAAGACCAAAAAAGGGTCAAAATGCGCAAAAAATCAAGCATAATCGCACTTCAGGCCCGTGCACCCCACCCTCCGTTAGTTTCTAACGAAAGGGGGGGTTTTGTGCTGCATTTATTAAAACACAGGGGGGCTTTTTGCCTATTTACAAAACACAAGGGGGTTTTTAGCTATTTCGCGAAACTACAGGGGGGTAAATTGGAGTTTAGTCGGGAATAAATGGCTAGAAAGTAGTTATAAAGTAGTATGAATATGGTGTAGTAGTGGGATGATATAATCAAGAAGAAATATTACAAATATTATGGCCATAAACATCCACCAACACCACTAACCTCAACATCAATGGATAGAACATGAAAGGGCACATGTTATAGTTTCAATATTTAAATGCAAGCAATATATGCAATATCCATTAGACTTTGGTCCTAATTTTTATATTTTTAATATTGAAAATGACTCTCTTACTTTGAAAGAAGTTTTTTCATCACCTGATGCTATTTTTTGGAAAGAGGCTGTGATGATGAGATGGAGTCTCTAATTTCTAATAAAACTTGGAAATTAGTTGATTTACACCGGGTTGTAAGACGATTGGGTGCAAATGGGTCCTCAGAGAAAAGTTAAAATCGGATGGTTCAATTGACACATTTAAAGCTAGACTAGTTGCTAAAGGTTTCAAGCAACTTGAAGGTCTAGAGTTTTTTTTATACATATTCTCCGGTAACACGAGTTACATCCATTACACTTTTAATTGCTATTGTTGCAATATTTGATTTGCATATCCATCAAATGGATGTAAAAACTGCATTTTTGAATGGGGACTTAAATGAAGAAATTTATATAGACCAACCTTAGGGTTTTGCAGAAGTAGGCCAAGAAAGCAAGGTGTGTAAATTAACTAAATACCTATATGGCTTGAAACAGGCACCAAAGCAATGGCATGAAAAATTTGATTCCTGCATAATTGAGAATTATTTTAAACCAAATGAGTGTGACAAGTGCATTTATCATAAGTCTTGGAATAATTCACATGTGATTGTATTGTTTGCCTCGATGTGGATGATTTGTTGATCTTTGCATCTACTTTGCATGTTATTAAAGAGACAAAAAATGTGCTTAGTAGTCAGTTTGATATGAAGGATCTTGGTGAGGCAAACTTTATTTTCGACATGAAAATTACCAAAACCTGTGATGGTATTTTCCTTGATTAGTCGCATTATATTGATAAAATATTGAGAAAATACAGTTTTATTGATTGTAAGCATGTTACAATTCCTTTTGATCCGAGTGTTCACTTATTTCCTGTTAAAAATGATGATGATGTGATAAATCAAAAGGAGTATGCAAGCTTAATTGGAAGCTTGAGATATGTGACTGATTGCACTCGGCCTGATATGGCCTATGCTATAGGAGTACTTAGCAGGTTTACAAGCAAACCAAGTATTGAACATTGGAATGCCATAACAAGAGTTATGCGATATTTACTTGGTACAAAAAATTGTGGCTTGTTTTATAGAAAATATCCTAAGTACTTGAAGGCTTTTCTGATGCAGATTGGAACACCTTATCAGGTGATTTGTGTTCTACCACTGGGTATGTTTTTATTTTGGGTGGTGGTGCTATTTGTTGGAAGTCTAAAAAGCAAACAATTATTGCTAACTCTACCATGGAGGCTGAGCTAATTGCTTTAGCTTCGGCTAGTGAGGAAGCAAATTGATTGAGAGATTTACTATTTCAAATACCTTACTTTGAAAAATCAATTGCTCCAAATTTAATTCATTATGATAGCACCGCTGCAATTGGTAGAGTACAAAATCGTTACTATAACAGTAAATCCAAACCTATAAGAAGAAAACACAGTACTGTGAGATCATATTTGATAAGTGGTAATATCAATGTTGATTATGTTAAATCTTGTGATAATCTTGCAGATCCATTAACCAAGGCCCTGGGAAGAGAAAGGGTTTGGAACACATCGAGGAGGATGGGGTTAAAGCCCATACAATCATAAGTCATGTATGAGGAAATCCAACCTGGGGACTAGAGATCCTATAACCAGGTTCAATGCGAAAAATGAATCATATGACGACTTGTTTTGAAATGCACTATTTTATTTTTTTTCATCCCTATAATGTGGGTGCATTTATCCTGTAACAATTTGTGGAGGTTGAGTTTATTAACTCTTAATGAAAGTCTGTAGCTCGAATGAGTGGGGTGTCAGAGTTACTGGAGCACCCTTGACAGATTTCACCTATATGAGTGTGGAAGTAGGCCTACTCTAAAAAATACTCATGAAAGCCGAGATGGCACAAGGCCGTAATGTGCTGGCTATTAAAGTTCATATTAACACCTTGATTGTTATGTGTGTGCAATGATACTTTATTTCCCTTAAGCAGTCATAGTTCAAGTCTGAGACCACTACTGACTCTGGAGTAGAGGTTACTGTTTCACTAAGTGGAAGTTTAATGCAGATCACACCTTCATTATGCATAATAGTCTCTCTTTAACTAGTACACTCTCTTTAATTTCTATATTAAAATGAGGCCGGGAATGTTGGTATATATATTGCATATATTGCTTGCATTTCAATATTGATATTATAACATGTACCCTTTCACGTTCTATCATTGATGTTGAGGTTAGTGGTGTTGGTGGATGTTTATGGTAATATTTATAATATTTCTTCTTGATTGCATCATCCCACTACTATGCTATATTCATACTACTTTATACTTACTTTCTAGCCATTTATCCCCACTATATCTTGTAATCTATAACATTATTGTCCACTAATTCACATTAAAATAGTGGATCATTTCTACACCTATAAAGTGGCACACATTCTACCTTGTTCATAAACATGCACATATACAATATTTTTACATGCAATTTTCTTATAAGAGAGAGTTATACTAGTTGAAAGAAGATGTTCTTTTAATTTTTGGTGGAGTTTTGGACTCTACAACTTGTCTGGAATAGGCCTGTCAATGGGCCAAATATGCCTAGGCCCAAACCCAGACCCATTAAATTAAAATGATTGGGTCTGGGTCGGGTATATACCCATTCCTAGCCAATTTTACCCAGACCCTATCATTCTTCTCAATTTTCTCTACAAGCAATACCACACTCCTCTCTATACTCTCCATCACATCCGCCAAATCCGCCTCCCAGGCCCGCCGCCCCACGCCATGTCTGCCGCCCACGCCACGCCCCGCCACCCTACGCCATGTATGCCGCCCACGCCACGCCCTGCCCCGCCACCCTACGCCATGTTTGCCGCCCACGCCACGCCCCGCCGCCCTACGCCCAGATCTGAGCGCCGCCCCATGCCATGTGGCCATGTCGGCCCTTACACCCAGATCTACAACAATCCGCCGTTTACAACAATCTGCCCAACTTTTCAACTTACAGCTTTCCAACTACTTCATTTTCTCCAGTTCCAGCGACGTCGTCGGCTACATTTAGACACAAACACAAAGACTAGAATATTTCACATTCGGGTTCCAATGTATGTCATTTCTAAGTATTTTCTAGTCAATGTTTCTCCAGGTGGTTGGTTTCAATTTGTTTCTAATAGAATGAGTTTTTGGGTTCATGCACTTTGATGTCTGTATATCATCATATGGGAATTTTGGCATGTATCTTCACTCTAGTATGATATAAGCAATAAGTATATGAACCATTTGTTTTTAAGTATAAGACAAAGGTATTTTTTAATAGGTTTATGCTGATTTATTGTTATTAGGACACTCGAATGTGTAGCTATTTCATTATCATCTTTACAATGGTTAGGTTCGACCAAAATCAGAAAGTGTTATTCTGTGTTCTGTGTTCAAAATCAGAAAGTGTTGTTGTTGCCTAAGAAAAAAATGGAAAAGGTCGGGTCCGGTCGGGTAATCCTGGGTCTAGCAAATTAGATTCGGGTCTTGGACTCATTGGGTCCTAGACCCATTGGGTCCGGGCCTATACACTAATTGTTAGTTTGGGTATTCTTAGGGTCTAGGCCTGGGTAGGGCAAAACCCTACCAATTGACAGGTCTAGTCCGGAGTGTGTTAGAGTCATACGATATTGTCAAGCTGTTCTATCCTGGAGGGGACAAGTCAAGAACGATACTGCTGGACCAGTGATAATCTCTTACTATAGTGGGCTTGAATCTCCTTAAAGAGAGCGAGATATCCGCGCCTCAACCTGAAGATATTTTGTATTTTGTTTCAATTGTAATTGTTAATTCTACAACATAACTCACTGCAACATCTTGGACAAAATAAAAGTAGGTGACTTGACTCGTAAAACATTGACTTAAATGAGATTTTTCTGTTTTATACGGATAATTATATTTCCCTGAAGTTTGGTATAATTATATGCAAACTCCATGTGATTTGAAAAGTTACATCTAACACCCCTAAGATTTATTTATGTCTAATAAATAGATCATTCCGTTAGTCAAAATTCGCTAAATTTATTTATTAACAAAAAAAAAAAGAATGAAAATTGATATTTATCCTCAATTCACTTATTGCAGGTCAAACAATTTTTTCTTCTGACTAAACTACCCTTGTGATGGTGAAGATATACCTCCTCATATGCATTAATATGTGAAGATGTATAAAGATAATTTGATCATTAAAAGATTTTTATCCATTTTTTTTGTTAATATCAATAAGTTCATTAAATTTTAAATAACGGGAGGACTTATTTGTTGGATGAAAGCAAACCTCAGGAGTACTAAATATAATTTTTTAAACCACAGCAAATCTACGTATAATTACACTAAACCTCAAGAAGAGGAGTGTAATTATCCTCTTTTTATAATTACAGTAATTATATGATTACTTCAATATTTTAATAAACTAAGTAATACATTAGTTCAACCGACAAATCAAATATAATAAAGAACAATGAACCAATTAATTACAATAAATTTATATATAAATTACGACAAATATCCACAAAAACAACACCTAAACAGATGGCATGTGATTTAGACTGCAAGAAAGTAGCAATCCAAACAGTCAACCAGTTGTTGTATTTTATATTAAAAACTAGCTGTAAAACAATCAGTTACAAAGTTACAATCTAAACTCAGAGCTATAAATTACAGCAACACAGGGGGAGAAAATTATACAAGCAGTCAAGAGAGAGGCGTCTGTATATATGTATGTATATGCATTTGGGTTGATGCAACAAACACTGCATTGAGATGGTCCCATGATGAGTTCCAGCCGCCAATGTCTTATGCTGCCTCCAAAGTCTTTAATGGTAAACAACAACAAACTCAGTTGAATATGTCATCATCATCACTAAGGGAAAGATCCCAGATACTAGGGAGAGAGAGAGAGAGAGGGGAGAGAGATTATGTTATTCACGAGGGCGGGCGAGCCAGAGAGAGCTAAGGGCTCGAAGGCGAGAGAAGTAGTCGCTGATTGCAAGAAGAGCACGGGCTGATTGGCGGGTGGTTAGTATGCGGTGCATCTGTTGGAGAGTCTGCTGCCGCAAATTATCAGCCTGAAAATGGAGGGTAGTGGTTATTATCTTCACAAGTAGCGACTATAGTTCGAGAACAATCTATGCAATCGAGCAGTAGTAGGTACCTGACGAATGAAGCCCTCGAGCGTTCCCAACTTCCCCATTGCCATTGCCATTTGACCCATATAGTTGGCAACATTTCCGGATGAAGTTGACGGACCGAGAGAACCAGCTAACGTCTCAGCCAAGGACTGTTGCAAAGCTTCCATTCCCTGCGACAAGGCGTCTTCTGCCTGTTGAGATGACTGTTGCAAGTTGTTGATGGCCAACAACTGCTGCTCGGTCAATGGCTCTAACTGATTTACAAGGAGCTGCAACCAGTAATGTCCAAACATTAAATGAAAACGGCCCTCAGATAATGGCCAATCTCAAGCTTTATGGACTCGGAATACACGAATGACATTTCATATGAAACTATATAGGCCATTTAGATCTCCCTGCATGCGGAGTCGTTTTCTTCCTTGTGGGTGGAAGTAAGGATAAAAGATAGAATTGTATGGCAGAAAGTTAAACAGGAAGAGTTTTTTTTTTATCTTGAAGTGGGTCAGAACCCTTTATCTGGCTCATTTGCTGCCTTAATGTAAACCAAATCGTACCGCAACGAGAAAAAGAATATAAACGGACTAGCTACTTTGCTATTCCACTATATTAAGAGTAGTTTACTGTTTTTACCAAGTGATATCTCTTGTTATTATCCTCTAACAATTCAGGCGTTGTAGGAGTAAGGTGTATTTGCCTTTTGTTTTGCTCGTCTATGACTTCCTCTTAGATCAAGTATCAGAAAAGATTCAAACAGAGAGTTTTTGCACCAAAACAATAATACCGCCTTGGTATTTACAAGGGAAAAAATCTACATTAATTCCTGTTTAACGAGGATCCTGGATGAAACGATGGAGTACAGATGTGGAAAAAGTTTCACATAATAGATGTGAGTTACCTTAAGAAGTTCAGATGAGCGAAACCCACCAAGCCAGAGGAAGCATCTTTCGGCAGGCGTTTTCCACATGCCTGACAAAATGTGAAAGACGTCAGCCTTTGCAGCATCCCCTTTTATCCTAAAAATGTCATCGTAATGTGCCACAATGCCCTCCACAATTATGCGAAGTTCACCATCGCCAGCATGTGAATTGACAGCACCTCTGAGCTCATTAATCCGCCGGTTGTGCTCCTCTAGCCACCGTGCATATTCAACATCAAAGGCCAATGCACCTAGAAATATGGGATTTACCAGTCGATATTTTCATGCAAGTCAAGGCGCTGAAACAGAATTTTTCGTCAAAAGTACACTTAAGTTTCAAGTTGCCCAAAAACAATCTTGTTAGCTAATGGAAAAGCACCCTAATTGCCAACAAGTTTGCACTGAGCCACAGGCCAAGAACCAAACATACAAAATCCAAAACCCATTTAAAAGAGGGAAATGGTGCCTCAAACCAAGACAGTTTTATTCCTAAATCTTGTCAGTTTAATTCCCACCATGTTGTACAGTAGGTGAGTCGAGCATAATTAACCATGATACTTCTTCTCATCTTTCCCAATTCAAATCTATTTCTTGAAAACCTCCTTGTGGCTGAGCTCTTCATGGAAAAGATAAAGTAAGATCACCGGCATGCAACTTGCACTAGTGATTTTGGCTCACCAAGAAATAGCTGGAGACTTCACAATCCACACTATAAGTATGGGAGCTTAAGTAGATGTTCATTTTTGCATTAAATTTCTTATTATGGATTAAAAAGCCACAGGTTTAGTTTCTTTCATGTCATTTAAATTGTATCTCCCCCTCCCAGTGGCTTATGTTTTACTTATTACAACTAGACGAACAATACTATGATGAACTGTTTGCTGGGGGTTCAGAGAACTTTGCCCCACTCACTATTTTAACCTATGAAAAACTACAATCTCATCACATATTCTCGACCTTTCTTTCCAATGAGATTCATGGATGCAGGATGAAGTCAGGTCATGTTCAAACATAAAGCTAAGTAGAAGCAAACCCATAGAGCTTCTGTAGTCCACCAAAATTTTCGCATTCCATTAGGTTAAGCTTAAAAAAGAATGAAACTTGATATACGCTGTTTGCCAGCACCTTTCAGTTTTGGCATTTGAATTTACTTCACCTCCTAAAAGCCAGTAGCTCTTCCCACATTCTTAATCTTCCAACTTTTGGCAATCTCAATTAATTTCCGCTTTGTTTTAATTATTACAGCAGATGTGTAGTCACAACCATTTAAAATATAAAGAGCTATAACTCTCTTCTTCTTCTTCAGCAATAGAAACCAAAACTTGATAGTAGAAAGCACAAATCTGCTACGACGGATAAAAAACTTAATTACATGAGAACCAGAATCAGGTAGTTAAAGTAAGATATCATACCATTTCCTCCAACTGATTGAGATTGATCTCCTGAACTTGAAATAAATATTCCCTTCAGCAAAGAAAAATTCATTCACTAAACAAACTTTAACAGGAACTGCATATTTGTAATATAGTGTTGATAAGAACACGGCGTAGAACCTGCTGTCTAGCTCGTTGGAGCTCTTGCTCAAGTTGTGTCAATTTCATTCTGCTGCTTTCTAGCTGTTGAACATAGGCCTAGACCCAAATATAGGTAGAAAAAAGTAAGTTAACTATATCTTTGGCGCTTGGAATACAACAATATATTAGAATGAGACTCCCGAGAATGATACAGGAACAAACAAATGTAACTCTGAACCACATAAAATCTTTTTCTCTCTTGGTGCTACTACAACCAGAACTCATTAATGAACAAAGATCAACCTAGGAAAATATAGGCTTATGCAGGCAGTAAAGGAATCAGTAGTAAAATCTAACGTGTTAGCCTTGTCCTCTATGATAAGAAGATTTGTTGTTATGCTCCCATCAAATCTGCCAAATAAGGGTTGTGCCTTAGTAAGTTTGCTGCTCAAACCAAACCGAATTCTGGAATTAAGTTACGTGGTGTCGGTTTACTTCATGATAAAAAGCTTATTGTTTTGGAAACATTGAACAAATTAACAACTTATTTTGATAGTGCAAACCCACTCTGCCCATCGAGTACAACCCATATGTACTTTCCAGTGTTCTTTCTCTAGCAAATCAATATTGTAATCAATGTTGTAAACAATAATTATTTTTGGCCCATGGCAGCACCAGCAGTCACAGCGGCTATGAGAGATATGTTGTGGGTGGGACCCATGGTGGGGCTGAGGGTTGGTGGTGGCTGGGTTGGGAAATTTGGTGGTTGGCTTGGCAGTCCCAGGCGGTCAAAAGAAAAAAAGTTGCGCTGAGGACCGGTTGGTGGGTTATAGAATCTTTTATGATGTAAAATACTCATCTCAATATGCAAATACATTAACCCATCTCAAGTCCATCCCTCGGCCACTAACATATAAAACCAACAAATACCATGTGCTGATGTGCTAGAAAACCAAACATCTACAACCGTGTCACCTACCAAACCAAAAGACCAGCTCTTAGCTTCATATCATAGATGAAATGACTAAGATTCTAGATATTTCTACAGATCTTAAGCTGGATTATCGGACCAACATTCATTATCAAAACTTAAATTGTTATACGAGCGAAAATCATCTCTATTTGGATAGACTATCCACAATTCTATTGCATATTAATTCAAATTGTGAAAGCTACCTAGGGGCACAACTAAATATCGGTGCACATCAAGTAATAGTGAATATCACTTGACACAAAAGAATGCTGATAACTAGTGGATACAACGAGAAACATACTTTTTTTCTCAAGCGGCTTTTTCTTGCAGCTTCACGATTTTGAGCAAGCCTACGGAGAGTCTGCAGGAGGTCGTTTAAATCATACACCAGTATTACAACAAAAAAAATTCATTCATATGCAACTGTGAGTTCAATAACCTTTTGATCTCTGGACTTATCACTACCATCGGAAGCAACTGTACCCTGTAATTGATTCTGAAACTGCAAATTGAACAGATGCCATCATTAAGTTAATCACCAACACCAAGCACAGAATTTTTATCTGCTTGAACAGAGGTAGCACTCGGCAAAATTGTGCAGAAATTAAAAAAGCAGGCATCTTGTGTCAAATCAAAATATGTGACCATGTGTACATAAAAGAAAATACTGCATATTGTATCATATACATACTCCCGGAAAAAAGAAAAACGAAAAGATTTCAGCATATTGTATCATTTTGAACCTTACCCTCAAATTCTTTTCTTCCGTGTCCGCATCAGTAGAAGTATCTGTCCTAGGGCTGGCATCTGCCATTTCGGACACTCCGGAATCTCCAAAACTAATTGCTTCAAACTATAACAATTACATGCATTTACTCTTCTAATAAAGGGAGGCAATCAGATTCCAATGTCACTGAAAAGGGATCCAAACTGCTAGAAACTAGTCTGCCAAAAAAGAAAAAAGGCATCAATTCAACCCCTGATCAAAAAGATATACCTTGGTTATATTTCATCTCTTCAACAAGTTTCGTAATGAGCACAACCGATGGAGAGAATAACCTATGATTAGCTTTTCGAAAAATTTCCAAACGAACAATTTCAACGAAATATTTCAATTTCTTAATGACTGAATAAGCAACCTTTTCCAGAATGAACAGTTCTAGAGAAAATTACAGACATCATAGCACAAGTATGAAAGGATGAAGCATTATTCGAGCGCTTAAACTGAGTTCAAGTACAGCCCTCGTTGACATCTAGTATTTGTTGATTGCTTTTGCCAATAAACATTTATCCTTCATCAAGCCAAAATCAACTCTGAATACCTCAGCTGCTAAACCATACAATCCACCATCTTGTTGTCAACCAAGAACCACAGAAACCCAAATTTTCAACTTAGTCTTAAGTTAATTACAATTTCTTGCATCTCTACACTATTCCACCACTGGCGAATAGAAACTTCAAAGATAACAATTGAAAGAATCAATACATACACACAGACACGTAAAAAACACGCCAAAAAAGAGATGAATTACTAGATCTCTCTCGACATTCACATTTCCATCTTCTTCCAAACACATAACAAACGAGCTTAATCTAAATTCACTTCTTTTTTTTTTTCACTTGCAAATCATTTCCGTTCAGAAAACAGAACACACTAATCGAATCCCAGAACGCCGAAAAATTCAAACTTTACCTCTCTTTCTCATATGGGTCCCCGAAATTCCAAGTCTTTCTGATAAATCCTCGGGAAAAAAGAAAAGAGGGAGAATGAGATGAAGAGAAGTCGAAGTGCAGTTGAGAGAGAAATTCAGCACCCGCTTTTGACTTTGCGTCTATTTTCCTTTGTCGACTTCTCTTTTTATTTGGGGTTGGAAGTTTCCAAGAGGCTTCCCATGGTTTTTACGCTAAAAAGGCAAGAACGAGAGAGAGAGAGAGAGAGAGAGAGAGAGAGAGAGATTAGTACCTGGTCGTCTGAAAGCTCGCGAGCAGAAAGCAATCTAGTGAGAAATAGTTCAATTTGTTCTTCAATGTAGTATTAAATTCTTGGCCTTTTTTTCCTTTTCTTTTTTGTTTTTTCAGTTTCAAAAGATTCAAAGGAACTATTTTTCTCATAATTTCAATGGTCTTAAGGGTACAATTTCTAGCAAACAAATTCAAATCAATTTGCTTCTGGACAATGAATACCGGAGGCTGAGCTTAATTACATTCAGACATATGATTTCTTACATTGTTGTAGTAAATGAAATTAAATACAAACATTTCTTTACAGTTGAAAGAAAAATGACCATATTTTCTTGGCTCATTGAATTTGCAAATTATACAAGAATTTGATCCTCAAAATCTTGAAAGTCAAGCTTAGTAATTGACTAAAGTTGATTCAAAATCAGTGAGTCAAGATTAGGCATACTTAATCCAACATGGATGGTCTAATGATTCCTTAATAGGAAAAGAAAATACAGAAAAACCAAGAACAATATTCCATTAAGGTACAATTGTCATCAGACTGATGATATAACATCAAACAATTTGCAGATTGTACTTAGCCATTTTGCTTTCCCTTTTAGGGAATTCCAGAGTGGTGCCAGTTATTACATTACCTATACTCAGACCAAGATTTGGTACAAGGTTGGTTGAGGATTTTAAGACATGGCACATAATAATACTCCCTCATTTATAATCCTAGTCACATCCGTTACGAGGTTGTTTGATGCTGCAAATCATTTAAAACAATGGCGGGCCGGTTCTAGGTCGGGCTTTTCTGGACTGGTCCATGATGGTTCTGACTCAGGCCGACTCAATGTGCACCTTGATTTGGGCATTGCATAATGTCCGACTAGTATAAATAATGGAAGACGGGTGCGAAAACAAACAACCACGGTACACAGAAACTATTGAACTAAACTTGCAATGTTCGGAGAAACATGACAAGGAACAGCATTGTAACCAAACCAAGAGAACTGTGCTCTTTGATTACTGAAACAGCTTATAAACAAGATACTTAATGAACATGGCAAACCTATGAAATCTTACTGTAGAAGCTAAGACAAGACTGAAACAAGAGATGGTAAATAACGGAAAAACGAGGAAGAAGAACAATCATAAACCTTTATAAGTTACACTTGACCATACTGTCCGATGCTAGCACACTCTACTACAGCAAACTCGTCATAAGGAACGTGTATCGCCCGTTTCAGTGATGCAAGATAGATACTTACGGTAATTCTATTGATCACCAAAATGCTTAGAAAGACAGTCGTTACTTGCTACATATTATCATTATTACTCCCTGAAATCATATACAGTAGATGGGAATACAGGTATCTATAGGTCTGTTTTATTTTCCCGGCTTTTGACATTTCTTTCTTTGCAGAGCTCCGACGCTTCTCTCAAGAGGCACACTCAGGCAAACTCATCACTTTCAAAATCTGATTTCATGAACTGAAACAAATCACTTGCCGCTCGATGAATTTGGCCCCAGTTGCCTTTAGCCATTGGATGAACTCTTGAAAATTGGAATAGTTGCATCTGAGATGATCAAAATGAAGAAAGTAAGAGAAACTGCATTGATTTTGAAATTCTGAAATACTTAAATAGTAACTGCTAACTCCTACTCCTGTTAGTGAAAACAAGCTTGGAACTGGATATGCAAATTATTAAACAACAGAAAAAGAAAAAGGAAAGCGAAAAGGAATGTAATTGTAGAAAATCAGAATCAACAATTGTTTCGAACACTGGATCCTAGCTCGGAAGAAAGTCCAGAAAAGATTTGATACCTGATTCATCGGTGAAAGATTTAACCCGTGTGTCGCATTCATTCTTGGTCGACTTTATACGTTATCTAGCCTGTCGTACCAGGCTAGAAATAGAGGCCTTTCCGGAGACAGTCGATGCAGAATTTCCACTTGTAAGAGGCATTGATACCTTTGTCGGATGCACAGTGTTTCAGATGCCGCTATATATTGAGAATCACTTGAATGAAACTCCAGGACTGAAATTGAAAAATGGTCCAGGTAAGATAAAGTTTGAGTCATGTTACTGCTGTGCTGAACTGGAGATCATCTACTGAGAAAAGTTTGATACATAAAAGCAACGAAACCAGGCCGTTCTTCACCGGAGATACATACAAACTCCATTACTCAGCTGAACGTTTCTGGAGTGATCTTCCAAACAATTAGGTGCACATGAGGAATGGCTACTTAAAATCGACTAGAATTAACAACAAGATAGCAACAACGGACCATTCTAATCATGGTAATGAACCGTTCTTTTCTTTCCATGCAGCGACACGTACGACAAGTTACCATAAGTCATAGACATCAATGATTAATAGTGCAACAACTTCATCACAGTGGTATATGTAATGGCATTTGGGTCATGACCTGATTCCCTAAGCTCCTCAAAGAGCCTCATCATCATGCCCTTCCACATTCCTGACGCTGCAAATTCCTAAATAACATTAGAGCATTGTCAATGTATGCATTCTTGCAAAGTCCACTAATCAAAATGTTAAATGTCGCTTGACAAGGAGAAATATTCTTTAGAAGAATGTCATGAAAAATCTTGTATGCCTCATCAGGCTTTCCCAATTTGAAAAGCAGTGCATCAATGTATAATTAACTCCATACATCAGGAATAATTCCCATTTCAAGCATATCAAGACAGCGGGATAATGATTGCTGCCTCGTGGCCCCAGCCATCACAGAATTATAGGTAACAACATCTGGATTTATCCCAGCTTCCATCATTCTGTGAATAACCTGCATCAAACCCAACTGTTGGAAAAATATCGTTATTGGGGTAGTGTATTGAAATAAATCAAATGGTTTAGTAAACCCAACTTCATTGAAAACAACTAGGTCTCAGTCAATGAAACAAACAAGGGAATAAATATAGTGAATTGAATAAAGCAGTAAACTTAGCTTAGTGAGTTGTATAGTAACAACTCTTGTAAATCAATTGGATATTTATCTCAGTCGATTACACTCGCATCAGTTGTCTCATCATCCTCTCCTGGGCCCTCCTCTACTAGGTGTTGTAGAGTTTCTCGAAGTTCAGTCACCTAGTTATGAAGCTAGTGGTTCTCTTGGTTGAGTTGATTCAACCATGTGCTCTGCTTTCAGATCTTCCACCTCCCACTGTAGTTGCTGATTTTCCTCTTTCAGCTTGTCAGCTCTTCTCTCTGACCATCGATAGTAATATGCTTGTTTGGACAGATCATTCCTCATTTTCTCCATCTCATAGAGGAGAATCTAGAGGAGGACCCAGAAAAGGATGATGAGCTAACAGATGCAAGTGTACTCGACTGAGATAGATATCCAATTGATATACATGAGTTGTTACTATACAACTCCCTAAGCTAAGTGAACTGCTGTATTCAATTCAATATATTTGTTCACTCGTTTGTTTCATTGATTGAGATCTAGATGTTTTCAATGAAAGGATTTATTAAACCGTTTGATTTATTTCAATACACTGTCCCGACAACGGTATTTCGAACAACAAATTGACAATACCCAGTTATCAGAGTGTTGTAAGTCACGACATCTGGTAGTAATCCCAATGTCACTGAAAAGGGATCGGAACTGCGGGAAACCACTCTGCCAAAAAAGAAACATTTATCATTCGTCAAGCCAAAATTCAAGTTTGAACACCTCAGCTGCTAAACCATAGAAACAATGTCTAGCATGTTTACACTATTCCATCGCTGGCGGATGGAAACTTCAAAGATAACAATTGAAAGAATCAATAAATACACACAGACACGTTAAAAACACGCCAAAAAAGAGAAGAATTAATCTATGTTCACTTGTTTTTTTTTTTTTTTCACTTGCAAATCATTTCCGTTCAGAAAACAGAACACATTAATCGAATCCGACAACGCCGAAAAAAATTCAAACTTTACCTCATATGGGTCCCCGAAAGTCGAAGTCGTTTTGATAAATATCAGGTATTTCGTCGGGAACAAAGGAAAGAGGAAGAATGAGACGAAGAGAAGTAGAAGTGTGGTTGAGAGAGAAATTCCACACCCGCTTTTGACTTTGCGTCTATTTCCCTTCGTCGACTTCTCTTTCTATTTGGGGCAATCTTTTGAAAATCGGATTGAATACCGAGTCAATTAAGTTATTGGGTCACTTTTTGAACCGAATTGATCATATTAAAAAATTGATTAACCAAATTCCTCTTATATATATATGTATGTATATATATATGCACATAATATATCAATATATTATATTTAATTAATAAAAAAATAAAAGTAAACATCAAATAAATATACAATTCAATCAGCATAACACGAACATAATTTCAACATAAATATTTGCCAAATAAATAACAATTAAATAAAATTAGCCAAATACACTACATTTTATAAATTGATAATCAACTAATAAATGTTTATTCTCATTACCGCATTACAACCATGTTCATTCTCGTGGTCTCATTACCATGTTACAGCCTGTTCAAAAATTTCCTAATTAATCTATTTCTTTAAATTGGCAGCATATTACCTTCCTTACACAAAAATTTCCTAATAAATCTACTTTTTTAAATTGACAGCATATTACCTTCCTTATACAAAAATTTCCTAATAAATCTACTTCTTTAAATTGACGGCATATTACTTTCCTTACACAACTGTCCGCCATCTTGCACACGAATACATCTCATAACATGTTAAGAAATCAAAATTTTCTTTTGTGCATTAACCATTACCGCTTGAATGTCGTTAATATCTTGTATACACACATCTCGTAACTATTGCGGCTTCAATGTCGTGAATTGTCAAACAGTATTAATAATTTATTCATTTTGTTTGGAATGCCATAATGAGTTGCTTATTAATTATGAACTTTGTTTGTATATATTTTGATTATTTGGGATAAGTTTTTGAATTTGTATTAGATGGCCTATTAAATTTTCTATTAATGATTGCAATGTGAAGAATCTCATGTCGATTTCTTTAATCGTAGATGATCTTGATTTCTATAATTTTCGAACAAAATTTGTTATATATCAAAAGAGTTTTGCATATAGTTTGTCGTTTATACAAAAGTATTATTTTAAGACATTTAACTATGTCTATGATCATATAGCTATGGATTCAAATAATATTTCGTATCATCTATCACAAACATTACCTCAACCTCCCCAAAGTAGTACTATTAGATAGACGACAAAAGGGGAAAAATGTTGAACACTGTGAGAAGACAGTTTGGGATGTGAAGACGACTGAGATTTTTGTTAAAGTTTGTGTTGAAGAGCTACAAGCAGGAAATAGGCCTGTGTTAAGTATCACTATAAAAATTCTTATAATCATATTATATATTTTGAATTGTTCTGAAACATATAATTACAATTATTAAGATTTTCCTATGAAATCTTACTGAATATATAATTTCATTCTATTGTTTGTGAGTTTTGTTGATTTTATTTCTCAAATTTTCTCTTGACTTTTGCTTCTTTCCATATCATTAAGTAAACATTTTTGTGCAATTATGGAGAAATATAATTTTAATTTTGATTTTTCTATTAAATATTTTAAAAAATACATTTTTGTTTACACTGTGTACGTTGTAGTTAATATATACATTTTGTTACCAATTTTATTATTTTTTTTTGGGGGGGGGGGGGGGGTTCACTTAATATATTGGGTGTTTTTTTTTAATCTCTTTGTAGGTAAATTACATTTTTTGTCCTGTAATTTTAGGCCATTAGCACTTTTAGTCCTGTATCTTTCGCGGTTTACACATTTCATCCTTTTTTTGACACATTTAGTCCTGCACATCTCAATTTTGGTCCTTTTTTCATAAATTTAGTCATGCCTTTACATATTTTGGTCCACCGATTAAAGAAAACATATAACAAATGAAAAATGGAGATACAATGAACATAAAACTTTGAAAGGTGTCATAGGCCGTTATTTGAACACACTAGTATACATAATTTATTGATTCACACAATAGAAAGTTCAAAAGGAGCACAACTTGCTTCATTCACTATTAATAAAAAGGGCCAATAGGGAAGCATCTCTTCCCCTTATTATCAGGGGAGCAGCTTATGGTAATGAGCTTTATGCATTTTTCACTTTATTATATTCTTTTTCTTCGTCATCGTTGTCTTCCTCCTCCTTCTTAACTTGTCTCTTTGGACCTGAAGGGGGGGTTTTTGTTCAAAAAATTCATGTACCATATGGTGCACTAAAAAAAAATATTATTGCTACATTTTTAATGACTGTGGCTAAAAATCGTGCGAAATAGCTTTTATTAACTACGATTTAATAAAAATCGATATAAAAACTAGATTTTTCACCAACTTATGTGCCACGGGTAAGAGCCATAGTAAAAACATTCGTCATTACATTTGAGATTCACGCCTTCACAACAAAAGAAAAAAAAAGCAAAATTACAATTTTGGTCCTGTAACTTTAGGTCATTAGCACTTTTCGTCCTCTTTTTGACACATTTAGTCCTGCACATCTCAATTTTGGTCCTTTTTTAACAAATTTAGTCCTGCCTTTACATTTTTGATCCACGGGTAAATTTTTTGGCTAAACGAATTCCACGTCAATAACACATCATCTGCCACGTGTTATTGATGTGGCATTCCGACCAAACGAATTGGCCGAAAAATTTACCGGTGGACCAAAAATGTAAAGGCTGGACTAAATTTGTTAAAAAAGGACCAAAATTGAGAGGTGCAGGACCAATTGTGTCAAAAAAAGGACGAAATATGTAAACTGCGGAAGATACATTACTAAAAGTGCTAATGACCTAAAGTTACAGGATCAAAAATGTCATTTTGCCATAAGAAAATTTATATCTTCTACTCGATTTTACTTTAATTTTGACTTAATCAAATTCACTTTTGTAGGTTCTTTTACAATCAAATTAAATTATTTTTTAAACTTGAACAATCAGTTAACGACTCTTCAATTATATATTTTCATTATTTTAAAATTCAAACTCTTGTAGGATTTGAGACTTAAGAATGCAATTTTTTTTTTTTTTTTTTGTGTAGTACTCTTTCTTTTAGAAAGTATCTAGTCAATTATGCTATTGATAACATATATAACTAATCGTGCATGTGAATTCAAGTAGTAATTATATATCTTACTAATATGTTCAAAATTGCAATTATTCTTTTCTTTTAGTTTAACTATTCTTGAGGAAGTGATCCAGAATTTTGCTTAACAAAAACTAGTTATTTACTATCACAATTTCAAGTGGTTGATTTGATTTGTTTTATACACAATTTTTATTTTACAACAATAACATCACTTTGTATTGTAGTTCTTTGTGTGAATTTTCTTATAATTACATCTTATTTAACTTCTTGACAATTAAAAGAACTATAACTAGATTTAACCAAAAAAAAAAAAAAAACACAAATAAACTCAAAACAGAAAAGATTTAAGCAAAACTCTGAAAATGAGAGAAATGCTAATATATTTGCCACATGACCTCATTTTTCTTTCCTTCTTAAACCTTTTAATTATCTCTCTTGGGATCTCAACGACTTTTATTACTGTCAATTAATCCAATATTCTTTTCTTCATCTTCAATTAATCAATATCTTTTCTATTCTCTATTTCATTTTTTTTAAACTTTCTTTCCAACCCGTCATGGATTTTGGTCTGTACAAATTTGATTTAACTTGACTATTAAATATTAATTATTTTCAAGTTTAACTGCTCGAGAATAAATCTCATTTATCATTGTTCTTTGTTTATAAAAAATTATATCCTACCAAAATGCCCATTAATTTAACTATTTTTTTTTCAATTTTTCATAATTAAAGCATTGTATTTTGACCTTGTTTAAAAAATATATATGTTTTTGCATGATCGTATGGATAAGTCATAAATTGATGACATAATAAATTCATTTTATTGACTTTCTTTCCCTAAATATTAAAAAGCAGACAATCGAAAGTATGAAATTGTGGACATTTTTTTCAAAAATATAAGAGGTGAACAACCATAATTCATATTCGAACTATTTGACCCCTTTTCTGTATGAAAATTTATATTGAATGTTTTTTATGCCTAAAATAAATAAATTTCACTTATATTTGAAGGTATTAGATTTTCAGTATACTCAAATATTATAGTTATGATTTATACAAAAAAAAAAGAATATTCTTTCCTCCATTGTTCAAGAGAAAAGAAAGATAATTAATGATATGATGTCTCATTAATCCTTAATTTTAGTTTATGCCATACAATATATATATATATATATATATATAAATCATTGTCATGGCTAATTACTATGATCTTAGTAAAAATTATAGGGAATAATCATTAGCCACAACTATACCACAGCTATTGGCCATTGTTTCAGCAGACAAGGTCACAACATTAATCATAACTAAAAACCATAGCAAGTTTTTTTGTCATGGGTATGGATTATGCAAAATACTTGGCCATGGCTAAGACCATTGCAATAGTATTTAACAATTAATTTTTTATTTTTTTAAATAAAAAGGTACAAGTCCCCTTAGTAAATATATGTCGAAAATAAACAGATGTTTAATAATTTAATATAGATGCTTGATAAACTTTATTTTACCAACTGAAAAAGAAAATATATATCATGAAGTTCGTGTTTAACTTACATAAATCTATTATATATCTTTCACTTGTATATGCTTAATACTAATTGATGTGGGTAAAAATAATTAACTCAAATGAAAATAGAGGAAAAAACAATTGGTCCTCTGCTTGCTAATTTTCTAGGACTATTTATAGGTGAATTTCGAATAATGTTTGAACATCGTAGGATCTCTTCTGACAATTTGGGCGGTGGAAAGATCTCCCAATATCTTTTTTAGGATTTGCTCACATATTGATGTCCTTTCAAGCCTCTTAGTATTTCTTTAATTTCGAGGTGCTAATAGGCAGAAGAGATAGGAATTAGATTTCCACCTGGCTTCGCTCCTTCGTACTCTTTTTGTTTGACGCCTTTGTCTTTAGGGGAATTGTCGTATTTTTCCACCTCGTGGCTTAGTAAAGGTTTCTCACATAAATCCGGTGTAATAATTAGAGATAAATTTGGAGGAGAGCCCCCAGATCTTCTAGGATTCCCTCGTATGTTGCTACACTGTGACCTCGTCCTCGAGAATTATCCTCGGCCTCGTGGACTGCTATACGATGGCCTCGTTTTCATTGATTAAAACTTGGCCTCGTCCTCGTGGATTAAAGCTGGAGTTTTTTAATAGAAAAAATGACAGAGAAGAGGGGGGAGCTGATACGAGGGGTTTCCTTTTTACCCCACATAACTAGTCCCCCAATTTCTCTTTTATTTTGAAAAAATAAAGAAGATATTATTTGTTTTTGAATGTAGCCAAAGAATTTTTCCACTCTGTTATGTTGCTGGGAAGCTCTTGTGTGGCGCCCTTTTTAGTCTTCGAAGGTCCTTAGGCCTGTTGTGTGGGGTCCAAGTTATCCCCTTTTGTCTTAATCCCTCTTTTTGCTTTGGGTTAGGTTTCATCCCATTTAATTTGGGGTTGTGTTGCCCCATTTCTCGTAGTTCGTACTGAGGGTTTTGTCGCCGACTCCACATTATTCCTTTTTGGCTTGGGTCAGGTCTTATATCCTGATTCGTAGGGGTTTTTATCCCTTTTTTGTATGTTGATCGGGGGTTTCATTAATTCTTTTGGGATCATATTTTGAAAGCCCTTATTTGGAAACTTGCAAGTTTGTATTGGGTTGGTATAATCCTTATTTTCTTTGGCTTTTAATAGCCTTTTTTAGACTGCGTGCACATAGATCTTAATTTTCAATAAACACTGATATAACTGGATATAAAAATTTATTTACAGCTATGAAGGATAACTTCAGGATCAATTACCAAACATGCGGTTTTTCTTTTTGGTTGAAATTTTACCAAACACTTACTGCATATGTATCTTATCCCTTAATCATTTTAATTTATCACTTTGCTCATTATTCCTCCTATTGCTCAAGCACCTTTACGAGACCCCTATTTTTTTGGTAGGACTTTACGAGCTAATTGACCTCTTTATCTTATTTTCATTTTTTATAAAAAACAAATGATATGATTAGTTAGATAATCTCTATACTTTAAAAGGTAATCTTATTATTAGCTATATCATAATTAATACCAACGTAATGTAATATTCTACTGAATTAATAATTTTTTTGATTAAATATTAATTAATACACTTTTAATTGTGTAGATGATAGAAAAATTGTGAGATGTGGGGAGCGTTCATATCCGGTCTAAGTTTTTTGGGGTAAATTCCCAATTTCAATCTAAATAATTTCTCATTCGTACGCTATACCTTAGATTTATATGGGAGCTCTATTGGATAATGGAGAATTTCAAGAAAGCATGGCTTAACTTCCATTTTTGTCTACTGACGACACCACTCTTTATGAGTGCTTCAGCTCATGGAACCCCATCATAACTTTTACCTTTATTCTCTATAAGCCAACTTCGTAGTTATCCCATACCCTATGTATATGTACACACATATGTATATATATATAAATTTTATTCTCATAGTAATCCACATCCTATTGAGGGAAAATACTTCTCTTCTTCAGTCACTATGAATTTTCAGATACTTGGTTTTTATTAAGTTCAGATAAAGGCCTAGTTTTACGACTGAGACCATGAAAAGGTGAAGAGAGAAAAAAGAGTGGGTGAGTGAAAGTACCTTTCTTCTTTGCAGCAAATCTCTACTATCCACTGTAGAAACTCCCATCTTTTTAAAAGAACTGAAGATTGGGCAATAATTCAAAAACCATAACAGAGCGAAGAGTAGGAGTGTGCTGTTTGCCGATGAGTCAATAGGTTTGGGTGCTGGCTGAGTCGACTCAGGGGAGGTCGAGTTGACTTGGAGCTGATCAAGAAAGGGGAAGTCGAGTTGAATTCTTTCGGGCTCATATTTTGAAAACTCTTCTTTGGAAACTTGCAAGTTTGTATTGGGTTGGTATAACCCTTATTTTCTTTGGCTTTTAATAGCCATTTTTAGACTACGTTCACATAGACCTTGATTTTCAATAAATACTGATATAACTGGATATAAAAATATATTTACAGTTATTAAGGATAACTTCAGGATCCACTACAAAAAAATGCGGGAATAGGAACGGTAAGGTGCGGCCGTTCCATTTACCGTTCCACGTAGGAACGGTGGTAGGAACTGTTGTGGAACGGTAAACCGTTGATGACGTCAGAGTCGTGCTAATAGAAATACAAATTAATAGGAACAGTTGGACCGTTCCTATTGGAGTGCCAAACGTAGAGTGCCAAATTGTACACCTATAATCGTTCCTAAAAGGGACCTGATATATTTTGGACCTCAATTTGGAACGCATGTATGAGATTTGGAACGGTAGGCGGACCGGGAAAACGAACCGTTACTGACTGTGTTCCAAAGACCGTGTCAATTTTGGACTGGTTGGCTGACCGTTCCAACATGCAGTCCTAGAGGAGGCCCTTTTACGCCATGGGAAAAAATGTGATGCAATTACCGTTCCAAATTACAGGTATATAGTAAGTGAAGTTGTGTTACAAGTACCGGTCCTAAATGTACTCCAAGTATGAACGGTACGTTTTGGTTGTGCATGATACCGTTCCTAATATGCGCTAGTGACTATATTACAACGGTAACTTTGCCGTTCCTGTTACCCCTCCAGAGACCTTTCTAACAGATGGAACAACGGCTATATTTTAACGGCTATTTTTGTGTTCCAAATAGTAGTCCAATGACCGTTCCAATAATTTCTATATATATGTCCCCCTTCTTTGTCATTGTTCTTATACTTATTCTCCAACTCATTTTGTATTTGTAACTCCCCCCCTTAATTCTTTATACGAAAAATCGAACATATCAACTACCGAGCGCGAATTTTGGATTGATATTGATAGGTGTTTTGCTCTGGTAAGTATGCAAAATTCTATTATTTTTGCATATATATAATTTACTCTCATCATTTAATTGTTGTTGTGAATTATACGTAGGACCAATCATGTTAATACAGTTGAGGAAATGGATGTATGATCGAGGCGTCCTGGGTGTGACGTCGGAGTTTGAGGATGGTGTTACAACATGTTTAGAATGAGACCAGTCTCAGCGTGCATATATGGACGGGGACAAGAATAAGTGTCCCTGCCGGAAGTGCAAAAATAAACGGTTCAAAACACCAGACGAGGTAAATTTTGATTTGTGTATGAAAGGGTTCATGCCAGAGTATTACAATTGGACTTCGTATGGTGAGGAGAGGGTGCAGGAATACTTTGAAGCATTGACAGCGCCCCCTGTGCAACATCAACAAACGTCACCCGTTCAGGAGGAGGGTAGTTCGCATTGGGGTGATGCGGCTCAGATGGATTGGGCGCAGAGGATGGTATTCGATGCCGCCGGGCCGTCATTCTGGTCTTCGTGCAACCAGGAGGGACCGACTGATGATGGTACTCGGTATTGTCCATCGGATGTGGGTCCTAGTTCATATTACGATTCGGGGCCCTATGATTATGTGTCTGGCTTGTCAGACCGTTTTTTTGATGTAGGTCATGCTGCGGACCAACCTTTGTGGAATGGTTGCACCACCTCTCAGTTGGCGTCAATTGCCTCTTTGGTGAATATCAAGGCCGAAGGGGGTTTTTCCTCCACGACCACCGACAGATTCGGCACCCGCACCACCTGCGCCGGATTAGCAGCCCGGTGCGTCTACTGCTGCGCCGGATCAGCAGCCCGGACTATCCACTACCGCACCGGCGGTCGATCCGGCCCGTCCATTGGCTGCCCCCACCACCACCACCCCACCGGCCCACCACTCCCACCACCATCCGTGCGCCAGTACATCACACTCGCCGATGCGAGGTACAATTTATGTTTTTAATTTTTTTTATAATTTAAATTAATATTTTTATGACATACTAATTATTTTTGTAATTTCAGTCGTGATCGGAAGATCCACGAGCGCATGTATGCGGTCGTGCGAGGACACTATCCCCACCCTTGGGGCTGTTTACGCTAGGTGCCGCTAGAGCACCAGCATTTTTGGTTCGAGAGCTTGAAGGTAATAGGAATTAATTTTTTTTAAAAATATTTTAACAATCTAAGTTAAAAAATATTTATATATATATATATATATATTTTAATACAGATGACGTACTGGTGGGACGTCGGCGATGAGTCGATGTTCAAGATCTTCCATGTCTGGGTGGGGAAGTTCTTGAGAAAGAAGTTCGTCCTCGCCAGACAGTCGCTGCAGAAGCCTCTATGGCTGGCGAACGAGGTGTGGGCGGCAGCTCCTCTTGTACTGGGCTTCCCCGGAGTTCCAGAAGGAGTGCGAGTCCACTACTGTGTACCGCAGGGGATCTGTCTCCGTCGGTATGCACAAGCGAAAAATGGTAAGATATCTAATATTATTTCAATTATTTATTACTATTAAATTAAATTTATAATAACTATTTCCCATTTCTTTTTACAAGAGGAGCAGCTCGGCCGGCCAGTGAAGCAGATGGAGTTATTCTTCATATGCTACAAGAAGACCGACGGCGGCTGAAGCAGGTCGAGGGCAGCGGAGGTGGCAGTAAGTTGTAATTAATGCATTCTACAGTATTTTTTTAAATATTTTAAAATTCTCTAATTTATTGTAATTATTTTTGCAGGAGATGTTCCAAAAGATGATGGAGGATCATCAGTCTCAGGCCCCTGAGGATCCTGCTTCCGAATCAGAGGCCTCGGTGCGTAGCAGACCGAGCAGCAGATGTGGCTGAGTTGCGTCGGGGGCAAGAACAAGGGCCGGGTATTTGGTCTTGGTTCTGAGGCCCTGGCGCTCAGCCAGGCCGTTACCTCGCCATCGCCACCGCCTGCGCCAGAGCCAGCGCCTCCGTCAAACATAGAGGGTCGGTTGGGCCGCCTCGAGGAGATGATGGCGGACCTGATGGGCATGGTTAAGGACATGTAGACCAGTCGCTCTAGCGCCGGCCCGTCACGACCTCCTAGAGACCCCACCCGTCCAGACATTGACGAGATGGACGAGGCCGATGGAGACGAAGAGTAAATTATGTATTTTTTTCTTTTGTAATCAAATCAGATAATATTCGTATTTAATATAATTTTTATTTCTAAATTATGCATTTTTTCATATTTAAATATTAATTATATAATCAAAATATTATTATTAATTTAAATGATAAAAACTGTTAATATAAAAAATAAATAAATCATAAATTAGGAACGGTACTTTCGACGGTTCGTATTTGCAACGTACCGTTCCTATATTTGACTTTTTTAAGAGACTTACCGTTCCCAACGCCGATGACAAAACCATTCCAACTCTACACGTGAACCGTTCCTAAAAGACGGAACCCACCATGCCTAATTATATTCCAAAATCAATCCTTTCGTGGTTAGGCTTTAGTTCTAAAGACAATACCAAAAACCAGTCCAAAACGTTATTCCAAAGTTTGAGTGCAAACACCATTCCTAATCTCTACAATACACCGTTCCTATATGTATTCCATACACTATGCTAAATTTTATCTACAACATAATCAGACTGTTCCAAACAAAGTTCTAAACACCGTTCCTAATTGCACGATTGATTCGATGATACCGTTCCCAATGTTTATAAAGTGTTCCAAATGCAAAAAAATCAAAATTATACGTACAAAGGTAATTAGGAACGGTAGAACCATATAGTGCCAAACACCGTTCCCAACTAGGAACGGTAATCTCGTTACCGTTCCTAATAATTAGGATCGCCTCTTATTGCCACGGATAGCCTCCCGTTCCTCAACCGTTCCTAATTGCAGTCCAAAAGGTTCAAATGAATTATTTACCGTTCCAAATAATAAAAAAACCATTCTTGTTACCGTCCCAATCACCGCTTTTTTTTTTGTAGTGATCAATTACCAAACATGCATTTTTTTTTGTTTTTCGAAATTTTACCAAACACTTACTGCATAGTCATCCCATACCCTATGTATATATACACACACATATATGTATATATAATTTATTCTCATCGTAATCCACATCCTGTTGAGGGAAAATACTTCTCTTCTTCAGTCACTATGAATTTTCAGATACTTGGTTTTAATTCAGATAAGGGCCTAGGTTTACTACTGAGACCAAGAAAAGGTGAAGAGAGAAAAGAGAGTGGGTGAGTGAAAGTACCTTTCTTCTTTGCAGCAAATCCTCTACTATCCGCTGTAGAAAGTCTCATCTTTTTAAAAGAATTGAAGATTGGGCAATAATTCAAAAACCATAACAGAGCGAAGACTAGGAGTGTGTTTTTTGTCGATGAGTCAATAGGTTTGGGTGCTGGCTGAGTCGACTCAGGGGAGGTCGAGTTGACTTGGAGCTGTTCGGAAAAAGGGGAGGGAGCTCAGCCGAGTCAGGTCCTGAGGAACCCATTTTCGTCGAAGCTCAGATGGGTGATTCTGAACAGCGAAAAAGTCCTCCGTGAAGGGGCGAGGTTAGGGGAGGTGGGGATTCAAACAGTGCAAGCGCCGGCCAGTAAGCCGTTCGGTCGGCACCGGAATGGCTAGAGAGAGACAGAAGGCGAAACTGTTCGACTTCCGATCGGAGATTGCAGGCACGTCAAAGCTCCAATCAGCCCCCGCACTCATTCGTCGTGCACTGTCCGCTTCCGCTATTGGCTCACGCTCACCGCCTTGCCACCATAATCCTCACGACGGAGCACCTCGTACAAGACATTCTTGCCCAACAACATTGCCAGAGGGATTCTTCCTAAACTACCACTCTCTCCTTCTTGTGACTTCAATACAACTATTTTTCTCACCATTTTCGTAGCTTGAGTTCTCACAGATGGCGCCAATTTGATGTGGGTAAAAATGATTAGCTCAAATGAAAATAGAGAAAAAACAATTGGTCCTCTGCCTGTTGATTTTCTAGGACTATTTATAGGTGAATTTCGAATAATGTTTGAGCATCGTAGGATCTCTTCTGACAATTTGGACGGTGGAAAGATCTCCCAATATTTTTTTTAGAATTTGCTCGTAGATTGATGTCCTTTCAAGCCTCTTTGTATTTCTTTAATTTCGAGGTGCCAATAGGCAGAAGAGATAAGAATTAGATTTCAAGCTGGCTTTTCTCCTTCGTACTCTTTTTGTTCGATGTCTTTGTCTTTAATTAGGGGAGTTGTCGTGTTTTTTCCACCTGGTGGCTTGGTAAAGGTTCCTCACAGAAATCCGGTATAATGATGAGAGATAAATTTGGAGGAGATCCCCTAGATCTTCTTGGATTCCCTTATATGTTGCTTCATTGTGACCTTGTCCTCGAGAATTATCCTTGGCCTCGTGGACTGCTATACGATGACCTCGTCTTCGCTGATTAAAACTTGGCCTCGTCCTCGTGGATTAAACCTAGAGTTTTTTAATAAAAGAAAATGACAGAGAAGAGGGGGGAGCTGATACGAGGGGTTTTCTTTTTACCCCACATCACTAATATATTATCTATACATAATTTTTAAAAGAATTAGTATTAAGTTCAAAATAATAAAATCCTGTTAATAATTTATTGGATTTGGGTTATTGATTTTTTTTTTAATTTTTTTAAAATTTTAAGTTAATATATATCTATGGAACACTATTCTACAGTAATTTAAAAGTTATTTCTTCATATACTATTTATGTAAAAATATAAAAGAAATCAAAACTTTTAGAAGCTTATTTGATTTGTAATTTCATAAAACTCCAAACTTTTAATTTTCCTATTGTCATTTAATATATATTGAAGTAATTAATTGTCAATTATTTTTCTTAGTTGACCTTTTAAACTATATACTAAATATATTGTTGAAAGGAAATTTGTAAATTAATTATCATATTTAGTTATAAAGTACTTATGTAATTTTTTCATAACTATATAGTGAGAATTAGAAAATAAAAGTTACTTAAATTATGCCAAATATACCAAGTCATAACTTATGTGTACTCATCACGAAAATATTATGCTTTGTAAGTTTAATTAAGAAATTATAAGATGTGTTTATGATAGTTAATATAATTTGATTTTTTTTAAATAAAACACTAATTTTGGTATTAATAATCTTTTCACGCAATTCAATATGTCATTTTGCAGAGGCCTTAGCTATAATTATTAATTAGTTAATTTATTTATAAGAAAATCAGTTTATTGGACTGTCAAAAGACCTTGAATAAATTTATGATGACTACATAAATATTGCAAACTAAAATAAAATAAATAAAGAGAATAAGTATTATTGGTAAATTTTGGTTCACTTAATTTTCAACAGGTGTCAAATAGATTATTATTCTCGTATCTCTATTAATAACTTATTAAGGCACAATTAATAGCTATTATTATAATACTGGTTACAATGTTATTAGTAACTGCATTAATAAAACAATAATGTGTATACAAAAAATTCTAAAAGACTTATTGAGCCATTCATACGTTTTTTTTAATGGCATAGAGAATTTTTATATATAGTTCTGTGCCCATTTTTCTTTCTTTATTTCAGTTAACGGGTATATGTAGTGATGGTTAAGTAATAACTTTTACACCCCAGATAACTTTTTACAAGGAGCAATTCTATAGTATATTGTTGAAAAAACGAATTTTGTAAACTGGCATTTTGTTTCCTATTATATTATAGATGAATAAAAAATCTATAGCATGCAGTAGTCACACCTCAAATATTCAAGTCACATTTTAGTCTCTTATTACAAAAAGTCTTTACTTAACAGGATAGTGATTTAATTTATTTTTATTTATCTTTTAACTTATTTTACTCTTCAAAATATTTATTTTACATGACAATTCATTCAGTTGATTTTCATTTATCTTTAACTAATTATATCATGATAAGTGATCTACTAATTATGATTTATATGTGTGCTTGGAAATTATGCTAGGAAATTTCTAGATTCATTAAATCCTTTCAGCTTTTACGAATTTTCGTAGTCATTTTGTATTATTTCATATGGGTATATAATTTTTTGGATCTTTTATTTTTAAGGGGATATATTTTTTGATCTAATAAGTAAATTATTTATTATGAATATAAAATACAAAAAATTAATAAATAGTAAAATGTGAAAGTAATAGGAGTAAATATGAATAATGCGAAAAGTAGTTAAATAAATGTAACGTGAAAGTAATTAATAAAGTAAATAAATGTAATGAGAAAGTAATTAATAGAAATAAAATAACATTAGAGGGTTAATTTAGTCCCATCAAAAAATGAAAGAAACTTTTAAACTCATTCTTACTTTTATCACTACAAAAAAATGTGGGATTAGGAACGGATACAGAGGCCCGTTCCACTTACCGTTCCTATTAGGGATGGTAAATGAAACTGCTGTGGAACGGGAAACCGTTGATGACGTCATTGTCGTGGTAATTGTAATATAAATTAGTAGGAACGGCATGATCGTTCCTATTCGAGTGCCAACATACGTGAGCCAATTTGTACACCTATAACCGTTCCTACAAGGGACATGATATATTTTGGACTTCAATTTGGAACAAATGCGTGAAATTTGGAACGGTTCGTCGACCAGGAACACTTACCGTTCCTATTTGGGTTCCCAACCGGTCGGCAGACTGTTCCAACATGTAGTCCTACATAAGACCCTTTTACGCCATGGGCAAAAATGTAATGCAATTATCGTTCCAAATTGTGGTATATAGTAAGTCCAATATTGTTACAATTATCGTTCCCAATTGTGCTCCAAGTCAGAACGGTCCCTGTGCGTGTGCCTCTTACCGTTCCTAATAAGCCCTAACGGCTATATTACAACGGTAAAATTACCTTGTAATTTATTTTTACTAACCTTATTGTAAAAATTGTATTTAATAGATGTATTTTTCTGTATTTGTATTAACCGTATTGTAAAAATTGTATTTTGACTATTTAAGGTACAATTTTTAAAATATGACGGCTAATAAAAAAATGAGAAAAATTTGAATTAGGAACGGTCCAAATTTATCAGGACCGTTCCTATTTAAGGTACAATTTTTCAAATATGGCGGCTAATTCAAAAAAATAGGAAAATTTGAATTAGGAACGGTCTAAATTTATCACGATCGTTCCTATTTAAGGTACAATTTTTTAAATATAGCGGCTAATTAAAAAAAAATGAGGAAAATTTGAATTAGGAACGGTCGATGAAAACCACGGACCATTCCAAACTGAAGTCCAATATTTCGTTTTGGCGCCCAATGAAAAATTGGTGGAAAAATCAACTATTAGAGCGGTCAGTTTATATACGACCGTTCCAAATTACAATGGGAACGGTAAATACGTGTGTGTATTAAAACGACATCGTTCTTTCCATTAGGAACGGTATGGGGAACACCTTGTCTATTATTTGACCGTTTCTAGTATTACAATTCCAGTCAATTGGTCCGATATGTCAACATCCGTCAGCCGGATCGACACAATTTTTGAACACATACAAGATTATGGATATGAATTGATGTCCAACTATATGATTTTCAATTAGCAACCCGGATTTAAGGATGCATCTGTTTTTCTTACGATGGATACTGACCGGATACGATATCTCGAGAACCGCACACCGAAATTCCGCAAAACTACATATAATGTATTATTTTTTATGGTACATCATATCTAACGGTTTGATTAGAATTTTGACGGTCTGATTATGCCGTGCAGTACAACAATATAGGATACTAGTTACATCTGTGAAATACTAACAAAAATAAATATACAAATATACTTCATATCCTGACCGTGTGTGTATTTTCTAAAAATTACTATATATAGTCAAATTCATTAATTATCCAATTGTATACCTTTATTCAATCAGATGAGTGTTCGGAACGTATTTTTCTTAATTTATAGTTATTATTTTAGTAGATAAAAAAAGAATTTGGCATATATATAGGAACGGTTCCACATGAATGTAGGAACGGTTACTATGTGGGTGTCAGGAAACGACACTGTTTATTACGTTAGGAACGGTATTGAGAACATTTTTCATTTTAAATAACCATTCCTATTACTACAATTCCTAAAACTAAGTATATGGATTTGATATAGGAACGGTCAACTGTAATTCGGAAACGGCCTTATGTGGGAACGGTAATGGGAACGGTAATACAATTAATCGACCGTTCCTAGTTAGGTCAACATGAGTACACGTTATCAAAACGACATCGTATTAATGCAAAAAAGAACGTCGTATTCGTTATTTGGACCGGTAATAGGAATGGTCATGTAAAATGATGACCGTTCCAACCATTTTATATAAATTGGCCCCTTGGTTGATTTTTTCTCACTTTTGCCCAAACCTCTCTCTCTCTCTCTCTCTCTCTCTCTCCGCCTCCATCGACCATCGCCGGCCGCCGCATCCACTGCTCAGCCCGTACGTGGAGATCCCCCGCCCCCGCCGCCGTTTGCTCCTTTGACCGCCCTCCCGCCGCCGCCCTCAGCCACCGCCGCTGTTTGACTGCCCTCAGCCACCGCCGATTGACTGTCCTCAGCCACCACTGCTGTTTCAGACGCCGCCGCCAGCACCACAACCAAGTAGGGTTGTTATAAACCCTATTTTTTTTTTTTCTGTTTTGCATTTTCCTGAAAAATGCATAATCTGAAATTTTCAATTTTTTGTGCAAATTGTTTCATTTCTGTATTTTGCATTTATTTTCTGTATATTTTCTGTAAATTTCTGTTGTAGTATGTAATTGTCAATGGTATGTAATTTCTGTAAATATTTTGTTGTAATTTCTTTATGCAATTAGTGTGAATTTTCTGTAATTAGTTTGAATTTTCTGTTATTTTTGGTGATTTTCTGTAATTAGTGTGAATTTTCTGTTATTTTTGGTGATTTTTTGAATTTAATGTAATTAGTGTGAATTTTCTGCAATTAGTGTGAATTAGTGTAATTAGTGTGATTTTTTATTAAAAAACTGGAAATTTGTATTTATTTAAAATCTGAAAACTCGAAAATTTTCTAACAATTTAATGTAAATTTCTGTAAATTTAAATAAATTCCAGAATTTTAATGTAGATTTTCGAAATTATGAAAATGCACAAATTTTCAGAAAATTTTCTGTAAATTTTAAATTTTTGGTGATTTTTCTGATAATTTTCTGAATTTTACTGTTTTTTTATATTGTAGATTATGTATTTTTTTATTATTTTTTTTGTAATTCAATCGGATAATATTCGTATTTAATATAATTTTTATTTCTAAATTATGTATTTTTTTATATTTAAATATTAATTATAAAATCAAAATAAAAAATATTATTAATAATTTAATTTATATTTAAATGATAATTAATTATTACTATAAAAAAATTAATAATTCATTAGTTAGGAACGGTACTTTAGACGGCCTTTGAGCGCCAAATACCGTTCCAATATTTGACTGTTTTAACCAGTTACCGTTCCCAATACCGATGAAAACGCCATTCCAAACATAGATAACAATCGTTCCTAAAGACGGGACATAGCGTGCCTACATATATTCCAAAATCAATGCTTTCGTGGTTAGGCTTTCGTTCTAAACGAAATACTAAAACCCGGTCCAAAGTGGCATTCCAATGTTGGAGTGCGAAAACCGTTCCTAAGGTTCGCGACAAAATGTATTCCAGTTACCGATCCTAATCTATACAACAGCCCGTTCCTACTTGTATTCCAGATACCACGCTAAATTGTATCTACAACTTACGGTGACAATTCTAAAATGTGTTCTAACTACCTTTCCTAATTGCGGGATTTAATTTCGATGCGGCCGTTCCTAAACTTTATAAGATGTTCCAAATGCAAAAATTACAAATTCATACGTACAAAGGTAATTAGGAATGGTATACATAAAATATGCCAAAAACCGTTCCCAAATAGGAACGGTCGTTTCGTTACCCTTCCTAACTATTAGGATCGCCTCTTATTGCCACGGATTGCCTGCCATTCCTCAACTGTTCCTAATGGCAGTCCAAAAGGATCTAGTGAACTATTTACCGTTCCAAAAATTAAAAAAATCGTTCCTGTTACCGTTTTAATTCCCGCATTTTTTTTGTAGTGTATATAGACATAGAATAGATAGGTAGATAGACATAGATATAGATATTAGATATAAATATAGAATATATATAGATATTTAAGGATTTGTTTGTCTTGGCTATTTGGTATTTGGATATCTCGTTATTTGTGCTTTGCCTTTTTCTTGTTTCTTTGATATTACTTTATGATGAGTTTGTATGTTTAATGCTTCTTGAAATCGTGTTTGTTGAATATAGTGCGAAATATTCATGTAGTAATTGTTGAGAATATATTATTATTATATAAAATGAATCAAAATGATGAAATAAAAATCTTTCAATTTCTTAATGATTGAATAAGCAACCTTTTCCAGAATGAACAGTTCTAGAGAAATTTACAGACATCATAGCACAAGTATGAAAGGATGAAGCATTATTCGAGCGCTTAAACTGAGTTCAAGTACAGCCCTCGTTGACATCTAGTATTTGTTGATTGCTTTTGCCAATAAACATTTATCCTTCATCAAGCCAAAATTTCCTTTTGGGCACTAACTGTTGTCGTTTGAATGTCGTTAATATCTTGTATACACACATCTCGTAACTATTGCGGCTTGAATGTCGTGAATTGTCAAAAAGTATTAATAATTTATTCATTTTGTTTGGATTGCCATTATGAGTTGTTTATTAATTATGAACTTTGTTTTTGTACATATTCTGATTATTTGGGATAAGTTTTTGGATTTGTATTAGATGGCTTATTAAATTTTCTATTGATGATTGCAATGTGAAGTATCTCATGCCGATTTGTTTTAAGTGTAGATAATCTTGATTTCTTAAATAGTAACTGCTAACTCCTACTCCTGTTAGTGAAAACAAGCTTGGAACAGGATATGCAAATTATTAAACAACAGAAAAAGAAAAAAAAGAAGCAAAAAGGAATGTAATTGTAGAAAATCAGAACCATTAAGATATAGGCATAGTCATTTTGATTCTATGGGAGTAAATAGATTTCCATACTCAGAATCAACAATTGTTTTGAACACTGGATACTAGCTCAGAAGAAAGTCCAAAAAAGATTTGATACCTGATTTAACCCGTGTGTCGCATTCATTCTTGGTCGACGTTATACGTTATCTAGCCTGTCGTACCAGGCTAGAAATAGAGGCCTTTCCGAAGACAGTCGAAACCATTCTTCACCGGAGATACAGACAAACTCCATCACTCAGCTGAACGTTTCTGGAGTGATCTTCCAAACAACAAGATGGATTTTGCAACAACGAACCATTCTAATCATGGTAGTGAACCGTTCTAATTCTTTCCATGCAGCGACACGTACGAAAAGTTACCATAGGTCATAGACAGCAACAATTAATAGTGCAACAACTTCATCACAGTGGCATAAGTAATGGCATTTGGGTCATGACCTGATTCCCTAAGCTCCTCATCATCATGCCCTTCCACATTCCTAACGCTGCAAATTCCTAAATAACATTAGAGCATTGTCAATGTACGCATTCTTGCAAAGTCCACTAATCAAAATGTTAAATGTCGCTTGACAAGGAGAAATATTCTTTAGAATAATGTCATGAAAAATCCTGTATGCCTCATCAGGCTTTCCCAATTTGAAAAACAGTGCATCAATGTATTATAACTCCATACATCAGGAGTAATTCCCATTTCAAGCATATCAAGACAGCGGAATAACGATTGCTGCCTCGTGGCCCCAGCCATCAAAGAATTATAGGTAACAACATATGGAGTTATCGCAGCTTCCTTCATTCTGTGAATAACCTGCATCAAACCCAACTGTTGGAAAAAATCGTTATTGGGGTAGTGTATTGAAATAAATCCAGTTTCGCTGAAAACAGCTAGATCTCAATCAATGAAACAAACAAGTGAACCAATATATTGAACTGAATAAAGCAGTAAACTTAGCTTAGTGAGTTGTATAGTAACAACTCATGTAAATCAACTGGATATCTATCTCAGTCGATTACACTTGCATCAGTTGGCTCATCATCCTTTTTCTGGGTCCTCCTCTACTAGTTGTTGTAGAGTTTTCTCGACGTTTAGTCATCTCGTTATGAAGCTTGTGGTTCTCTTGGTTGAGTTGATCCAACTCGTCCTCGTGCTCAGCTTTTAGAGCTTCCACCTCCCACCGTAGTTGTTGATTTTCCTCTTTCAACTTGTCAGCTCTCCTCTCAAACCATCGATAGTAGTATGCTTGTCTGGACAGATCATTCCTCATTTTCTCCATCTCATCGTGTCTGTCTCGTAGTTGTCGTTGCAGCTCAGCTATCAAGCCGGTCAAGTGGTAGTCTGAACTTGATGAACATCGTAGGTGCCTGGTCGAGAGGGTGAAGATATTTTGTAACCGAATCACATAATATATTCTGTTTGCCTTGAACAAATTAGACGCCCTGCTTCAAGTGCACCAGGTAAAGCGTCACTTCTTCCACGATAAGACGGTATCAAAGTTTCGGCTTTTGCACTATGCTGAAACAATACTCACTCGCCTGAACAACTCAATAAAAAACCTGAAACCCGAAGGAGGAGAGGGAGAGAGACGAAGAGAAGACTTGTGTTCAACTTGGTGCTGTGTTTTAGAAGTGTTTAGCATAAGCCTTTATATAGGGTTATGCAGCATCAACAATAAATGTGACCATTAAGCCTTTAGAAGTATTTTCATTCATCACGTTTCTGCAGGGGTTTTAATAGCCACATTTATTGCTGTTGCGGCAGAACCCCTATATAAAGGGTTCTGCTGAACACTTCTAAAACAAACCACCAAGACGAAAAAAAGTCTTCTTTTCAACTCTGTCTCCCTCTCCTCCTTCGGGTTTTAGGATTTTTCTCGAGTGTTCAGGCGAGTGAGTATTGTTCTGAGTTTCAGCATAATGCAAAACCTGAAACTCTGATACCGTCTTATCCTGGAAGAAGTGACGCTTTAACCGGAGCACTTGAAACAGAGCGTCTAATTTCTTCAAGGCAAACATAGTATATTTGGTGATTCGGTTGCAAAATGTCTTCACCCTCTCGACCAGGCACCTCACGATCTTCATCAAGTTCAGACTACCACTTGACCAGCTTGATAGTTGAGCTGTAACAACAATTACGAGACAGACACGATGAGATGGAGGAAATGAGGAATGATATGTAAAGACAAGCATACTACTATCGATTGTTTGAGAGGAGAGCTGACAAGCTGAAAGAGGAAAATCAACAATTACGGTGGGAGGTCGAAGCTCCGAAAGCTGAGCACGAGGACGAGCCGGATCAACTCAACCAAGAGAATCACCAACTTCATAACAAGGTGACTGAACTTCAACGATATCGGATTTATTAAACCGTTTGATTTATTTTAATACACTGACCCAACAACGGTATTTCGAACAACAAATTCACAATACCCAGTTATCAGAGTGTTGTAAGTCACGACATCTGGTAGTAATCCCAATGCCACTGAAAAGGGATCGAAACTGCCGGAAACCACTCTGCCAAAAAAGAAACATTTATCCTTCATCAAGCCAAAATTCAAGTTGACAATAAACATTTATCCTTCATCAAGCCATAAATTCAAGTTTGAACACCTCAGCTGCTAAACCATAGAAACAAGTACTGGCAACCCAAATCTTTACACTATTCCATCACTCGCGGATGGAAACTTCAAAGATAACAATTGAAAGAATCAATACATACATACAGACACGTAAAAAAGAGAAGAATTACTAGATCTCTCTCGACATTCACATTTCCATCTTCTTCCAAACACATCATAAACGAGCGTAATCTATGTTCACTTGTTTTTTGCACTTGCAAATCATTTCCGTTCAGAAAACAGAACACATCAATCGAATCCGACAACGCCGAAAAAAATTCAAACTTTACCTCATATGGGTCCCCGGAATTCGAAGTCGTTTTGATAAATATCGTCGGGAACAAAGAAAAGAGGAAGAATGAGACGAAGAGAAGTAGAAGTGTAGTTGAGAGAGAAATCCCACATCGGCTATTGGCTTTGCGTCTATTTTCTTTTGTGGACTTCTCTTTCTATTTGGGGCATTGTTTTGAATATCGGATCGAATTTCAAATCGATTAAGTTATTCGGTCACTGTTTCGATAGATTTGATCGAATTAAAAAAATCGATTAATCAGGCTCCTCTTATATATATATATATATATATATATATTCACATAATACATTATATTTAATTGATAGAAAAATAAAAGTAAATATGAAATAAATATGCAATTCAATCAACATAACACGTATATAATTTCAATATAAATGTTTGCCGAATAAATAAACAATTAAATAAAATTAGCCTAATACATTACAATTTTATAAATTGATAATCAACTAATAAATGTTCATTCTCATTACTGCATTACAACCATGTTCATTCTCATTACCACATTACAGCCTGTTCAAAAATTTCCTAATAAATATATTTCTTTAACTTGGTAGCAATTTACCTTCCTTACACAAAAATTTCCTAATAAATCTACTTTTTTAAATTGACAGTATATAACCTTCCTTACACAAAAATTTCCTAATAAAACTACTTTTTTAAATTGACCGCATATTACTTTCCTTACACAAAAAGTCCCGCCATCTTGCACGAATACATCTCATAACATGTTAAGAAATCAAAATTTCCTTTTGTGCATTAACCGTTACCGCTTGAATGTCGTTATTATCTTGTATACACACATCTCGTAATTATTGCGGCTTGAATGTCGTGAATTGTCAAACAGTATTAATAATTTATTCATTTTGTTTGGATTGCCATAATGAGTTGCTTATTAATTATGAACTTTGTTTGTATATTATTTGGGATAAGTTTTTGGATTTGTATTAGATGGCCTATTAAATTTTCTATTAATGATTGCAATGTGAAGAATCTCATGTCGATTTCTTTAATCGTAGATGATCTTGATTTCTATAATTTTCGAACAAAATTTGTTATATATCGAAAGAGTTTTGCATATAGTTTGTCGTTTATACGAAAGTATTATTTTAAAACACATAGCTATGTCTATGATCATATAGCTATGGATTCAAACAACATTTTGTATCATCTATCACAAACATTACCTCAACCTCCCCAAAGTAGTACTATTAGTGGACGACAAAGGGGGAAAAATGTTGAACACTGTAAGAAGGCAGTTTGGGATGTGAAGACGATTGAGGTTTTTGGTAAAGATTATGTTGAAGAGCTACAAGCAGGAAATATGCTTGGTACACATTTCAACATATTTGGTTGTGAGAACATTGTACGTAAATTCTCGTCTTTGACAAATTGTAATTACACAAGGGTCCAATTGAAGAATCGATGGGATAGTTTGAAAAGGGAATAGGGGGTGCGGAAGATATTATTACGTAGAGAGAGTGGAATTGGTTGAGATCATGAAAAAGGAATTGTCGATGCTACTCCCGAATGGTGGCAAAGGAAATTACAGGTATTTTACTTATATTATTACAACTGATATGTGAGTCTTGATTATAATTTAATAAATTGTTATATGTTTTGCAGTCCATGCCAGAGGTAGCTAAGTTTAAAGACCGTGGAGCTATTATGGTATACGAGCAGGAGATTTTTTTTTTTTTTTTTTTTTTTTCTGATGTTGTAGCAACTGGGGATAGTGCTTGGACTCCAAGCCCTGCATATTTCTACCACACATGCGAGATGAGCCAGAGGAAGAGTGTCAAATAGAGACTCAAGATGCAAATGAGCCTGAAATTGAGCAAGTGTTTGAAACTAAATCGCCTGAACAAACACATGTTGCTGCTGGTTCAAGGAAGAGATCGGGTGAGTTTCCTACACAAATTCGTCCTAAAAAGATGAAAAGGAAGATGTCTACTGCCGAAAAAATTGCAAAAATGCCTAGAGCGCATGGTGGATAATATAGAAAATGACTCTGTGTCAAGTCGATCGGTTGTTGGACCTGCAAGGCAATACACGATTTAGGATTGCTTAGAAATATTGGAGCAAATTCCAAGTATTGAGGAAGGAGATAATTTGTGGATGTATGCTACTCAATTATTTTAAAGTCGCCAATCAGGGAATTGTTTCTAACAATCAAGAAAAATGAAACTCGTTTAAAGTGGTTCCAAGAGCAAATGGAAAGAGATATGCAACGGAGGGCATCTTCAATGACGTCAGTTCATACATCATGAAGGGAGTCACATGAAACCGAAAATGGTTCATCTGGATTATGCTTTTAGATATGTATTTAAGGATTTGTTTGTCTTGGCTATTAGGTATTCGGATATCTTGTTATTTGTGTTTTGCCTTTTTCTTGTTTCTTTGATATTACTTTATGATGAGTTTGTATGTTTGATGCTTCTTTGTTGAATGTATTGCGAAATATTCAGGTAGTAATTGTTGAGAATATATCTATATCTATATCTATATCTATATCTATATCTATCTATCTATCTGTATCTATATCTATACAAAAGTATGAATAGGGATTTTGGTTTCTTTCTTTTTTTGATTAGACTAAATTAACCTTGTAATTTTATTTTTCTAAGGATAAACATGTAAAAATAATATACTTATTGATTCCTATTAATTACTTTTCACATTATACATATTTACTCTCATTTATTACTTTCACATTATCTATAATTATTCCTATTAATTACTTTTAACATTATACTTATTTACCCATATCATTTTTGTGTATATTATATTCATAATATAATACACTTACTAGATCAAAAGGAGCCGTATGATATAACATGAAATGACTAGAAAAAATCATAAAAAATTGAAGGATTTAATGTTGAGAATTTTTCTAGCATAGATATAAATGAGAATTAGTTAAATCACCAGACATATTAAAATATAGAGGTTGGATGACAAATGAAATCAATTAAATGAGTTGTCATGTAAAACAAACATTTTGAAGAGTAAAATAGGTTAAAAGAAAAAGGGTAAATGCTATATTTGGTCCCTTAAGTTTTCGTTTAGAATCACTTTAGTCCCTCAAGTTCATTTCTTGACTTTAACATCCTTAAACTTTAGTTTTTGTCTCAGTTTGGTCCTTCTGACCGTTTTCCGGCGAAAATGTGGCCGGATTTTGATTTTTTAAAGGGTAAAATGGTCAATCTAAGTTTGATTTTCACTTTAGTCCCCTAAGTTCGTAAAATTATCACATTAGTCCTTTTTTTAAGTTAAAAAATAACTCTTTTATATTTTTGTATGCTTAATATGATGTAATTATCTTACGTGAATAATCAAAACTTTGAACTCTTGTGAACATAATAATAACAGATTGCTTAATTTAAAATAAGCGGTCTCTTCTTATTTTTTTTTCATTTTCAGTAGTTAAAAAACATAAAAATTATTAATTTTATAAAAATTATATATGAAATCCGCCAAATAATCTAGTTAACAAGTACATCCCACAAATTTTTTGTTCAAAACTCCAACTATTAATATTTCTTAACATTGTTAAAATTTATTTTCTTAGACTTATTTAAGTCCTAATATCAAAAATTACTAACTTTAAATTTTTTATTATATTTTCAGATTATATAAATTTTGTAAAATTTATTCATAATTTATTTTTATTGTAACTTCGGAAAATGAAAAAAAAAAAGAGACTATTTTATTTTAAGTTACGCAATATAATATTATGTTGTTTACAAGATTTCAAAATTTTAATTATTGATACAATATACTTACATCATTTTCAGCATATAAAAATATTAAAAAAATGGTTTTTTGACTAAAAAAGGACTATTTTGATAATTTTATAAATTTAAGGGACTAAAGTGAAAAAATCAAATTTAATTTGACCATTTTACCCTCCAATAAGTCAAAATCCGGCCATCCGCTGGAATATGGTCAGAGGGACCAAATTGGGATAAAAACCAAAGTTTAGGGATGCTAATGTCAAAGAATGAACTTAAGGGACTAAAGTGATTCTTAACGAAAACTTAAGGGACCAAATATGACATTTGCCCAAAGAAAAATGAGAATCAATTAAATTACTTATCATGTAGAGTGAATACTTTTTATTGTAAGATAGACTAAAATGTAATTTGAGCATTTGAAATGTCATTAATAAGTACGTTATATGTTGTTTAATCATCTCTAATATAATTGAATGAATGAGAGTGTACATATTTGATCTTTTCAACAATATACGATAAAAATTACTCCTTGTAAAAAAATATCAAAAGGTGTAAATGTCACTCTTAAACCATCACCATACATATATTTTTTCTGAAACAAAAAATTAAAAAGAAGAAAAAATGGGCATACAACCATAGATAAATATTATTTATATCTATGTATATTATAAAAGTGTGAATGAATTGCCATGTTTTATATTTCTTTCTTTTTTGTGATGTCAAGTATATCATTTTTATATAATATTAGATTATATATTAATGTGTACAAATAAGTAATTTTGTAATAGTTTGTTGGGAGGACACACCACCAACGAATCACAGAGATTCCACAGGATAATAAATTACAGCGGGGGATTGGGTATGAAAACCCTTAAGATTACAAACCAAGGGGAAACAGAATATAATAATAAATCTAGACAGAATTTATAATAGATAATAGTCAGAAAACAAACAAAAACCAAGGGTAACCGATGGAGAATATGAACAGGCTTAGGGAGCCAAAAAACTGGAGTGAGACGGCTTCGACCACAACAGGCCGGCACTCAACACCGATTGCACCAACAGACCAGAACGACCACGACCTACACAAGGTCAGATCTCTCAAACAGAACCAGATCTCTCAACACTCAACAGATGGGTATTAAGGAGGGAATTTATCAGAGTACTCGTTGATCTCACGACTCACAAAGAGAAGTAGTGTAAGATTTTTCGTATCTCTGAGAGGGCAGCAAGGAGCCATTATATAGTGATCAGAGGCTGAACAGAAAATGAAGGAAATGGCGTATATGGAAGGGTGATGAGAAAAAAGGAAGGAGAATCAGATTCCGAAGAAAAAGGAAAGAGAGACAGAGAGGCAGACGGTAGAAATGACTTAGGGTTAGTTTTTTCTGGGTTTTATATGTGGGTCAGAGAGTGGGTCGGGTCGAGAGATGGGCTCACCATTTTAGTGGTCTGTTGGGCCTTACCAAGTGTTGGGCCAACTGAGTTGGGTCATGGGCCAAAGTGTCCCAACATTTCTCTACCTTGGACCAGGACCCGACTAATAAGGGTGGTCTGGCCCAAGTCCGGATTTAGCGTTCATCATTGCCTTTTATTCTTCCTTGGGGTACATGCAGAAAATAACACAACACTTGCAAACATAAATGGTTAGTAAAAAGAGTCATGCAAGTTTCAAAATCTTTAGGCAGTTATTGAACTTATCAACAGGCAGACACTTAGTCCCCATATCAAAGGGATTTAAATCAGAATCAATTTTTTCAAGATTTGTAAGATCTTTACCCACGATATCTCTAATGAAATGATATCGAACATCTATATGTTTTGTTCTATCATGAAAAACTAGGTTTTTACAAAGCTGTATAGCAGATTGACTATCGGAATAAATAGTGACTTTTTGTTTTAGAAAACCAATTTCTTTTATGAGCCCCTCTAACCACAGGGCTTCTTGAAAGGCTTCTGTAGCCGCTATATACTCAGCTTCAGTAGTTGACAGTGCTACAATATGCTGTTGGGATTTTCAACTTATACATGACCCACACAAAGTAAAAACATATGATGTAGTGGATTTACGACTATCTCTATCATTAGCATAATTGGAGTCAACGTACCTAACAAGATTAACCTCATTTGGGCATTTAGAAAACATAATACCACGGTTAACAGAACCTTTCAAATATCTCAGAACCCACTTAAGGGCCTCCCAATGAGGAGGTCCAGCATTAGATATGTACCTGTTGAGACAACTAATGGCGTAAGCAATATCAGGTCTAGTACATACCATTAAGAACATAATCGAACCAATAGCATTAGAATAGGGAACCTTTTCCATTTCCCCTTTTTCTTTTTCAGTTTTAGGGCATTGTTCCTTATTGAGCTGATAGTGAGAAGATAAGGGAACAAAACATGGTTTCGAGTTAGACATAGAAAACTTTCCTAACATGGACAAAATAGGAACTTTGGTTTAAGAAGATAGTGGAATCTTTCTCGTTTCTCTCAATAGTCATCCCAAGAATTTTCTTGGCATCCCCTGGGTCTTTCATGTTAAAGTTTTTGCATAAGTTGTTTTGCAGCATTTTAACATGCTATGAGCTAGGGCTAGCAATTAGCGTATCATCCACGTATAGGACAAGAAACACAGGAATGTTCACATCATACTTAAAGTAGAGACAATGATCATAATTGCTTCTAGTATAGCTTAATGAATGCATGAACATGTCAAATTTTTGGTTCCATTGTCTAGGAGACTGTTTTAGACCATACAGAGTTTTTTGCAGCAAGCATACATGATCAGGTTTTGCTTTGTCAATGAACCCAGTGGGTTGATGCATATAAATGTTTTATTCCAAATCACCATGCCAAAAATGCAGTTTTTACATCCATTTGTTTTAGTTCCCAATCAAAATGAGCAGAAAGAGCAAGCAGAATACGAATGGTGGTGTATTTTACGACAGGAGAGAATACTTCAGTATAGTCTATTCCTTCTTTCTGTGTGAATCCCTTTGCCACTAACCTAGCTTTGAATCTTTTAGAATTTTCATCTTGTTTGATCTTGTTTACCCATTTACAACCTATGATGGAACAGTTTGAGGGTTTTGGCACTAACACTCAAGTTTTATTATTCTTTAGGGATTTCATTTCTTCATTCATAGCACTAAGCCATTTATCGAAATTCTCAGATTTTAGGGCTTCTTCAATCATACTAGGTTCACCTGATTCTGTGTTTAGGGCGATGTGATAGTCCTTAAGTCTAGAGGGAACTTTAGACTTTCTTCTATTCCTATCTCTTGCTAGTTGATAGTTTTCTAGACTTGTTTCCGGACTAATGTCTCTCAGAATATCTACTGTGTTTTCCTCTACCTGTTCGTTTTCTTCTAAACTTTCCTCTACCTGATTGAAAACTGGTCCTAAGTTTGGGTTGTTTTCTTTCTGAGGGTCAGACAGGCATGGCATTTCTTCTTCATTAAAAGTAACGTCTTTACTAATCTGCACTTTAAAACCTGGTGGGCTTCTAAGCCACAATCTATATCCTTTAACCCCTTCAGGGTACCCTATGAAAACACATTTCAAGGATCTAGATTCGAGCTTGCCAGAGTTTTGATGTACAAACACAGAACAACCAAACACACACAGATATGAGATATCAACATTTTTATCCAGCCAAACAGATTCAAGAATTTTTCCACATCAAGGAACAGATCGGGATCTATTTATCAAATGCAGAGCAGTTAAAACAGCCTCACCCCAAAACGATTTAGATAAACCAGAACTCACAAGCATACATCTGACCTTATCTAGAATAGTTCTATTCATGCATTCAGCAACACCATTATGCTGGTGGGGTGTAGGGATTTGTTTTATGACGTTGATACCAAATTCATTACATAAATAAAAAAAAAAAATTGGTTGCAAAATTTTAGACCATTATCAGTCCGTAAGGCTTTTAACTTTTTTCCAGTTTGATTTTCAACAAGCATTTTCCATCCTCTAAAGATCTCAAAAACATCAAACTTGTTTTTCATTAAGAAAAGGAACACTTTTATGGAGAAATTATCAATAATGGAAAGAAAATACCTTCTCACCATGAGTGGGTGTATTAGAAGGACCCCATACATCAACGTGAACATAGTCAAGAATGCAAGTGGATGATGAAGGGATAGAGTATGGTGAAACAGGAAAGTGTACTTTGTGTTGTTTACCCATGAACATTCATCACAAAATTTTAGCCTTTCAATCATGTCATGAAGAATACCTTCCTTTTTAAGAAGCTCGAGGCCTTTTAAACTAATATGCCCTAGTCTTTTATGCCACAAAGACGTTTTATCAATATCAGTCATAGAGGCAGCAATCATATCATAATTAACACGACAAATATAAATATTCCATTTTCTTTCAGCTTTAAAAGCAGTTAACGATCCTTTCATGATTTTCATAACACCTTTTCCCCATCTACCTTCAAAACCTTCTTCTTCTAAACAGCACATGATATCAAGTTATGACTTAAGTCAGGAACAAATCTGACATTTTCCAAAATGAATTTTTACCCATTTTCAAAGGATAAGCATACATCACCAAGACCCTTGATTTCACATCGTTTCTCATTAGCCATTAAGACAAACCCAAAGTTACCAGATTCAAATTAGTAAAGATTCTTTTGAAAGGACTCATATGAAAAGTAACACCAGAATCAATCAACCATTCATGCATACCAAGATCATTCACATTATTAATATCACATACCATGAACACATCACCAGAGTTATCAATAGTGACCAAGTTTGCATCTTCTTTGTTGTAGTTATTATTATTATAATTATCCCTATTGTCCTTCCTAGGTTTTCTGCAATCTTTTATATAGTGTCCCTTAATCCCAAAATTATGACACCTTCTTTCTTTTACATTATTATCCTGATTGTTATTATCTCTAGGTCTGGATTACTCCTGCTTCTACTCATACTTCTACCCCTACTATGTCTTCTATGTTTATAATCTGAGTTACAATTAATGGTTCTTCCTCTTACAGAGTTGACTTCATTATGAGGTTGATTAGGCTTATTAGTCTTAAGGTCCATTTCCTTGCTTTTTAAACCATTTATAACTGTGTCAAGGTTCACATTATCTCTACCGTATTTTATGGTTGATTTTACATCATTGTAATTATCTGGAATAGCATTTAGAAGGACAATGGGAGTGTAGTCATCAATATTTTATCACCAGTGAGTTTTATGTCTTGGACCAGCTTAGTGAAATCATCAATATTCTCATCTATGTTTTTAGAGATGTCTAGCTTATACCTAAAGAATTTTTGTAACAGAAAAAGTTTACTGGGTAGTGATGTTTCAGTGAAGAGTTCTTCTAGTCTATCCCATAATTCTTTAGCACTGTTTTTGTTTTCCTACTTTTCTAATCACAGAATCAGAGAGGTTTAATATAATGGAGGAATACGCATACTCATCATCTTCTAGTTTTTTATCCTTAGTAACAGATTCAGTATATCTACCATCAATAGCCTTATAAACCTTTTGTTGTATTAAAATACCTTTTATTTTCTGTTGCCATATAGAGAAATCAGACTTGCCATCAAACAGAAGCAAATTATAACCGGTCGTAGAAGACAGAATAAGATAATACCACACAAACAAGGATTACGAGACAGATATCACAGATAACATGTTAGAGCCTCCTCTGAACCTCAACCAGATACCCAACGGTCTCACGGGACCCGGCCAAGTGAGGGATCAGATGGTAATCTATATAAGAGATAAAGTTTTACTGGCTCACAGAGCAAGAGATAACTGAATACTTCACAAAGAATAAACAAAATATTGAGTATAGCACAAAGCAAAAGTATGCACTAAGCCAGGAAACAATATACCAATAGATGGTCCCAACAGCACACAACAATAGATAAAATGATATCAGAGGAGATATTACCAAAATGTCACTTGAGACAGAACCGGTGTGGAACCAGCTCTGATACCACTGTTGGGAGGACACACCACCAACGAATCACAGAGATTTCACAGGATAATAAATTACAGCGGGGGATTGGGTATGAAAACCTTTAAGATTACAAACCAAGGGGAAATAGAATATAATAATAAATCTAGATAGAATTTATAACAGATAATAATCAGAATACAAACAAAAACCAAGGGTAATCGATGGCGAATATGAACAGGCTTAGGGAGCCAAAAAACCAGAGTGAGACGGCTTCGACCACAATAGGCCGGCACTCAACACCGATTACACCAACAGACCAGAACGACTATGACCAACACAAGGTCAGATCTCTCAAATAGAATCAGATCGCTCAACACTCAACAGATGGGTATTAAGGAGGGAATTTATCAGAGTACTCGTTCATCTCACGACTCACAAAGAGAAGTAGTGTAAGATTTTTCGTATGTTTGAGAGAGCAGTAAGGAGCCATTTATAGTGATCGGAGACTGAACAGAAAAGGGAAGAAATTGCGTTTATGGAAGGGTGGTGAGAAAAAAGGAAGGAGAATGAGATTCTGGAGAAGAAGGAAAGAGAGAGAGTTGAATTGAAGGGAGGAAATGGCGTTTATGGAAGGGTGGTCTGTTGGGCCTTACCAAGTGTTGGGCCAGTTGAGTTGGGTCATGGGCCAAAGTGTCCCAACATAGTTGTTAATTACTTAGATAGTTGAATTGAGATAGAATTATAATAAACATAATTTATAATAAAGTGTTCCATTCATAATATAGAGTTTTATTTATAACTAATTAAACAAAATTAGATAAAAATCTTAATACTAACTAGAAAAAATTTATAGGTTATATAATTAGGATAAGATTCGCTTTAGAAACTTGAATAAGCATCTCTTTGAAAGCAAGGAAAGCAATCCATGGACAATTTGCCATTAATTTAATGTAAGTTAAATTTTATAATAAGATATTATATTAATATATATGAGCAACATGAGATGTTTTATATTTTTTTTGTGTTGATTAAAAATATTAAAATTTCACAGAAAGTATAATTTCATATGTCCATAAAAAATATTCTGGGGTACCTAATTAATAGTATAATACCGCAAGTTCAACGAAAATAAACTTTAATGAGAAACAAGCACATTATATAATTTTATCTTAAAATCAATTATTTATGGAAAAAAACTTAGAATATGATAATTATTTCATAAGTGGTTTTATAATTAATTGTCTTTATAATATTAATTCTAAATCATAACAATATTATTCAAAATTTATTTTATGAATTAAATGAGTCTATGATTTTTTTTATTATTTAATGCACAGATTACTTGGTCTATAAGATTTCTACTACATCATTTTCAATAATAAGTAATTTAATTTATTTATATTTATATTTTAATTCAACCCTAACTTATAAATTTAGTCCATGATTTTTATGCTTATTCAATTCAATTCATTCCATAAGATACTATTCGTCAATTTAGACTATTTTCCACCAACATGAGGAATAAAATAAAAAGTAAAGAGATTATTACAAGAAAATTACAATATAAACAACTTTATTGATAATTAGTATAAGAGTTCAAAAATAAAAATCAATATCAAATGCTAATTTTTATTTATTTCTTGCTTTGCACAACTACAATTGTTTTTTTAAAAATCTGATTTCATTCATGAAGTAAATTCAGAATATGGATTAGTTTAAATGATATCCTTTTATTACATATATAGGCATGTAAAAGGTAAAGTAATATTTTATAAGTAAAAAAAATATAAGGATGAAAAATTAATATTATAAAGAGAAATAATTATAAGATCAAAAATTTCAATAAAAGGCAAAAGAACAAAAAGATTAATTATTGATGTTTACACATAAATAATGGTGAATTTCTCATTACAAATATAACGATGAAAGATAAGTATCATGGAGAGAATTAATTCTAAAATCTAAAAGTTTATAAGAGGGAAAGATCTAAAATGTAAAAATACCTACCTTCTTTTGTAAAATTGAAGATCATAAGTCCAATGAAGCATAAGAGAAGATTCATCAAGGGAGCTATTAATTAAGTGATCTTTTTTAAATGAAACTAACCATTTGATTTTTAATGGTTATCAACTAGCATTATATTTACTAAAATTTTAAATTAAAAGTCCTATTTTAATCATCATTTGATCACAGACAACTTTCATTTTTAAGTATAAGCACATATTTGTACATACAAGATATTTATTTTATATATAAGATTATATTGATATATATACCACAAGACTTATGAAATATTCAAAAAGTTTCTTGAAACAGATTTGTCTAATACCCAAAATATAATAAATATCAATACTGAATAATAGAAAAGGAGGGATACTTAGGCTTTATTTTAATGATAATATAGTTTAAATATAATACCAAGGGTACTTTCTATGTTCTAAAATTAGCAATGTGGTTTCATTCTATCGTAACATTTTAATTACATTAGATTTTCAAATAAAATCAATTCATATGCAACTAGACTTTAAGAGCATTTTAGTCATAGGTGATAGTCATATAAAGTACTTCCTATGAGATAATTGTGCTTGTTTAATTTTTTATAATTGGGAGATGATATGATAGTTTTCAAATTGTTGACACTAATTAAATATTGTCAGTCTACTATAATTCAAAAGTACAAATTAAGATGAATTTATAGGAAACAGATAAAGAAAAAATATAAATTTTAACTCTTTAAAACTATGCTACCAAATAAAAAAGAACTACTGATTAAATAAGTAAATAAATATATATTAAATTATAATGTTATTTTGATATACACTTTTTCAAGTCTATTTAAATTAATTATTCATGATATATTTATTTGCTTGAATAATATTATAATTATTGTAATATAAACGTAAATTTATAAAAGTACATATTCATATTAACGAGCCCAATAGAGTAAATAATTTTGAATTTTTATTTTAGGTTTTAAGTATTCAGATTTAGAAAAAAACATAAAAGTGAGAAAGGTATTTTTTTTCTTATACTATTACATTTTCTTTTCATATTGTTTCTTGATTAGACTAATCAAATCATACATGGTCCTGTCAAAATATGAAAAAGATAAATGATAAAAGAAAAGAGAGACTTAAAAAAATTAATAATTTATTTTTGCTTTTTCCTAATATACTTTTTCTTCTGGTATATTTGTAATTTGATTTTATCATTTTTTTTATGAAAATATCAGAGAAAAAGACATAGATAATATTTTTCTAAATTATTACATAACTAGTACAAAACCCGTGCCAAGTCACGGGAAATATTTTCAATTTAAATCGTGCTATAATAATAAATATTCAAAAATATATACTTATAAAGTTGAACAAAAATTATCTACCTCTGTATATTAGTTCTAATAAAAATTATATAATGTATAAGTTTTCTTGAATTGAATGAGTTATCATTAATTATTTAGAAAAATATCCATACAATCGTAGATTCTTATATTTTTTTATTCGCTTTGTTTATAAATTGCTTATGTTATGATATTGTTGGTGGAGTATAGCCGCGGTTCATTTTATACATTTGATCTCTATGAGTGTAATACCTTGATATGAACTACTTAATTGATGTCTACTTGCTTGCAGATAAAGACATATCCTAAATTTTCTCAACAACAATTTATTTTGTGTTTTATTTTATTCATCAATAATCTTTACTTTAAGTATGTGATCTTGGCACTAACATCCAAATCTAGTTTATTCATTATAACATATATGCCTTTAATTTTCTATTCCGTTCCTGCTTCAATGAGTGCAAAGAATAAGAACGGACACACCCCTGCGATATTTATGCTCTCTCAACTAAGAAACCAACATTAATTAGTTATCAAAATGATGAAGTTCATGCAAAGCATGTAAGTATTTATTTGTTCGTGAGGAGATATTGATTTGATTTTCAATTAATTATTTGATTATAATTTATATAGTCATTTATTTGATTTTATATTTAAAACATATAAGTAGATTTGCTAAAGTATAGTTTGAATTTATTTTTATCTTTGCAATTTGAAAACATCAGTAAAATTAAGCTTAGCCTAGAATTATTAAAAAATGGACAAAGATTAAGCTTAGCCTACAATAATTAAGAAACAAACAAAGCTAAATTTCGCTAAATTGCTAGTACATTTGAAATTCATCACAAATAGTGAAAAAACTGAATAAATAAATAGATCTTCTAATAATTTGTTGAATATTTTCCCAACCTTTCGCCCTCGTTTGCGTAGATGGAAGAGTTGAGTTTCCTTCGCCCTCAATTTGAGATAATTTATTAATCCCCGATCTTGGAATCTTTTGTTGCATGTGTAAATATTCAACAAATAAATAAACAAAAAATCATATATTATCAAAAGAAACATGAGTATCTAAAACTAATGATTAAAAATGAACACTTTAAGGCTTCATTGTATAAATTATCCTTTACCTTGATAAATGTAAGTGTAGAAATATTTCAACCATCTATTATTGAGAAACTTTTTAATTTCCACCTTTTTCATCGATGATTTCACTTGAATGACCTATCTTTTATCATAACTATTTTAAATGCCGAAATATTACATCTGCCCTTGTGTGTAAACATGAATATTTGTAGCCGGTATCTTTGACTTATTCAATCTTCCAATACACACTCGCCTAGTACACACACACACACATATATATATATATACATATATATATATATATAAATTATTAGTGTATTTATCACATTTTCATGATTTTTGTACTAAATATATTTAACTTAGATTAAATTGATTTATAGATATAAAATCAAAAATACATAAATATATTTTGTAGTCTTGATATTGAATTTCTTGAAATAAATTTGATTTATTTTTTTTAATACATGGAAATATATTTATAGTCTCGAAATTGAATTTTTAGAAATAAATTTAATTCATTTATTTTATCAATTTATTCAATATCTATCCAAATTATCTAAAAAAACACTTTTTAGATAATATTGATTAGATTCTTCTGGTGAGCCTATCCATCTACATACAACCATTGCATCTTGATAGTTCTAAACCATGTATCTTGGACCTCCAGTAAAGGTTGACGGGCAGATAAATCTTCTCCCAATAGAAGATGGGGTTGTATCTCCTCCTACAACTGCATCACACAATCTTCTGTATAATTCTACCCTCAACTTCTTTTGAATGTTCCAGGCCCAATTTAGGTTGTTCTCCTCATGAATGCAAGTCCAGGCATCAATAATATACTGATTATATAAGCGACCACCACGAACCAATTTATATCCTTCACCTTCTCTGTTTTGATTGCGATAAGCATGAAACTCACGCAGTGTAACCTATTTTCTCTTAGCAATATTCCGGTTGTTGCTACTTGTACTCCTTGGTATGCCGGTTCAAAAGCCATCCTCTGCACATGGGAAAAAAATTGGATATTGCATTGCCGTGAAACTTGGGTGCAACTCAGTTATTCTATGCAAACGCCTACTTTGTGTTTCAATAATTATATCTCTATTTTCAATAGATTGGTGCCCATCCCCAACTCTAAGTGTTGCAACTTCTGAAGCTGTTGGTAGATTATATTGTCGTCTATCATGATTTCGTTGACCAACTAATGTAATACTCAATGGCACAAAATCACTTTCCTGACAATGAAAGAATTGAAATAACTATTTAATATTATTCAACATGTTTTATACTAATATGAGCTCCAACATGCTTTTATAAAAAAGTTACTATTGAGGTTGTCAACATCTGCGCATACGTGGCACTTAGGTGGATAGTTTCAATTATTCTGTTTTATTATATATAGATTACTCATTTTGTTTTAAAGTTTGAGTTATTTGTAATTTTATTACTTAGTTATTTTGCCACTTAAAAACTTGTTATTTACCTTATACTTCAATTTATATAAGTGTACGATTATTTGTTTATCCAAAAGATTCACTCCTTTTTTTTTTAGGTAAATAGTTAGTAAAATAATTTTAATTCATTTTTGTATTCAATATACTTTTGTATTTTTAGGCTTAAATGTATTTTGTGTCCTGTATCTTTTGTATTTTGGCGTTTTAGTCCTTTATCTTATTAGGATAGCAAATAAGTTCTGTAACTTTTTAACTTTTCGCGATTTTGGTCCTTCAGTCACCGGAGTTTGCAAATATTAACGGAATTTTTTTCAATTTGGGGCTTTTGTTCCCATTTGTCAAATTCCTGCCAGCATGGAACCAAATTTTCGTCATATATCTTTTATATTATGGCGTTTTAATCCTTTATCTTTCTAGTATAGCAAATAAGTCCTGTAACTTATAATTTTTCGCGATTTAGGTCCATTAAATTGACCAACGGGAACAAAAGCCCTAAATTAAAAAAAAATTCCGATAATATTTGCAAACTTCGGTGACTGAAGGACCAAAATCGTGAAAAATTAAAAAATTACAAGATGTATTTGCTACCCTAGAAAGATAAAGGACTAAAATACCAAAATGCAAAAGATACAGGACGAAAATTATATTTCATCCGTATTTTTATACTTACTAATTAATTAAAATTTTAATGTATTAATTATGTACTTATTTTTATATTTAAAATAAAATTACTTATAGTTCTATTTAATTAGTTTTTGAAAAATATAATTCTTTTGTGGATAAACTATTGGATGTTATCTATAAAATAAGTACATATATATCGGATAAATATGTTTTTTATTTACTTATAAAAAGTATATAAATATATAATATCGATTAGATTCTTTTGGATAAATATTAATATTTTTTTTATCTAAAAAGTTGTTAAATTTCATTTGGCGGAATTGAGCTCATTGAGACTATCCACATCTGTTCATGCATACATGACGCTTAGGTGGATAGTTTCAATGATTATGTTTTATTGTATATAGATATAGATAAAATATAACTAATAAACAATATGGATAAGTGTATAATAATTTATCTTTATCCAAAATTTTTATAATCTTTTTAAATAAATGGATAAGTAACATTCTTCAAATTTATTTTTATATCTATTAGTTTTTCTTGTTTTTTATTATTATCATATTACCTTTAATTTTTATATAATTAGTCATTGTTACATTATAAGATTAAACTTATCTACATTTTTTACTTTATTAACTTTTTAAAACAGTTTTGTGTCTCTACGAATTTTATTTGACCTTGTAAGCAAATATATTATATTTTTATTTAAATTAGATAAATGTGAGATTATTTGATTTTATAAATATTTACAAATTTGTTAAGGTAAATTGGTTAGGGATACAATCTAAAACTCAAACTTATTTTTACATCTTTCAATATTTTTTTGTGTGATTATTATCATATTAAATTTTATTTTTTTTACATATAAAAATTTAATTTATTTTAAAAAAATTATTTTATTAGCTTTTATAAACCATAGTTCTATGGTGTCTCTTTGAATTTTATTTTGCCATGTAAGAAAATATTTTATTTTTATTTAGTGTTGATAAATGATTTGAATGTATCCAAAAGATAAATTAGTCATGGATACAATTAATCTAAAATTCATTTTAATATTAAATAATACTCTTATATTTTTAATATTCACTAATTATTTTATTTCTAAATTTTGAATTATTTGTCAATTACTCGTTTTATTTTAAATTTTAAATTATTTATAATTTTTACTTACTTATTTATTTTGGAACCTTAAAAAATTATCATTTATCTTATATTTAGATTTAGATAAGTGTACTATTAAAAAAAAACTCTTTATTTTAAGTTAAGCAATATGTTATTATTATATTCACAAAAGTTCGAATTTTTATTATTCACATAAGATTATTACATAATATTCATCATACAAGAGTATAAAAGAGTTGTTTTTTCACTTAATAAAAGAATTAATTTGATAATTTTACAAACTTAAGGGACTAAAGAGAAAATCAAAGTTAGATTGACCATTTTACCCTCCAAAAAGTTAAATTCCGGTCACATTTTCGCTGGAAAATGGCCAGAGGCACCAAAGTGAGACAAAAATTAAAGTTTAGGGATGCTAAAGTAAAGAAATGAACTTCAGGAACTATAGTGATTCTAAACGAAAACATAAGGGACCAAATATAGCATGTACCCAATAATAATTAAAGTGGAGAAAATTTTGTTTATTTTTTAACTATATTTTTTTATTTTGTAAGAATAATAAATTTTATATATTTATAAAGTTCCTATTAAATTTAGTTAATATATTCTTATTATAAATTTATTTTATTGTTACAATGTAATAATTTGTTGAGATAATACGAATCACGTGCAATGCACGTGCTTCGACTAGTTATATAAAACGAATCAAAATGATGAAACAAAAATCTTATAATTAACATGTTTCTTCTTTTATTTACTCTAATCAGAATGATTGATTCGGATTCGACAAGTCAACTAGATTCGATTTCATCAAGCAGTAATATTTTAGATGAAGAGAGCAGTGATGAAGAAAACGAAGGTACTACCTCAAATGATATGATAACTAGGAAAAATAAATACACACATACTATTGTCTTTGGTGCACAGGCATATAATGAAAATTACTTGCACAAAACTCCTTGCCACGATAGACAGTATAGTAGATGGGCTTGGTTGATGTCCATATTAAACGGACATCCGACAAGATGCCAACAAAATTTTAGAATGCACAAAGAAATTTTCTTTGATTTGTGCAAGGTATTAGTCCAAGACTATGGCCTTAAACCAATGAGAACAGTGACAATTGAGGAGCAATTAGCTACTTTTACAATGATAGTTGATGTAAAGGAAGTTAATAGACAATTGCAAGAGATTTTTCAAAGATCGGCTTATACAATTAGCAAGTTATTCCATAATGTCTTGAGAGCTTGTACGAAGATGTCAATCGATTGGGTTAGGCCTTTTGATAATCACACAACAACTCACTCATTCATAGAAGACAACCCAAGATATTTCCCTCACTTTAAGGTAATTAATATAATTTATTTATTATTTCTTCTACTTCTGTGAACATATCGTATATTTAAACTTTTATTTTTTTATCCTTCAAAGGATTGCATTCTTGCTATTGATGGGACCCATATCAAGGCTTCATTACCATGCGAAAAACAAATACCTTTTATTGGTAGAAAAGGTGTTCCAACTCAAAATATCATGGTGGCTTGTGATTTTAGTTTGTGTTTCACATTCGTTTTGCCTGATTGGGAAGGGAGTGCTCATGATACAAGAATTTTCTATTCAGCTATAATTAAGAGATCCATCTAAGCATTTTCCAATGTCTCCAAAAGGTACGCTATAGTGGATTTTTATTTTTTTTTCTAACTAAATAACTATATTATTAATTACATCTTGATATTATTAATTTTTAAAAATATAGAAAAATATTATCTTGTTGATGTTGGATACCCAAATATCAACAAATTTCTTGCTCCATACAAAGGACATAAGTACCATATTCCAAAGTTCCAGCGTGCATCATCTTATTCTAATCACTTTGAAGCATTCAGTCAATGCACTCCTCATTGCGTATATCTATTGAACGTTCTTTTGGCATTTGGAAGAAAAAAATTTATACAATGAATGATATCCCTGTCAACATTGAATGGTCAGATCAAGTCGCTCTTGTCTCAGCTACAATGCAATACACAACTATATTTGCAAACATGATTTGGAAGACGAATATTTTTTAATATTCGAGAATAATTCTAATAGTGTACCGCATGATGAAAACGACGATGATGCGGGTCGTGGATGTGTCAACTTGGGTGACAATGGACAAAGTGATGACGTGTTAAATAAAGTAAGGGATGATATATGTGCATCAATAACCTTTCAACGGATTGTTATTCGGGGTTTTGTATATTGAACTAGTGGATGTGTCAACATGGGTGACAATGGACAAAGTGATGACGTGATGAATAAAGTAAGGAATGATATATGTGCATCAATTACCTTTCAACGGATTGGTATTCCGGGTTTTGTATATTGAACTAATGGATTAAATAAAATGTTTTTTTATCTTTTTTGCCTTATACCTTCATTTTTCTGTCCAATTTAGACGGAAACAAAATTAGACTCTAAAGTGATTTTATTACATCCAATCTTATTTTCCCTCCATCTATTCTCCCTAATCAAACACAAACCTTAGATACACAATTTAACTTCAAAAAATTAAAAGAGAAAGAACTCAAAATTAGATACTCATTAAATTAAATCATACAACACACTTAAGACAATAAACATAAAAGTAAAAACATGTCAAATTTATTTTTTATTTACAAAAATCAAAATAAAAACTAAAACAATAAAAATGAAACTCCAAAAGAAAAAGTACCAATTGGCACAAAAACAAGGTATAAGCCAAACCCGGTCCAGGTCTTGAACCAGCCCATATGGTCTTGAGCTAGTGGCTGATTCGATGTTTAGCTATCTAGGCTTATTTATAAGATCTTATAAGTTCATATAATATTATAAAAAATATTTTTAACATATATGGTTCAAAGTATTATCTTGATATACGATATGTATCTGAATCAGTTTTTATCGCTCAGATGATTTACATATATCGATAGCTCCGATCATATATGTAACGCGGATAACATTGGATGGTACCGTATTGAAGTATTATCAGTGACAATATTTGATAATATCGTATTCTTGCGAATTTTGTATCCGTTAATGAAATTTATAATTTTCTTTTACAACTCTTGGTAATATGATTTAGTTAGTCTAGTATTGCATGTATAATGAATAGTTTGTTATTAGTATTGCTAATCAACTATTATTTTATTACAACTTAAAGTTTGAGAATAATGTTCTAACAAATTTTATGTTAAACCTTCTTAATATATATGCTGATTAATAGTAATTTTCGTTAATTTAATTTGGTTTTATTGAAACTTTTAGAGCTATTTTTAGCATTTTATAAGCTCCAGATATTTTTAAAAAAATATTTTAGATAGCTTACCGAGACACATTCTAAGTTATTCAAATTTTCGTTGCAAAAGTTTTTTGTTGGTGTCATAAAATTTGCCACGAAAATTGAAAATTTGGAAATCCGTTGTAATGTCGTGGCAAAAAATCCTTGACAAAGAATTTCGAGTATGTTTATTTATACGTCGGACACAACAAGGGGTACTAATTGATATTTTTATCACATTTTTGGGGCAAAATGAAAGAATAGAAAAAGTTTGTAGTCTTTTGATAAAAGAAAGAGTTAAATACACTTTGTCATCTTTAATTGTATCACATGTCACATTTATCCTCTAAATTAATTAATAATTGTAGCACTTAATCCCCTAAACATGTGGACAAAATTGCCTCTGTGAGTTTAATGCATGTAAAAGTAACATATATTTTGAAATTCTTATATTTTAAACCCTAAAATATGCACATATAAGTTCATAAAAAAAGATTAATCTTTCGATAATATTATTATCCCATATTTCCTAAGTTTATGGTATCATTATTGTTTAAAAAATATACTTTCAAAATCTTACATTTTTTGGGATAAATTAGGCTTCCCTCTCTTGAGGTTTGATGTAAGTACACGTAAATTCCCTGTAGTTTTGGAAATTACATCTAGTACCCTTACGTTTATCTCCATCCAACAAGTAGATCCTTCAATTAATAATTGACAAAATTTGCTGACACCAGTAGAAAAAAAAATAGTGTAATATATTTAATATATTTAAAGTATTATTATATAGAATAATTATTAATTAATAAATAAATTAGATCGGTCAAATAAATTTACCTCTTAACATATATATACACTATTTTTTTTTAACATATTTAAACACTACAAAACTATATATATACACATTGTATTATGTAATTTAACCAAATATTCTAGAAGACATATATTCTTATAATTCAATAGTACAAACATATTACTATGACAACATAAATATAATATTTACATCCTTTGTGATATTTTAATAGTAGCAAAAAATATTTTCTGTAATTTATTTTTTTAGTTTAAAGCGTTTGTTCATTTCTATATATATAGGGCGTCAATTTAGTCTATTTAGTCTTTCAAATTTTTATGTTCGATTTTTAGTTTGTTTTAGTCACAAATTATGAGTAGAAATATATTTTGATTACTTTTATTAGAGGGTTTTGACAACTTTTATAATCAGGTGTACTAAATGTAATTTTTTAAATTATAAAAAATTTATGAGTAATTAAATCAAATACCAATTTAGGAGAGTATAATTAACCCTAAATTTTTTAAATTGGGTCTATAAAAGTCCAACGCACTAACTCTCGGATCAGGCATGTCGGATCCAATAAATTCTTGACGGGTTGAATCTCGATTTTTTCATGGGCAAAACAAACAGGAAATTTCAAAAGAAGAATTTTTATTGACGCGCCAGGTAGGGTCGAACCTACGACTTTCTGCTTAGGAAACAGACGCTCTATCCACTGAGCTACAGGCGCTTTACATTTACTTAGGCGTTTAATTTAAAATCTATATAACGATACTGCAAAAATCGAGAATGAAGTTTCTTTTTCCTCCAAAATGAAAACTTAAATATTCGAAAATATCTTCAAATTTTCGATTATAAGTATAAATTATTACACCGTTTATGTCATAAAGTCAAGTACTAATAGTGAAATCACACAAATCGTCCCTCATTTTTACATAATTATGTCATACACCCACAAAAGGCGTCAATGTCAATTCATTGTTTCCCCTATCAGACAATTCCCGCCCAAAAAATGTTTACGACGACCGAAAATTGCACTGAAACTGCTTGGGGTTTGCCTCTTACGACCTCTCGACTGTCTATAGCAGACTGTAAACCGTTTATTGATAAGGTGGATCGACACCTTGCGGGCTGGACGAACAAACACTTTTCATATGCAGGACGCTTGCAATTGATTCAGTCAGTCCTTGCTTCTTTCCATGTTTATTGGGCTTCTATATTTATCTTACCACGTGGGGGTGATGAAGCTAATTGAGAGTGGAGCTTCTTATGGGCACCTCGCAAGGCCCGGGGCACGCCTCAAGTGGCTTGGGAGAACGTCTGTCTCCCAAGAAGTGCGGGGGCTTAGGCCTTACCCCAATTACGGACCACAATAAGGCTTTGATGGGGACGCTTCTATGGGCAGTGGTTCAGTGGCAAACACACTCAATTTGGGTGCGTTGGATTCTTACCTATCGCTTGAAGGAAGACTCTATCTGGACTATCCAATGGAATGTAGGCGCTTGGAGTTGGCAAAAGCTTATTAAGCTTCGAGGAACTCTTCTGTCGAGGTTTTGTTACAACATCGGAGACAGGGAGACGATTTACCTATGGCTCAACCCCTGGCTCCCATAAGGTGCGTTGCTGTTGCAGCAGCGATTAGGGCCGCGTTGGCTTGGGATGCCACGAACTATAGCCTCTCGACGGTAATTCACGAGGGAGACCTGGACATGGCTGAGCAACAGAGTGGTGGAAAGACTTAATGTCACTGGCGAGTTGCCCCTGCTTCGAGGAAGGCCAAACTCCATCACTTGGCATTCCAGCAGCGGTATTTATTCGACACAATCGGCGCTTCTGTTGCTTCAATCACCTACACCAAAGGTCCCATGGGTTCCACTACTCCAAGGGCCTTTCAAAATCCATTGAAATTTGTTTGTCTTAGGGCTTGCTATTTTGGAGAGGTTGACCACTTAGAGGCCTTTTGCTGCTTATGTGATTTGCCGACCCAAGAAACTCACATGCACTTGTTCTTCCAATGCCCATTCTCAGATCAATGCGTAGCGATTTTACAAAGGGAGGTCAACTTCCAATGGCCGTGTTGGAGATGGCTAGACGGGGTGGCTTGGCATGGGATGTATCTCATCAATCCTAGGGCTACTCTTGCCTCCTTGATTTACCATGTTTGGTAGGAGCGCAATCGACAGATTTTCTTGAATCAGAGATCCACACCGAATGGGGTTACTCAGCTGATTATTGAGCAAGTCAGATGTCATATTCTCAGTAATGAGTTGCAAAAGACACTTCAAACCTCTGTACTTTATAGGCTTTGGAAAATTACGTGGAATATGGACATTTTGTCCTTGTTTTTGGTTTTGTCCTTGTAAATTCTCTTTACATATATGAAATTTACATTACACCCCCCAAAAAAAGTTGCACTGAAAAAAATTCATTTTTGCACACACTACAAAAATACAGGCCTATAGCAACGGATTTCATAAAAAGTTGTTGCAAAACATATTTGCCATGGAATTTTGCAACGGAATATTCTCCATTGCTATAGGTAACGCTGCTATATAGCGATGGTTTTTTTTGTCCGTTGCAAAATATTGCCACGGTTTTTATCTGTTGCAAAATTTCGCTGCAAAATTCGTTATTTAAAAAGTTGACTTTTTATATTTTGCAACAACTTTGAGATGGTAAATTCTTGGCAAAGTTGATCGCAATTCGTTGCAAAATCGTGTTTTATTTACAACTACGACTGCAACGAAAATTCGTTGCAATAATGCAACGGAATGTTTGCAACGTCATTCTGTGGCAACTTTTACAACAAAATATTTAACTACAATCCGTTGCAAAATCGTTTTATTTGCAACGAAAGTCATTGCAATATTGAAATATTTTTTTACAAATACATTCCATTTAAAAATTTGCAATGAAATAATTTACTACAATTTGTTGTAAAATAATTTTCATTTACGACAACTGCAACAATAATCCATTGCAAATTAATTATAAATTCAAATATGACAATATATTTAAGCAAAAATACTTATAATAAAAGACAATTCAATATTCAAATCCACAAAATAAAAGTATTCAATTTTAAAGCATACATGTTTAAAAATGAGGATCATATTCATTTTCACAATTGATGTGGGTATAACCCAATAAATTGGTCAAAAGACCAAAAACACCCTAAAAAGTGGGTCCCAGGCCACAAAGAAGTACCAAACCCGCGTACCAGCGATACGGGCCGGGTCAAGCGACCCGCCCCGGATCAGCGACCCAGGTATTACCAAGGACCATGTGTCCAAATATGGATCTTTGACTAACGAGATGAGGCCACGTGGACCACGAAGGTACGGACACTTGGTGCTATAAATAAGCCTGACCCACCACATTTGAGGTAAGTTATTCCAATTGTATTCGACCAGCACTATTCTCCATATTATCGACCATCCATCTCGACCAGAATCTGACTTAAGCATCGGAATGTCTACGCCGGGGACCCTCCCGGCTAGTCTCACGTGCTTGTTTCTTCTCAGGTATTGTCCGGAAGCTAACCAGATCGAGCTCGGGGGTACCCAAATCAAGTAGGACCCAAGTGATCGAGTAGCGACCTGGATCAATTGGCGCCGTCTGTGGGAAACTTTCTGAGAAGATAACATACTTTCACGAGATGGAAGGACCATCTAGGAGGGACCAGCTATCAGGAGAATACGAAGGGAACTCTCAGCGACAGAATGATCAAGTCATTCAGCTTACTAGAGACGAACTCCAAAGGATGATAGATGAGGCTAGTAGGAAGGCAAGCAGAAATGCAATAGTGGAATACGAAAGGAGAACCGCCACCCCATAGTCCGCGAACCGGCCAAGCGACAGTTGTTCAGAGAAAAAGAAATTGAGGACGAGATGAGAGAGGACAGCAGGGAGGTGCCTGTGAAAGGCACTACCCACGAAGTGTCCGATGCGGCGTCTAGCCAAAAGGAAAAGAGTAAGAGGAGAGAACAAGGTATTTCTAAGGCAGAGGTTGAGGACGTGGGACGCCAGATTGAAAAGTTGGGAGCCCAAATTAGCAAACTTAAACGTAGGGGTGAGATAGTGGCCCAACATAGGAACTCGCCATTCTCTAATAAGATTCTCACGGAGACCGTAGACCCCCATTTCAGAATGCCTGATCTGCCTAAGTACGATGGTAGCAAGGATCCACAGGAGCACGTCGCTGCATTTGATCTGGTAATGAACCTTTATGGTCAGTCTGATTCCATTAATGTTAAGCTGTTTGTTACCACTCTGACAGGAAAAGCGCAAGAATGGTTCACTAGCTTGCCCAGTGGAACCATTGAAACGTATGAACAGTTGATACAGAAATTTGCATTCCACTTCGCGAGTAAAAGGAAACAAAAAAGATCAACCACTCACCTATTCACCATAAGGCAGAAAGAAGATAAATCATTAAAAAGTTTCGTGGGAAGGTTCAACAACGAGACCTTAGAGGTCCAAGATCTGAGGATCGACATGATGATCAGTATCCTTATACATGGATTAAAGAAGGGTCCTTTTGCATCAGCATTAGCGAGGGACCCCCCAGAAGACGTAGAGCAATTAATGAGACTGGCTCAGAAATACATGGATGAAGAAGAAATAATGCAATGAAGGATGGCGAATGGATGGGAGGTCGAGGTCGCGAACGAGCGAGGGAGCGAGGCCGAGACCGAAGGGTGCGATCTGAGAAAGATCATGAGGCACCGTATCAGCCTAGATTCCACAGATACACCCCATTGCGAGCTTCCAGGGAACAAATGATGATGATGGTTGAAAAGGCAAATGTACTCAAGTGGCCCAAGAAAACACGAGCAACACCATCAAAGAGGTACTTGGGTAACAAATATTGCAAATTTCTCAAGGAAAAGGGACATGACACCGAGGACTGTTTTCAATTGAAAGATGAAATAGAGAGATTGGTCAGGCAAGGATACTTTAAGGATTACGTAAGGGAACCCCGAAAATTTGAGAATGAGAGGGAGCACAGAGATGCACGAAGAGAGAGATCGAGGAGTAGACCCCATAGCAGGGAAAGGTTCCGGCATAGAGAGGACAGAAGAATTGATAGACAGGACGAGGTCGCACGCAATAATGCTCCTGTGAAAGGGGTCATTCATACGATCGCGGGCGGACCTACAGGGGGTAATTCAGCGAGATCGAGGAAGAGATATGCTCGATATGGATATGGGAGCTCAGAGAGGAGAGAGTTGGTACTAAGTGTAGAACAGAGTGAAGAAATTACATTTAGTAAGAAAGACATGGTAGCCGAAGCAGGGTCGCAGAATGACCCCATGGTGATCAAAATGGACATAGCGAATTATTCTGTGCACAAGGTGCTGATTGATAATGGCAGTTCGGTGGACATTGTATTTATGGAGGTACTGAGGAAAATGGGATTTGATGCTACCCGGCTACAACCAGTACAAACGCCTTTAGTAGGATTCGGGGGAAGTGAGGTAACACCGTTGGGAACCATCGACCTCCCAGCCTCGAATAGACTTACTAGTCGATTCGACCGCAGGATGCGCACTGTTCAGCATGATGGACGCATACCAGGGATATCATCAGATCTTCATGGCGGAGGAAGATAGAGATAAGACATCATTCGTTACTGAAAATGGCATTTATTTTTTATAATGTAATGCCTTTTGGGTTAAAAAATGCAGGTGCCACTTACCAGAGGTTGGTGAACATGATGTTCAAGGAGTTGATCGGCCAATCTATGGAAGTCTACGTGGATGATATGTTGGTCAAGAGCAAAGAGGAGAAACATCACCTCGATCACCTGAGAAAGGCGTTCGAAGTGATGCGAACATATGGCATGAAATTAAACCCATCAAAATGCACATTCGGAGTTCGAGGAGGAAAATTTTTAGGATACATGGTGAGCGAGAAAGGGATTGAAGCAAATCCAGAAAAAATAGAGGCGATATTGGGTTTGAGTTCGCCAAAAACGGTTAAAGATGTACAGAAACTAGACGGGAAGATCGCGTCTCTTAGTCGCTTCATCTCGCGATCAGCGGACCGTAACTTACCATTTTTCAAAACTCTAAGGAAGGTGAAGGATTTCAAGTGGAACGAAGAGTGCGAACAAGCATTGACTGATCTAAAACAGTATTTGACAAAACCACCTTTGCTTGCAAATCCTAAGATAGGTGAGGTATTATACTTATACCTAGCTGTGTCCGATGATGCAGTAAGTTCTGTTCTGGTAAAGGAAGAAGCGGGGTCGCAAAATCCAGTATATTATGTGAGCAGAATGCTTCAAGGGGCAGAGAAAAGATACATCCAGATCGAAAAGTTGGCACTGGCTTTGGTTACTACAGCTCGAAAGTTGAGACCATATTTTCAATCTCACAAGATCGTAGTATTGACAAACTGCCCCTTGAAACAAATCATGTCCAGACCGGACGCTTCAGGTCGCTTGATCAAGTGGGCGGTCGAGCTAGGTGAATTTGATATCGAGTACCAGGCAAGAATTTCCATTAAAATCTCAAGTTTTTGCTGATTTCATTGTCGAGCTCGCAGGTGACCAGGAAGTAAAGCCTCAGGAAGGTTGGTTGCTCCATGTCGATGGATCATCAAATGCGAATAATGGAGGTGCAGGAATTTTGTTACAAGGACCCGGAGGGATAGAAATTGAGATCGCGGCAAAATTGGAATTCCCCACCACTAATAACGAGGCAGAATACGAGGCACTAATCCTGGGCCTAAAAATGGCAAGTCAAGCTGGGGTCAAAAGATTAGATGTGTGCACCGACTCTCAACTGGTCGCGATGCAGATCGAAGGAGCATATGAAATGAGAGAATGGTCAATGACCCAGTACCTGAGAAAGGTGAAGGAGATGATGCAAAAATTTGATAAGTGCTCGATTCAACAAATTCCGAGGGAAGAGAATGCACGAGCAGATGCACTATCTAAATTCGGAGCCGTGATGGCGGAAATAAAGGACCGCAGCATTTCGGTGATGATTAAGGAAGTGCCGGAAGTGGATGAACCAGCCGCTGAAGTGCAAACGATCGAAGAAGAGACATCCTGGAAAATGGACATAGTCAGGTACCTGCGTGAGGGGATCACACCCAGCGACCCCGTTGAGGCAAGAAAGATAGTATTTAAAGCAAACAGGTTCACAATGGTGGGGGATGAATTATACAAAAGGACGATCGAAGGGCCACTATTAAAATGTCTCGACCCAGAAAAGGCCTATTATGTGTTAAGAGAGATCCACGAGGGAAGTTGTGGTAATCACTCAGAGGGTAGGTCGCTCGCACAGAAGGTTGCAAGGCGAGGCTACTTCTGGCCCACTTTAGTGAAAGACGCAATGGAGTTTGCCAGAAAGTGTGAGAGCTGCCAGAAATACGCAACATTGATACACGCCCCTGCGACCTCGATGGAACCAATCAGGATCGCATGTCCATTCGACCAATGGGGCATCGACATCGTAGGACCTTTTCCACCAGCACCAGCGCAGAAAAAGTTCGTTATTGTGGCGGTCGAGTATTTTTCAAAATGGGTAGAAGCTAGGCCTTAGCGAAAATTTCAGAAAAGGAAGTGATAAACTTTATATGGAAAAACATCATTTGCAGGTTCGGTATACCTCGGATCTTGATCTCGGATAATGGTACTCAATTTCAAGGAAAAGGAATTCTGGCATTGTGCAAGGAATTAAAAATTCAGCAAAATTTCACGGCAGTGGGGAATCCCCAAGAGAATGGCCAAACCGAGGTGACCAACCGAACACTATTGCAGCATTTGAAAACAAGGCTCGAAGGTGCAAAGGGGTCGTGGGTCGAAGAGCTACCAGGCGTATTATGGGCATACTGCACAACTCCGAGAACCTCGACAGGTGAGTCACCATTCTGTTTAGTTTATGGAACTGAAGCTATAATCCTTGCAGAGGTAGGAGAAATGACAGCCAGGGTCGCACATTATGATCCACAAGCGAACCAGGCCGAGCGAGCTTTCGACCTCACCACAATCGAAGAAAGGAGAGATCGTGCCTATGCTAAAATCTTGCATCACAAGAACATGATGATGAGGAATTATAACCAAAGGGTCAAACCAAGGCAGTTTCAAGTAGGAGATCTAGTTCTTAAGAAGGTCGAAGTGTCAAAGCATGTTGGGAAGCTAGACCCAAGCTGGGAAGGACCTAATAAGGTCATCGAGATCAAAAAACGTGGAACATACAAACTTCAAAGCATGGATGGCAAAGACTTACCAAGACCATGGAATGTGCACAACTTGAAAAAGTTCTACGCTTGACAAGGACCAGAACCAGCCTGTGAAAGGCCGGATACAACGATCTGTGAAAAATCATGACTGATCTGTGAAAGATCACTCCAATGTACGATCTGAAAAAGATCCGTTTCCTTTTTTGTCTGATCGCTAGAGACCGTAACGATCTGTGAAAGATCACCATGTATTTATTTAGTCATTTTAATTAGAAGCCTGGGAAAGGCCATTTCTTTTCGTAAAAATTCCAAGGCATAAAGCACGACCTGGAAAAGGTCGCATCAAAGCAAATCACGCGACCTGAAAAAGGTCACGGACTTCTGATTAAAATTTTCAACCTAAGCACGCGACCTGAAAAAGGTCACGGACTGATCAAAAATTTCAACGAAAACATGCGACCTGGAAAAGGTCGCATCAAAGCAAATCACGCGACCTGAAAAAGGTCACGGACTGATCAAAAATTTCAATGAAAACATGCGACCTGGAAAAGGTCACACCAAAGCAAATCACGCGACCTGAAAAAGGTCACGGACCTCTGATCAAAAATTTTCAATCGAAACATGCGACCTGAAAAAGGTCACGGATAAAAATTTTAACGAAAACATGCGACCTGAAAAAGGTCATAGACTTGATCGAAAATTCCAATGAAATCATACGACCTGAAAAAGATCGCCTAAGGCATAATATGCGTGACCTGGAAAAGGTGACCTGAAAGTAAGCCAGACAAAGAACAGGGGCTAACTTGAACATACCATCAAGATTAATGTGCTCGCATGAATGCAACAAGTGTAAGGCAAAACCATAGATGTTTCATTGAATAATAGGGTCAATTACATAGTGTTGGTGGTCGCCAGGACACTCGACAAAAGGAAGTATATAATAACAGCGACCAGGCGACACTGTAAGCATTTACATCCAGCAGTTACAACCAAAAAAGAGAACGAGCACGACCAAAAACTAGGGAACATAGCCTATCTCGTCGATCAAGCTGGCGAACTCATCCTCTTCGCTGGGATCGGGAGCAGTCTCCGGAGGATAGGGCTGAAGCTGACCATCCAAAGAGGAGTCGAGGCAGGACTGGTCGAATCCCTCGGCAAAGCCCTTAAGGTGCACAACCTGCGCGATGCATTTGTCAAACCCATCATTAAGGAATTGGGCAGACTGAACATCGACCGCAGTTTTGAAGACGGGAGACTTGAGGAAATCCCGTGCACCTTGAAGACGAGCATTGGCAAGGGACTGTTTGTACTCGTCTGATTGAAGAAAGGTCTCTCGACCCTCGATGACACCCTCGGTTTTCCCGGCGAGGCGACCGGCCGAAAAACCATCCGTTCGCCCCTGCTCTAAGGCAGCAACCACCTGTTGCCTGCCCTCCTCGATGGTCGCAGAAAGCTGGCTCCCCAGAGCAGCGACCTGGGCATCCGCAGCAGTCTTGGCTTCTAGAGCCTCCTTTTTAGCAGCCTTGGCACTCTCGAGGCTTTGTTCGAGTTCGCGGATCTTCTTCTCCGCATCTGCTTTATCATTCCGGAACATCGAACACTTGAGGGCCAGGTTATGGCCGAAGGCTGAAGCCTGCAATGATCGAAGAAATAAGAAAATATTCGTGAAAGTATAAGCGAACATGAAAAGCTGAAAATTACCTGCATCAGCACATGAGCGAGATGCTCCTCGACCCGCGTGTGGGCAGTTTGGGCCAACAAAATCTGGTCGCGATCGAGGCAGCATGCCTTGTATAGCTCGAAGGAATCCTGGCCAACGAGAGTACGCAGCACAGAGCTACGAGTTGAGATGGCCCAATCTGGGTTCACTTTTTTCTCCATCCATCTCAGCGACTCGACTGCTCGAAGTCTTAAAATCCTCGCGGGCTTGCTTCCACCAAGCGACCTGTTCCTGAAATTGCTTGGTGTTTTCCTCTTCTTCGGCCGCATCCTTGGCCGCGCGCCTTTCAGCTCGCTTGCTCGAGCGCTTGATCGATTTGCTAGAACTCTTCTCCTTGCCCCTGCGTCTATCCTTGCGTTTTCGCTTCTTCGATTTACTGGGTTCGACCTTGACCCTGGCTACCTCACCACCCGCTTCTTGGGAACCACTCGAAGCAATCTCGATGGCGCGACGAGCACCCGTGGGGACAATTGCCGATGGTTCCACGCGTGCGCCGACCTCGACCTCAATCTCCGCCGTGTCGGGTAAACGTTCGGATTGTTCACTCGGAAGATGCACTTCAGGGGAGGCAACATCGACGACCGCGACCGCCGGGGATCCCCTTCTTCGTAGGTTGCGAGCAATCTCGGCAAGACGAGCATTCATCACTGCTTCCTCTGAAAAGGAAAGTTGTTTGGATCATAAATATAAAAAGGAAGTGCGACAAAAGAAATGATAAAAGTTAGTGAAAAATTCTTAAAATCACCTAAAGAGCCTTGCACTCGCAGGGGTGCTGGAGAGAGGCCAGCTACCTTCAAGACCTCCTCTGATAGAAGTTTTTTGGAGTCATAAGTCTCGGAGGTGATAGCATTTATCTGGTCACCCTCCAACCCCCCGTCTTGAGGCTCGGGTTCGGGTTTAGTAAGGCGCCAGTCACATCGAAAAGGCCAAGTTTGACCTGGAGGTGGTCGAATGAAAATAAAACGCTCCTTCCAGGGCCCTACGTTCGATCGGAGTTTATCTAAGTATTTACAGTCAGGTCGAGCGGAGAGGTAATAAAAGCCTCGCTCGCTGGATCGAGCAGAAACAGAGAAAGAATAGAGCGACCACAAATTGTCGAAACTGGGCTCGAAATTATGATAACACATCATGATGACAAAAATGATTATGATACTTATGGTGTTAGGAGATAATTGCATAGGGCATATATCTAAATGGGTGAGAATGTTGGCTATGGGTGGTGCTAAAGGGAAACGAAAACCGGCATCCAAATGAACAAGAGAGAAAGGGCAGAAACCCTGAGGAGGAAGGTGCATGCGATCAAAGGACCGAGGGACTAAGACCTCATAATCATGGGGTATAAAATATTTTTCCTTAATTTTGTGAATGGGTTGTTTTACTGAACTTATTATGCCAGCCCAAGGATTAGCGGCCATCATAGCCATATAACCCTCAAGTGTAGGCACCTCATCAGAATCTACACGGTCGAGGGATGGGACCACATTATTATTTGGAGAAATATATACGTTAGGGTTTCGGTTATTTAAATGATTGTTTGAGGTCGCGGCTTGAGAAGGAGAAGAAGAAACATGCGACGGACCAGCCTCGGTATGGGCGACCGGGTTAGGAATATCCAAGGGGGAAGTAGCTTCATTGACCACCTCCTTTGAATGAGGAGAGGTCGCAGTCGAGCCCGAAGAGGAAGACCCTGAACCCGAACCAGACCGAGAATCGGATTCAGAGCCAGAGCTATCCCTCGAACCCGACCTCGACCTCGACTCAGATGAAGTAGTACGGGAAGACATGTTAATAAGTAAAAAAGAGCGGTCGCAGAGTACCTTAAGGATCGACGACCAGGGAAGCGTCTATGTATGCGAGGTCGAAAAACACCAGGCGAGAGAAGTTCACGCAATAGGTCAAATGGACCCCCTATATATAGGCGGTCAACATCGGAAAGTGCGCCTCCTCGGAAAGGACGCGATGGCGACACGTGGAATGATCCGACGGTTCTGAACAGGGGAATACCTAGCGACGCGACTGTTCGACTTCTTCTAGCATACTTAAACTTACACTAGAAGAAGTGGGGGACTAATGATGTGGGTATAACCCAATAAATTGGTCAAAAGACCAAAAACACCCTAAAAAGTGGGTCCCAGGCTACAAAGAAGTACCAGACCCGCGTACCAACGATACGGGCTGGGTCACGCGACCCGGGTATTACCAAGGACGATGTGTCCAAATATGGATCTTTGATGCTAAAACTTGTCAGACTAACGAGATGAGGCCACGTGGACCACGAAGGTACGGACACTTGGTGCTATAAATAAGCCTGACCCACCACATTTGAGGTAAGTTATTCCAATTGTATTCGACCAACACTATTCTCCATATTATCGACCATCCATCTCGACCAGAATCTGACTTAAGCATCGGTGTGTCTATGCCGGGGACCCTCCCGGCTAGTCTCACGTGCTTGTTTCTTCTCAAGTATTGTCCGGAAGCTAACCAGATCGAGCTCGAGGGTACCCAAATCAAGTAGGACCCAGGTGATCGAGTAGCGACCCGAATCAACAATCTTGTGAAAGTGGGGTGGCCATCGGAAAGGCAAATTATCATCACAGGGACTATCTTCAGACTCGTTCATATCATCTTCAAGCGCAGTACAAAATTTATCAGACATGAAACTCATTATTTTCTCCATCTTTTTAGTGTTGTGCTCTATTTGTTGTTTCATGGTCTCGTTTTCACGATACAACTTTTGTACCAACTCCGATTCATGGTGTTTCGGTACTGGAGTGAGATTGGTTGTTCTAGTCGAGATAGAACAAGTATAAGTCCTTGCCTCCAAGTATATTCTTTTGTAAGATGACAATTACCAAGTACATTCTTCTCATACATCCACTTTCTCAATTCTCTCTATATTTTGTTCTAAAATCAACAAATATTATACATATTCATTAATATACATACATAAAAAAACTAAAAATTTCAAGAATAAAATAAATATATATAAATAAACAAGTAAAACTTTCGTACTACCCTTAATGTAAGTTATGTCCAAATGTGTGACTCATTGCACTAACATGATCATTAACGGTCTATTGCAAAGATTGATTAAAAAATCGGTAGAGTGGAAGAAGAGAAGAGGAAGAATTTGTTATGGACGATTATAAAATAAGTGTGAAATAAAATGAAGGTTTTCTTATATTACGTTTTTTGCAACGGATTTACAACAAAACTTTACCACGAATGATATTTCCATTGCGAATTCCATTGCAAAAAATAAAGAATTTTAAAATAATGGATTATGTCGTAAACATATTGCAATGGATAGATCTGTTGCAAACCCAACGGTTCAATAATTAATGTCTATAGCTGTAACGTATGGATTGCAATGACTTCATAGATCGTTGCAATAGCGTTGCAACATTATTGGCAAGTTTTGCATCGATAATATGTCCGTCGCTAAACTTTTTGCAACTGATGTAATTAGAATCTTCGTTGCAAAGTATGCAACTAAAGATTTTCGTTGCAAAAACCGTTCGAAGTTTGCGACGTAATTTGTCGTTGCAACATTTTGCCACGACCTTTGTAACGACTTATGTAGAATGTGGGGCATCTTAAAGTTGATCGAATATTGCAACTGGTAGTCCATTGCAAAAAATATCATCATTATTTTGCAACGAAAGTTACAACGATAAAGTAAAAAAAAAATTTAGAAGCCGTGCCAAAAGCGTGGCAAAATCTGATACAAATCCATTGCAAATGTCCGTTGCTGTATGCGTATTTTTTTGTAGTGGCATGTTGCATTGATCTTTAATATTTTCTGACTTTTGATGAACTATAATGTCCTCGGGGGTGTATTTATAATTACAAAATATGAGAAGGGGTATCTGTGTATTTTATCTTAAAAAATCTTTCGAAAAATTCCTATTAAATTTACTTTTAATTTAAAAAGTATATATTTTCTATTTGTTCAACCAATTCTTTATTTAAGTCGAAAATAGAAAAAAATTTTACTTTTAAATCTTTAAAATTTTCAATGTAAATTTTTAGATTAAAAGAGATCAGTCACTAATTTATGATTCAAATATTTTATTAAGATAATATTGAAAAAAATATTTTCTTTTATTAGTTTCATTACCATCTTAATTAAACTAAAAGAGTTTCACACGTTAGGTTCATTACTAAATTATAAATTTTAATTCAAATATTATTCAAACCATCATTTTAAATTTTAACATTAAAAGAACCTTATTTTAAATTAATATTTATTATTAATATGGATTCCGGTAGTTTAAGCCGAATATCTAAAATTTCGAGTAGCTATTTTAGACAATCGATTCCTGGCCGAAATTTAAAGGTACCCTAACTTCGTGTACCCAATTTCATTTTAGATAAGACAAATAAATTAAAAAGAGAATAAAAAACATTAAAAATAGAAGTTGCACGAGCTCCTGTTAAGACAACTTCTGTTTGTTCTTAACAGAAGCTGAAAAACTTCATAAAACAACCCCTTTTTCTCTTTCATCTTTTTTTTTTGTTTTAATTTGTTGAGATTTTAGTTTTAAGTTTATAAATTATGAACATTTTAATATAATAATTTAATCATTTATATAAGAGTAAAATACACTTTGCCCACCTGAACTATTGTTGATGTAATATTTATTCCCCTGAACTAACAAATGTAACATTTACCCCCTTAGTTGGACAAAATTTAGCATTTTGCATGTTAAATCATCACCAAATTATTCTCTAACTAACAGAAAAATTAATAAGTGAAGAATTTAATTAATTAAAAGTGGAGTAATAAATTAATATATATATATATAATAGATACACAATAAATATAATATCATAATTATAACTCATATACACTACACTTAATGAATGAGTATAATAAACACACAAAAAAACTTTTACGTAAAAGATTTTATTAATTTGGTTCAAAATTAAGTTACATATTAAATATTTAATTTTTAGATAAAAATGAGTAATTATATATCCATTTTTTCAATATATTTTCTTTAGAAAATATGGAAAGTATATCTATTAATCTTTTTTCCTTAAAGTCTTTAACTTCTGATTAAGCATATATATTGTCAATTTTTTTTCAAAAGTATATATGAGTTGTTGAGATATTACATTTGTTATATATCTATTATACGTATTGACTTAATACTATATTTTAATCTAAATCCTTCACTTATTAAAAGAAATTAGTTAGAAAAAAATTGGTGATGATTTTAATGCGCAAAATGCTAAAATATATTGAGAATAATATAATTATTTAAGGCATGAGGGGCAATTTTGTCCAATTAGAGGTAAGTGTTACATTTATTAGTTTAGAAGGGTAATATTACATCAATAATAGTTCAAGAAGGCAAAGTGTATTTAGCCCTTTATATAATAAAGAGGAGTAAAGCTTAAACTTTTTATCTTCGATCAACTACACTAAATTAAACAATAAAATATGAAAATAAGCCAAATAAAACTTAAAATATAAAAAAATTAAATATTAAACACTAACTTTTGGGTTTGGTAAATTTATTTTACTTTTCTTTTTGTGATTTTTAGAATTTTGTAGAAATACAATTGTGGAAGTTTGGGAGGAGGAGAAATGAAAATAACTCTAGTCAAATTTTAAACATATGCTTATTTTTGTACTTAATTATTTTCTTTAAAAAAAATAGGATACTCGATCAAATAGAAGAATTCTACCCGAACTCGGACAAAAAGAAGATTGGTAGGAGGAGAAATAAAAGTACCCTAGTCAAATTCTACCCTATATATATACATTATTTTTATAAATAAAAAATATATTTTAATATATTTAAAATACTAATATTTATTTTTATAAATAATATATATATCTTAATATATTAAATATATATATATATATAAAATAATATTTTATTAATAAAAAAATATGCCCAGATGCGATAGACGCGCATGTAGTACACTGCCGGGCTTAGGGGAGTATTTTACTCTATTTCTAATAACACATGGGGTAATTTGCTTTTTTTTTTTTTTTTTCATAATGGGGTAAACTGCACATGTCCTTTAACACAGGGGAGTAAATTGCATTTTTTTCCAATTTTAAATCTATGTTGATTCTTGTACTTAATTTTTTTTATAAAAAATATCGGGTACCCGTAAGATAGAAAATTCTACCTGAACCCCTCGAATTTTGAAAATAACCAGATACTAAATTTTTCTTTTTCTTCGGAAAAATATAAACCATTCTGGAATTTCAAAAACCCAAAAATATACCTTCCCAACAATCTCTTCACATAATTTATCAAAGCACGCTTCTCCGCGCCAGGTAGGGGTCGAGAACCTACGACTTTCTGCTTAGGAAACAGACGCTCTATCCACTGAGCTACAGGCGCTTGCTGTTGAAAGGAAGATTACAAAGCATTAATAATTTTGTCACTTTAAAAATTTCGATTGTAAATATATGGGTTAAATACATTTAACACACCAAAAGTATGCTACCCTGATAAATTATCCCCATAAACTAAAAAAACTTTCACTTATGCTTCTATCTTTGAGATAGATCTTTAAACTAAATAAAAATGGGCAAAAATGTCCTTGATTATTAATAATATGGTATATTTATATTAATACCCTCTATAGTAGAATATAACAATCAATTTGACTTAAACTTTTATTCACTTAGGATATCAATAAATTAATAGTGGATTAGTCATGTACTGATAATATCAATGTTAGTACTTTTAGGTTAAAGTAAATTTAAACTTGTGTTGTGCATTACAATAGATGTAATTTTAATGACAAAAATATTAAAAGTGATTGTTGACCCTATGTTTTGGCACCCAAATGTCAAGTGAGGATGTGGTTTTTAGGTAATTTTTTTCTTCTCAGGTAGTAACTTTACTTCACTCCTTAATCTAACTTTAGGTTCAATACGTTAGACCTGTCAATTAGTAGACAATATCTAGACACAAACCCATTCTAATAGTTATTACCCAGACCTAGACCTAATATTTTTTATATTAGATCCAGACTCAAATACATTCATATTGAAAATAATTTTTTTGGGCATGGGTATAGCCTATACTCTAAACTATCTGCAAGTATGAATATCGTTATTGATAAATTTTAATATGTAAAAATGCATTTTTATTCGTTAATTAACAATTATTGAATTTAAAAACTTTGTTAAATCAATACGACTACTTATACACTCAAATTTGAAATATTATTTTGTACTTAATTAATTTATACTAATTTAATATTAAATTATAAACACCGTAGTTGAATAAAATTTGAAGTCAAATTGATTGATATATTTTACTATATAGGGTATTAAAGTGAATATATCATATTATTAATAGTCAAGGGCAATATTTTTTCCAATTTTATTTAATTTAAAGAATTCTCTCAAAAATTGTGGGGGTGGGGGGGGGGGGGGGGGGGGGGGTGGGAGGGGGTGGTTGGTTAAGTGAAGGTTCATTTGGTTTAGGGAGGTAATTCATGAGGGTGACATACTTTTGAAGGACAAAAATGCCCTTAGGGGTGTTTCTGTAATTATCAAAAGGTAGAGGGGTGTTAGTGTAATGTTTATGAGAATGAGTAATATACCCTACATATATATATATATATATTTAATTATTTATATCAAATTTAAATTTAAATTTAAATTATTTTATTAAATTTTTTTGATTGAATTTCTATATAAAATTACAGTTTTTAATAATTATAATATTAAATTATTCAATTAATATATATTTATAAAATTAGTTACTAGATTATTAGTTTAAATTAAAAAATTATCATACTTGAATAAATTATTTGAAATTATTAAAATTTTAAAATTATTTATCCTCTATTTTTATTTATAAATAAATTTTATTAAAATTTATATATTATAATTTAAAATAAATTTTATATAAATCATATCAGAAAGTAAAGTAAATCATTTATTTATTAAAAAAATATTTTAAATTATTATTACTTTTTCTAAATTATCCCTCACCCCCGCCGCCCCACTTTCGCCCTCCTCGTTGCCTCCCCGCCTGCACCCTGCCCCTCTTTCATTTTTGCTCGCCTTCGTTGTCGCCTCCTCTACCTTCGTCCGTTGTCTAAATATGTATGTACAGAAGTATAAATATATCTTATATATGTACAAATCTATATTCTTTTATATATGTATAAATATATATATATACATATATGTATAATTTACTAACTATAGTTAAATTTGGATACAAATAAACATAGTGGATAAATAATCTTTTAATTTTAAGAATCTAAAATAATTTATACAAGTGTGATAATTTTAATTTAAATGTATAGCCTAGTAACTAATTTTTAGTAATATGTTAATTGAATAATTTAATATTTTAATTATTAAAATGTGTAATTTATGTAAAGATTCAATAAAAAAAGTTAATAAATAATTTAAACTTAAATTTAAGTTTGATATAAATAATAAAAAAAATATGTAGGGTCATATTATCCATCCTCACAAATATTACATTGACACCCCTCTACCTTTTGGTAATTATAGAAACACCCTTAAGGGCATTTTTGCTATTTAAAATTTATATTAAAGTTTGACCAAGTTAATATGGGTATTTTTGGATTTTAAAAACTGTCAAGGGTGGTTTCTGTAATTTTTGAAAAGATAGGGGTGGTTTTCATAAACAGACAATAGGTGAAGGGGTGTAAATGTAATTATCCCTAAAAACAATATATTTTAACATAAGAATTGCATTTATTTTAAAATAAGGGTAAATTACAGCCACCTCTAATGAGATTTGGCATTATTACAAATACCCCTTCGTTGTTTGAAAAATTACAAATACCACCCTGAGGTTTGTAATTTTTAACCAAAGGTCTGAAATTAACCATTTTGCCCTTGAATTTTTAGTTAAAACCGTAGAAAAATCAACCGAGGCAAATTGCATTATTGTTCCTCTGTGTAAAAAATTTAAGAAACCTCTCCCTGCGCATTGTAGTCCAAAAAATTCAATTTTTTTTAAGAATAATTCAGTTTGGATAATAGCATTTTGGTCAGTTTACTCATAAAAATGGATGGAAATTGGTTATTTGTTACAAACCTCATAGAGGTATTTATAAATTTTCAAACAACGATGGGTATTTATAATTACATCAAATCTCAGGAGAGATAATTGTAATTTATCCTTTAACATAAACATGAAAATATAATCATCTCTCTCTATATATATTATATTGTCCATCTTTAATTAAAGGTTGATAAAGTGTGTTGGCATTAATTGGTTTTGGTTTCTTTTTGTTTCCCCTCTTTTCCCTTAGTTTTGTACCCTTTTTTTCGTAAAGCTGCACTCCAAAATGCAATTTATGCAAAAACACAACTTTTTGGGGCCAATTATTAGACCATCTTTATCAATAAAAGGAAACAATTATTAGAACAACTTTTTCTTTGGTTTTCTCCTCTTTCAGCAAGAAATGTCTAAATAGTTTCCTACTTTCCTAATTCTCATTAAACATATATCACGACAAACAGTTGTTTCTTTTTAAAAAGATACGTGCGTAATTCACATATGTAAAAAGACATGTACGTGATTCAAATTTGATCCTGACTTTCTAATGTGCTAGAGCCCACCATTGGGAAATTGAGCCAAATTCCTTATGCGTGGCTTCTTTGAACTAAATTCATCAATTAATTATTCTACTTTCAATAATAATTTAAAGATTTCAACTATCAATAAATATGAAAAGAAGGTAATTATAAGAGATTCTTTTGGAAGAAAAGGTAATGATAAGAGAAAAAAATTGCAATTCGAAAAATTCTCTTATATTTACAGTTGCTTAAAATCAGTATCTTCTAAGGTAGTTTCCCGTGAGTTACAATAAAAAGGTCACTCGTTAACTACTTATACTAGCAAGAGCTAGTAAAGTATTACTAAATTTTAATTTAACCTCTTGTAAAAAGAAAAAAGAAAAGAAAAGTTGAGGGCGAACCTCAAACCCCTACGTTCACGTGGGGGGCTTATCCCAGCAACCCACGCCAACTCAATACGGAGCTGGATCTGTAATCACTAGATTTGAATATAATGTTAAAACAGACTCCACACTTAATTAATTATTCACTGTTAACGCCAAGAAGAATTTGGGCAGTAAGTACCAATTGTTACCTACAATGGTTTCTTTCATGCTAAGTTTAAATTGACGTATTTTTTGTTCCAACTTTTCTGCTTTCAGAGTACATAATAGTATAGAAGGGTTAATTACACTTATACCCCTCGAAAGTGCGAAATTATACTTTCTCCAAAGAAGTTTTAAATTTCACTTACATTCCTTTCAAAAATCCACCATTTACACCAGACTCCCTTTTATTAGGATTTGGACGAAAAATACTGACATTAGGAAAAAAATTTACATAAGTTTTCAATTTTATCCCTCATTTAATATTCCCATGTAATATATAATTTTATACTTATAAAGGACAAAAATGTAATAATGTTAACCTCACTCCATATACATGATATTTATCCCCTCATTGGTACAAAAAATATACATGAGAATGTTAAATAAGGGAAAAATTAAAAATTTATGTAACTTTTTTTGACTGACATAAATATTTTCTGTCCAAACTTTTACGGAAAGGGGCAAGATGTAAATGTAGGTTTGAGAGAGGGTGCAAGTGTAATTTCAAAACTTTTTTGAAAATAAATATAATTTTATATTTTTAGAGGGAGTTTAAGTGTAATTAACCCTAACATAGAAATATTGGAGAAGACGACCGAAAAAGGCGAGGATGGTTGCACCGCCAATTGGCCGAGGCAACCCACCTTGGCCTTGTCGAGGTGGATTACCTCAACCAGAGGGGTCTAAGAAAATTTCAAAATCACTCAATTCACTCGAATCAAATTGTTTATTTTAATTTGTTGAACTGATGTGGATAAAAATAATATTTACAAAAAGACCCTCCAATTTGCGGATAATTATGCAAGAACCCCAAATGGAGGTTGAAGGAGAAGTTGAGGGAAGTTGAGAGAGGGGAAGTTAAGAAGGGAGTGGGCAAGAAAAATGACCATCATACCCTCAGTAGATCAATTTTAAGCCGTATGATCAAAGGGCAATATTGTAATTTCACCCCAAAAATTTACTATAAATAGGGGGTGAATTAATTTGTAAACTTACCTTTTTTATATATATGAGAATTACACTTTTTACATTTCTTGATCTCTTTAGCTTCTTGGGATTGGTTTGGTGTGCACGTGCATAGGCTACAACTTTCCGAGTTATACACCATCAGCTTGGCGCCGTCTGTGGAAAAGGAATCTAGGCATCGAAGATGAACACCAGATCAAGGGCGAGAAGCGTGAACGTGGGGCAGGAGGACCCTGGGAGACGAGAGGAGGAGGAGCAGGGCCACGCCCTGGCGAATCCGCCAGCACCAGTTCAGAGGGTGGAGAACCAAGGGGAGGAACAGGGCCGCGCCCTGGAGAGTCCTCCAGCACGAAGCCGAGAGGGAGAAGGGCACGAGGAGGTTGAGATCCCGCCACCTCCACCAGTCATCCAGATTACTCAAGAGGCCCTTTAGCAGATGATAGAGGAAGCCTCAGCTCAAGCTGCCGCGAGGGCCGTGGCTCAGTATATTGTTGGACAAGCAGCACCCACACAACCCCTTCTCCATCTGGGGAGGGGACAGGAGGCACACGCAAGAGAGCAGAGGCCCGAGGAAGCTTTTGAAGGCATGGACTTTGAGGAGGAGGTCAATAGCAGGGCCACGCAGCCCGAGGACGTCTTTTATCCTTCACCCCCTCGGGGAGCGGGAGGAGAAGAGGATTATTTCCTTCATCCGTCACATGGGGGGCAGGAAGACAATTACATCCCCCCCTCAAGGGGGGAGGCCGCCAGCACAAGGAGGGGGATATTACGAGAGAGGTGCCCCTCCCCCGCACGCCTTTCCTAACTCGCTGGGGCCTACGGGATATCCGGCGCGACCTTTGGCAGTGGCACTTCCCCGATGGAGCCCATTCGCCCCCCACATATTGGCAGAGGCTATTCATCCGGGAGTAAAGATTCCGAGTTTGAGCGAGTATAGCGGAGTAGGGGATCCTCAGGATCACCTCGACCGCTTTATGGCCAGAGCCGACTTGTTGGACATCAGCGATGCGGCATATTGCAAATTATTTCGCACTACCCTTTCAGGGAAAGCAATGGCATGGTTTAACCAGCTGCCACCTAGCACTATCGAGTCATTTGAACAACTGTCGCAGCGCTTCCTGCACCACTTCTCGATTAACAGGCGGTACCCTAAGACCGCTTCGTACTTGTTTACCATAATCCAACGGGAGAATAAAAGCTTGAGAGAATATGTGCAACCCGTCTCGGAAGCAATGCTAGAGGTCCCGCACATGAATCCTGAGCTCTTGGCTAGCATCATGCAGCAGAATCTGAGAAGAGGGGCGATTCAAGGAATCAATAGCAGGGAAGCCCCCTACAACTCAGGAAGAACTATTGCTTCGCGCAGAGAAGTACATCCGGATAGAAGAAACAGTGGGATTGCGTCCGGCAAATCCCCTCAAAAGGAAAGCTGATGAAGAAGAAAGGAGATTTCCTCCCAGGTCAGAAGGAATCAGGCGAGAAAGGAAGCCACCGATACCGGGGGAGTTGGTGAGGTATACCCCCTTGAACGCTCCGCGAGTTCAAGTCCTCGCAGTGGCTGAACAACAAGGGCTTGTGAGATGACCCTATCTGATGAAAGATAATCCCCATAGGATGAAATCTGACGAGTACTGTCACTTCCACAAAGATCGAGGCCACAACACGGAGAAATGTCGCCATCTGAAAATTGAGATTGATAAACTCATCAAGCGAGGATACCTGAAGGAGTTCGTGGCCAAAATGAAACAAAGACCTCGAGAGGTCACCCGAGAAAATAAGCGGCCGACGCCCCGCCTTAAGATAAGAGATAAGGAGGAAGTGGACCGTGAGAAAAAGATAACCTTCCGACAGCTGGAGTCATTGGAGTCATTTCGAGAGGCCCGGCTGGAGGGGACACGGGGCGACCTAGGAAGGCGGCCGCCAGGGCGGCAGGAAATGTTCCTAGCCAAGTAGCCTGTAGCGAGCTCAAGGGAGTGCCTCGAGCACGTCCCGCGGGGGAGATAACGTTTAATGATCAGGACTTGGAGGGGGATCTTCCTTCCTGTAACGAGGCAATTGTTGTGGCAGCATCAGTGTCGAACTTCTGGGTGAGGAAAATTTTGGTTGACAATGGGAGTTCAACGGACATCCTGTTTTACAAGGCTTTTTTCCAAATGAGGATCGACAACATACAGCTTACGCCCGTCAATACCCCCCTAACCAGCTTTAGCGGGGATGTGGTCGTGCCATTGGGAGAAGCCACTTTGCCGATTTCGATTGGCTCGTATCCTAGGCGTGTGGCCAAGTTTGTAAAGTTTTTGGTGGTGGATGCACCTTCGGCTTACAATGTTATCTTGGGGAGACCAAGCTTGAATCTCTTCCAAGCCGTGATATCCACTTATCACATGAAAATGAAATTCCCCACACCGGAAGGAGTAGGAGAGATGGTGGGAGACAGAAAGCAGGCTCGGGAATGTTATGCCAGCACGCTGAAATTATCAGCAGAGGACTGTGAGAGGAAAGGCAAAAGTAGCGGTGGTGGGTTGTTTGAGAAGGAAACTCGTGGGAGAGAGCCAGGAAAGAGGAGCCCCACGGAGGAGCAAAGGGAAGAAACCAGAAAAGAAGCCAAAAAGAAGAAGGTGGAGGAGGAACGAATAGAGGCTTTTGAGGAGATCAAAATGGTAGAGCTCCTAGGTGACCCTAAGAAGGTGTTGAAAGTAGGGTCGCTGCTAAGTGAGCAGATAGAGCACGCCATTGTTGATTTCTTGCAAAGTTCCGTAGACGCGTTTGCATGGGAGTTGTCGGATGTGAAAGGGATAGATCCCGAAGTTATGGTCCACAAACTCAATGTGGATCCAAAAGCAAAGACTGTGAAACAGAAAAGGAGGGCATTTGGGGTAGAGAGGAACAAGATCATAAGCGAGGAGGTTGAGAAACTGCTTCAAGTGGATTACATTCGACCGGTGTACTACCCTGAATGGTTGGCCAACGTGGTCCTTGTCCCAAAAAGCAATGGAAAGTGGAGGATGTGCATAGACTTCACTGATTTAAATCGAGCTTGCCCCAAAGACTCATATCCCTTGTCGAGGATTGATGCGCTTATTGATTCAACTTCAAGATGTGAGTTGATGAGCTTCCTGGATGCGTTTTAAGGCTATAATCCGATTCGACTAGCGCCCGAGGACCAAGAAAAGACAAGCTTCGTGACGGAGCAGGGCACATACTGCTACAGAGTGATGCCCTTCGGGCTGAAAAACGCGGGAGCCACATATCAAAGGTTAGTAAATGGCATGTTCAAAGAACAAATAGGACGGAATATGGAGGTGTATATAGACGACATGCTGGTCAAAAGCTGTAAGAAGGAAGATCACGTGGCTGACCTCCAGGGATGCTTTCGCACATTGGGGAGATATGGGATGAAGCTGAACCCCACAAAGTGCATCTTCGGAGTTCAGGGAGGAAAGTTCCTTGGATTCATGGTTTCTCAGAGGGGGATAGAGGCTAATCCAGAGAAAATTGAGGCTATTATGACTATGCAACCTCCCCGGACGATAAAAGAAGTTCAGAAATTGACGGGACGAATGGCGGCGCTTAATCGTTTCATTTCGAAGTCCTCAGAACGGGGACTCCCGTTCTTCAAGGTGTTAAGGAAGATGGATGACTTCACTTGGATGGAGCAGTGTCAGATTGCCTTCGAGGAGTTAAAGAAGTATCTTACTTCACCGCCCCTGCTAACAAAGCCCGAGCCCGGGGAAACCTTGTTTGTATATCTGTCCGTCTTGGAAAGTGCGGTGAGTTCGGTCCTCATGAGGGAAGAAGGGCACGAACATCGACCCATATATTATGCCAGCAAGGCATTGCAAGGGCCAGAACAGAGATATACACAGATTGAGAAGGTGGCTTTGGCCCTGGTAACCGCGAGGAGGAAGCTACGTCCCTACTTTCAATCGCACCCTGTAGTGGTACTGACGAATCAACCCTTGAAGAGGGTATTGGCAGATCCCAACACATCCGGGAGAATGGTGAAATGGTCAGTAGAGTTGAGCGAGCATGGAATCACGTATCAGCCTAGACCCGCGATAAAGGCACAGGCGTTGGCAGACTTTATCTACAAATTGACAGAGGAAGAGGGCATCCAAGAGAAGAGGTGTTGGAAGATGTTTGGGATGGCTCTTCCACGTCCCAAGGAGGCGGAGCAGGAATATTACTCGAGAGCCCATATCAGGACACAATGCGTTATGATATCCGGCTTGGGTTCGCCGCCTCAAATAATGAAGCAGAGTATGAAGCACTCATCGCGGGAGGGAAGTTGGCATTTGCGGCAGGGGCAAAGCATGTGAAGGTATACAGTGATTCCCAACTGGTGGTTAAACAGGTTAATGGAGAGTTTGAGGCCAAGGGAGAGCGGATGGCCAAATACTTGGCAAAAATCCAGGAAATGCGAAAGAAGTTTGACACATTCACCTTGGAGCAAATTCCGAGGAGTGAGAATGAAAAAGCAGATCACCTGGCTAAGATGGCCAGTTCACTGGCTCCCTAAAGAGCAGGAAGGTGACATTGTTGAACCAAGAATACCCGGATACGAACGAAGAGGAGAATGAAGTCCTGATAGCAAAAGGAGCTCCATCGAAGTGGATGGACGAGATAGAAGCATATCTAAAGGATGGGGAACTACCTCAGGATCCCAAGCACGCTAGAACACTTCGCACGAGAGCAGCCCGATTTACCCTGATCGGAGGGGAGTTGTATAAAAGAGGATTCTCGCAGCCATACCTCAAGTGCATAAGCGAAGACAAGGCGGAGTACGTTCTGAGGGAGATCCACGAGGGAAGCTGTGGCAACCACTCAGGTGAAAGAGCTCTGGCGCAGAAGACCCTGAGGCAAGGGTATTTTTGGCCAACCATGCAAGCAGATGCCAGGGATTTAGTGAGGAAGTGTCGAAAGTGCCAAGAACATGCCAATATTGCTCACGTCCCAGCTGCGGACATGCAACCCCTGCAGAGTCCTTACCCTTTCGACCAGTGGGGGATGGACATAGTAGGGAAGCTTCCTCGTGCAACAGGCCAGCGAGAGTACTTGCTAGTAGGAGTTGATTATTTTTCCAAGTGGGTGGAAGCAGAGGCATTAAGCAGGATTACAGAGAAGGAAGTCATCAAATTTGTCTGGAAAAATATCATATGTCGCTTCGGCATCCCCAGAGCCTTCGTGATGGACAATGGCACGCAGTTTCAGGGATGTAAATTTCGCCAATGGTGCCAAGAATTGAAGATAAAACAATACTACACGTCGGTGGCAACGCCGCAATCTAATGGCCAGGCAGAAGTGACCAACCGAATAATCCTCCAGAATCTGAAGACAAGACTAGAAGATGCCAAAGGCAATTGGGTCGAAGAGATTCCGGGAGTACTATGGGCATACCGAACCACCCCACGCCGGAGCACGGGGGAACCTCCCTGCAGTCTAGTCTATGGGTCGGAAGCCGTCATCTCAGTGGAGATTGGGGAAGAGACACTCCGAGTGAAGTGTTACGAGCCGACTAGCAATGAAGATGAAAGGAGGGTCGACCTCGATTTTTTGGAAGAGCTAAGGAGCAGCGCGAATATCAGAACTGAAGCATACAAACCGTTGATGGCAAGAGCCTACAACGGTAATGTCAGACATCGAGATTTCCAAGTGGGCGACCTCGTTTTACGGAGGGCTGATGCTACAGGAAACTTTGGGAAGCTAGACGCCAAATGGACCGGGCCATATCAAGTGATTGAGATTTTGGGGAAAGGAACACACCGCCTGCAGAAATTAGATGGAAAAGAAGTACCACGTACATGGAATGTCGTTAACTTGAAGAAATATTTTGTGTAAATTTTTTTTTCATGCTTTACGTTGTATGAAGGTTATCATTCAATACTCCCTTGTAATTCAAAATGTGGTAATGAAATTTTTTTTTCGCAAATTTTTATAGCCTATATGTTTTAACTTGTTGCAAAAAAAAAGGGGGGGGGGAGGGGATTGCCCCGAAATAATAAAGAGAGGGACTGCCTCTCGCAGGGGGGTTGCCCCGAAATAATAAAGAGAGGGACTGCCTCTCACCTGGGGACTGCCCCGAGACAATAAAGAGAAGGACTGCCTCTCACCGGGGGACTGCCCCGAGATTATAAAGGGAGGGACTGCCTCCTCAACTTCGAAAAAACATTGTCTAAAAGAGAGGGTTTGCCTCTCAGAAATATTGAAATATGATATAGAAATAAACATAAGATTTTTTATTGAAGGTCTAATGTTGGAAAGAAAGGAACAATACTGGAAACTAGATTTATAAAGATAAAGTACTAATAATAAATAAGCCCTAAACAAATCTGAAATTTACGAAAAGGAATTCAAGTAAATAAATCCTAAAGACTAACTAATTCTTCTCTATGACTGAAGGCAGGTTTCCACCAATAGGAGTCTCGTCGACCATATCCTCGACATTCTCGCCTTCACCATCCTCATCCCCTTCCTCATCAGGAACCTTGGGATCAAGAAACATAAAATCTTCATCACCAAACCGGCCGCTGCTCCTCAAGGTGGCGCGACATTACCGGATTACTTGATCATACACCTCGCTAATCTTGCTAAGAACAACTTGGTGGAATTCATTTGAGTCAATGTATTTCTCCTTAAAGTCATCCCGCACACGCTCCAAGTAGGCCTTGCCGGCATCAGACTTCAGGAAAGTCTTCCCCGAGGTGACCTCTCAGTTGAAGCTCTCCTTCCACTTTAGTTGCTCAGAAGAAGCTGCCTTGAGCTCCTCTTGGCAGCGCTCCAAGTTTTTTCGCGCATCGTCAAAAAGGCATTCTTCAGACGTTCGATCTCCTTCTCATGGTTACTCAACCGCAGCTCAGTAGCTTCTGCTAAATTGCTAACCTAAAAGGATACACCTCAATTAGACACGTGAGGACAGAAAATGACGAACCAACAAAAAATCATAAACAACATACCCTGGCAGCTTCGCCTTGCATAAGACGAGTGAGGGTGACTGTAGGGAGGGCACCAAGTAGCGTCACATCATAGGGACTCACTAGTTCCCTGGATCTTTTATGAGCAAGATCCACGTCAACTGCGTCCCAAAAAGAAGAGATATCTCCCTGCCTGTTCGTCCCATAGGTGAAGAGACCTTTTCCTGCTCCATGACGAGGAGGACCTGCTTCGCCTTTCCGGGGGCGTTTGGAGGCATTGCCTTCAGGGGGGGGGGGGCAGGAGCGCCCCTCGTGACGAGTTGAGGGCCCCGGGGGATCCCGAACCCGGGCAGGAGGCGAGCACCAACGACTGCTTTCTCCCCTCCTTGGTGGGGGGGGGGAGGAGGATGACGGGACCTTGAGGCATTCTCTTTGTCACGAAAACGATGGGCGTCGTGGAGGGAGATCTTCTTTCCTCCAACAAACAAGTCAACACAGGAAAAAGTGAGAAAGCATCAAAAATTTTTTACAAGGCAAGTAAAAACAGGAAAGTTAAATACCAGCAGGCCCTAAACTTTAGACGTCAAAGAGTTGGTCAAACAGCCCAACCCCGATGAAGGAGAGATGAAGATCAGCAACGGGGTCGGGCACGAAACATGATTCCCCCAAGGGGCAGTTAATCCCCAGGACGAGTCCTTTACAAATAAAAACTTCTCTTTCCAAGGACTCTTAGAAGAGACACCACCCCCAAGAATCTTGCAATTTCCTCGAGGATAGAAATAGAAGTAAGAGTCGTTGGGTACCTTCCTGACAGTGAATAAAGTATAAAAGGCTTCGAGTGATGGGGTCAAGCCGAGCTCCTCAAAACGTTGAAGGAACCCCCTAAAACTTACAAGGGAGTTAGGTGTAAATTGACTAATGCTCAGGGTAGTGCAGGTGATGATTTGGAGTAGTAGAGGATGAGGGGGAAGAATGAAACCCGAGGAAAAGAATAACAAATACACGGTGAAGTACCTAGGAGGGGGAAACTTGATCCTATCATCAATACTAGGCAACAACAGGCTTAATTCGGAAGAAGTGTTGCCACTAGCTTCTAGAGAACGGAACTCCTCAAAACTCACAGGACAAATGCAACTATCGACATCCATTATGCGACAGCGAGATTTGGAGTGGGGGGCTGAAGAGGACTCAATTCCGTCTAGACCCGAATCGACAAAATCAGTTGGAAGGGGAGATAAGAGTGGGGAAGTGTCTCGGGAACTTAACTCAAAGGAGGGATTTGGAGAAGGCGATGGACAAGCGGGAAGGTTCCGAATCGCTTCAATTACCTCGTGATCAAAGTCCACGATATCCGAACCCATGTGAGAAGCTGAAGGAGGAGAGGAATCTAGACTTATCACCGGAATGGAGGAAGCGCCCCTCAGGCGGGAACCGGTCGAGGCGCTCCGCCTCGACCAGATTCTGATTGAGGCGGGCTGCCTCGACCAGCGCCGCGCTGGGGCAATCACCGGCCTCGGCTCGGTGGTGTTGAAGTCCTCCCCCACGGGACCCCGGCATTGTTCGACATGACGCAGATTTTTTTTAAAAAGAAAAACGAAGTCTTGAGTCTTTTTTGAGAAAAATAGGGATTGAATGAAGGAGTATTTTTTGGAGACACTAACACGAAGAACGGAAAAATTAAATGAAGCAGTGGAAGAGGTGAAAAACTAAATACCCGAGCTAAAGCGTTTCGACATTCTTATTTTTTCTTTTTGTGGAGACGACGAAGGCAATAAGGTGCACAATGAAAAGATTGAGGATGTTTACCTCCCATTTATATAGAGAGGAAGAGTCCAAGTTAAATAAGGAATAATAAAAAGAATCCTAGCAGGAATGCAGTTCGTTTGAAGAAAAGAGAGTTTGAGGAAAAGAAAACTCCCTGATTGAATAAGGAAAGCGAAAAGGAAGTCTAATCCAAAAGGAATTTGATGCAAAGTCAGTTTATTATTTGGAACTTTCAGGTTTCCAAGGAAATTCCTGAAAGTCGGGGGCTACTGATGTGGATAAAAATAATATTTACAAAAAGACCCTCCAATTTGCGGATAATTATGCAAGAACCCCAAATGGAGGTTGAAGGAGAAGTTGAGGGAAGTTGAGAGAAGGGAAGTTAAGAAGGGAGTGGGCAAGAAAAATGACCATCATACCCTTAGTAGATCAACTTTAAGCCGTAGGATCAAAGGGCAATATTGTAATTTCACCCCCAAAAATTTACTATAAATAGGGGGTGAATTAATTTGTAAACTTACCTTTTTTATATATATGAGAATTACACTTTTTACATTTCTTGATCTCTTTAGCTTCTTGGGATTGGTTTGGTGTGCACGTGCATAGGCTACAACTTTCCGAGTTATACACCATCATGAACAAATCGTAATTTTAAATTTAGAGTAAAACAACACCACACTTACTGATTTAGTTTTGGTTTAGGACTAAAAAAATCTCAAAAAGTCATACTGTTAAAATATATTATTGAATTTTTTAAATTACGCATAAAATAATTTGATAAAATTAATTAGTTGTTTAAAACAATATTTTTAAAATCAGACTGGGGATCGAACCAGTCAAGTTACTGGGTTACTGGGTCACTGGTCCGATCGGTCGGACCAGATTAAAAAAATCCGTTGACCCGAACTTTATTATATACATATATATAGCATATCAATATATTATATATCATAGATTAAATAAATATAATTTATAACAATACTTTTATAAAATGGTACAATTTATTAATGAATACAATCTATAATAATTTAATATTAAAAAACCAACAAACTTATTGGATGAAGCAAATTAAATAAAAATTCAAACTAACAAATATTTAAAATTGAAAAACTCTCAAATACATTATATATAATTGATTAAATAATACAATTTACAACAATATTTTAACAACCATTGCCTTCATATGAATAAGAGCAGTATTGACTATTAGAAGTGTTCGTTATCCCATATTGAAAAATATAAATCAAATGTAATTTAAATATTTTCTCATTATCCCACATTGGAAAAGTATAACTTAAGATTGAACACTTTCTTATTTATCCCATATTGAAAACACATAAGAAAGCTTAAGCCATTTACACTATAAATATGCTCATTGTACAACATTGGAATAGTGTAAACCAAGATTGAACAATTTTCTCATTTGTCCCATATTGAAAAAATATAGGAATCTTAAATTACTTACACTATAAGTGTGCTCATTATCCCACATCACAAAATTATAAATCAAGATTGAATACTTTCTCATTTGTCCCACATGGAAAAAATACAAGAAAAATTTTAGCTATTTACACTATAAATATGTTCATTGTCACACATTGAAAAGGTATAAACAAAGATTGAACACTTACTCATTTGTCCCACATCGAAAAAACATAAAGAAGTTTAAACTATTTACACTATAAATATGCTCATCGTCCCACATTGAAAAAGTGTAAATAAAGATTGAACACTTCCTCATTTGTCCCACATCGAAAAAACATAAAGAAGTTTAAACTATTTACACTATAAATATGTTCATAGTTACATTGAATTATCATTCATGAAGCAATTGCCTATTTATTTTCTTTGGCATTTATTTTCTTTTTATATATTTCACTATTTTTATTTTTTAGTGGAATAATATTATTAATTTTAATTTTTTTTTAAAAATTAAAACTGGGTCAACCGGGTCCTGGGTGAACCGGTTTGGAAGAATAAACAAGAAAGAGTTTTGTATATTATTATTATTATTATTATTATTATATTATTATTATTATTATTATTATTAAAATTGAGCAATTTTGACTTAATTCTAAATTTTTTAGAATTTTAATTTTTTTTATTATAATAAATATTCCTAATGACCGTTTTAAAGTTGGAAAAGTTAATAACTGATTTTTTTAAAACATAAATTTTTGATTATGTAATCATATTTTATGAATATGACGAAACTCGGCAAGCCTTACTAGAGGGTGTCTCACATGTCAGTGAAATAAGTCAGAGAATGTTGCATCACCAGGGTTACTACAATCGATACCTATTCCAAATAAGATATGGGAAGATATGTCGATGGATTTTATTGAAGGTTTGCCCTCATCGGCGGGGAAGGATGCAATATTGGTTATGGTAGATCATCTCAGTAAATATGCACATTTCATTGCATTAAAACATCTTTACTCTACTGCGTCGGTGGCTCAACTCTTCTTGGATATTATATTTAAACTCCATGGCATGCCAAAGTCTATTGTTTGTGATCGCGATATGGTGTTCATGAGTGCCTTTTGAAAGGAGTTCTTTAAGCTGCAGCAAGTGCAACTCAAGCCCTCCACTGCGTATCATCCGCAAGCGGATGGACAAACGGAAGCAGTTAACAAATATGTCGAATGTTATCTCAGATGTGTCTCTAGAGAGAGACCAAAGGAGTGGGCGCATTGGCTGCGCTTTGCCGAATGGTGGTACAACACCACCTTCCATGCTTCCATCAGAACTACCCCATATGAAGTGGTGTATGGTCAATCACCACCCTTGTATGTGCCGTATGTCACTTTCAGCTTTGATAATGACTTGGTGGATAGAACATTGCAGCACAGAGAGGCCACAATCCGTTTGTTGAAAGAGAATCTGGCCAAGGCTCAAAATCACATGAAGATACAAGCTGATAAGAAACTAACTGAAAGAGAATTTACAGTTGGGGAGTGGGTTTATGTCAAGCTTAAGCCATATAGACAGTTGTCGCTGAATGGATAGCTATCACAAGTTGGCCCTTCGCTACTTTGGTCCCTTTCAAATACTGCAGAAGGTGGGAATGGTTGCATGTAGACTTGAGTTGCCAGAGGAAACGCGAGTCCACCCAGTCTTTCATGTGTCACAGCTCAAACGGAAAATTGGCTCAATTCCTTGCACACCTCACTTACCTATATCTTTCACTGCGCACCGGCACATTGTTCTAGATCCTGAAGCAATTTGGATCATCGGATTAGTAAACGGAACAACCAGCCAATCACTCAAGTGTTGGTTAAGTGGTTTAATGCACCTGAAGAAGACAATACATGGGAGAACTTGCATGATCTTTGCACTCGTTTCCCTCATTTCAGCCTTTGGGACAAGGGTTGTTTAAGGGAGAGGGAATTGTTACAAGCACAAGAAGAAATGTAACAGAATTGTCGCACGAATCTATAAGTGGAATGCAACTCCAACCAACACGCTTCTCTTAGCCACTCCTCTGTAAAATGCGATACTCCTTTGTAAAATGCGACACACATGCCTCTGCCCATACTAGAGCTAGTGTACAAATACAGCAAATTACAGTTATAACAGACAGACATCTGAGCTGGGTTAGTTATTCTTCTCTCTGATTTTACTCTGAGTTTGCACTTGGGTGTATAGGTGCGAACAGTTCTTTGAAATCGACGAGACGCCTACGGATGCAAAGGTGAAGTCAGCTGCAGTACACTTTGAAGGGAAGGCGTTGCAATGGCATCAAGTGTATATGAAAACACGAGTCACGCGAGAGATACCGCATTGGGAAGAGTATGTGCGAGCTCTCAATGATAGATTTGGTACATTTCTATATGAGGATCTAATGTCTGAATTAGTAAATCTGAAACAGATTGGGAGTATGCAAGAGTATATGGACAAATTTGATGAACTACTCAACTGTTTAGATCTCTTTGAACCATATGCGATCAGTTGCGTCCTAGGGGATTGAAGTATGAAATTGCCATTCCTGTACGGATGGTTAAACCTAAGAGCCTGCAGGAAGCAATGAATCTCGCACGATTGCAGGACAGAGTGCTTCAGGCTGGTTACAGGAAGCCCATAAGCTTCCCTCCTCTTAGACAACCAGCGACTCCTCAGAAATTTGAGGGTATCAGTACAAAAATAAGTTTGTTGCACCAAGTCCGCCGCAAAGTTATTCGAGCTCTAATGGTTTCAGTAGTAGACAACAAGGAGTAAACAGTAAGCCACTAGTTCAGTCTCGCAGGCTAAGCGCGCAAAAGATGGATGAGAAACGAGCTAAAGGCCTATGTTATTGGTGTGATGAGAAATACACTGTTGGTCATCAATGTAAGAAAATGAAGCAATTATCTATAATGAAAGTTACGGAGGATGAGGAAGAGGCTGAAGCGACAAACAACCCTGAAGAATTGAAGGGACCGGAAGGTGTAGAGGTACTGGATGAGGCTAATGACTTCCATATATCTATGAATCCAATGGCCGGAATCCATAGTTTCAACACTATGAGGGTGACTGGGAGTTGTAAGGGGAAGGCGATCCATATACTGATTGATACAGGGAGTACTCAAAATTTCTTAGACTTACATATGGCTAAGAAGCTAGGGTGTAAGCTGGAGCACACACTAGAAAAAAAATTAAATTAGCTACATTTTTAATGACCATGGCCAAAAATCATGGTAAATAACTTTATTAACTACGGTTAAATAAAAATCGATGCAAAAACTAGCTTTTCCACCATGAAAAACTTATTTGCCACGGCTTTTAGCCGTGGTAAAAACATTCGCCATGGCTTTTAGCCATGGCAAATGTTTTAGCCACCCTCGCAAAAACCACGGCCGACAACCTTTGCGTGGTCGTGGTCAATGACTATTTGCTACGGTTATTTAGTATTAACCATGGCAATTAGCCATGGTTAAATGTCATATTTTTTGTAGTGACACCGCACCATTTCCTATTGCAGTAGCGGACGGAAACAAACTTTATAGTTCATATTCGTGCCAGGGTTTAAGTGGAAAATGCAGGGAGAAGAATTTTCAGCGGACATGATGACTCTCCCATTATGAGGGTGTGATGTGGTGCTAGGTGTTCAAGGGTTGGTGAGGTTAGGGGATATAAGGGGGAATTTCGACAAACTGAATATGGAGTTTTATGTGAATAACAAGAAAATAGCACTAAGATGGAAACAACCTCCTCCCGTTAAACTGATCACTGGCAAGGCATTGCGGAAAATATTGTAGAAACCATGACAAATCTCTATGCTTCAGAAAGGACTCATTCGAGAGAAATCAGACGATGGCGCGTCTCTATGCAGCCTTGTATGATGCGGTACAAACAAAAAGAAAAGAACTGGAACTGTTATTACGGGAGTATGGGGATTTATTTAGAGAGCCTCGAGGCTTACCGCTGGAACGAGGCCATGACCACGACATAACATTAAAAGAGGGCACGTCTGTTGTGAACGTGAGACCTTATAGGTACCCTGCCCTGCAAAAGACGAGATTGAGAAGTTAGTGCAGGAAATACTCGACAACGGTATAATTCGTGATAGTACCAACCCTTTCTCATCCATGGTGGTGATGGTGAAGAAAAAAGATGGTAGTTGGCGAATGTGTGTCGATTATAGAGAATTTAATAAGCACACAGTCAAGGATAAATTCCCTATTCCAGTCATGAGCTTAAGGGTTCTACGTGTTCTTCCAAGTTGGAATTTAGATCCGGATATCATCAGATTCTAATGCAGGCCGCCGACATATACAAGACGGCTCTTGGAACCCAGAATGGACATTATGAATTTCTCGTGATGCCTTTCGGGTTCACAAACGCGCCATCAACCTTTCAAGCGTTAATGAATAAGGTTTTTCATCCATACCTTCAGAGATTCATTCTCGTATTCTTGGATGATATTCTGATATATAGCAAGGGATGGGGTGAACACATGGAGCATCTATGGGAAGCTTTTGAGGTTCTACGGAAAAATCAGTTGTTGGTTAAGAAGAGCAAATGCCAATTTGAAAGTGGTACTGTCGAGTATTTGGGACACGTTATCTCATCGGAGGGGGTGGTTGCAGATCCTAACAAAGTTAAGGCAATGGTGGAATGGCCGCAACCTAAGTCTGTGAAGGAGCTGCGAGGGTTTTTAGGACTTACGGAGTACTATCGATGATTTGTGCAGAATGGGCACATAGCAACGCCATTGACTGATCTCTTAAAAAAAAAATGCCTTCAACTGGACACAAGAGGCTACTACAGCTTTTACAAAGAGCAAATGCCAATTTGAAAGTGGTATTATCGAGTATTTGGGACACGTTATCTCATCGGAGGGGTGGTTGAAGATCCTAACAATGTTAAGGCAATGGTGGAATGGCCGCAACCTAAGTCTGTGAAGGAGCTGCAAGGGTTTTTAGGACTTACGGGGTACTATCGACGATTTGTGCAGAAGTATGGGCACATAGCAACGCCATTGATTGATCTCTTAAAAAAGAATGCCTTCAGTTGGACACAAGAGGCTACTACAACTTTTACAAACCTTAAGCAAGCTATGAGTGAAGTCCCGGGTTTTAGTGCTGTCTGATTTCAGTAAGGAATTTGTCGTCGAGACTGATGCATCTGGATCTGGTATTGGGGCGGTCTTGATGCAAGAAGGATGACCCATAGCCTTTATGAGCAGAGCGTTGAAGGACAGAGAAATAGCCCTCTCTGTGTATGAGAAGGAAATGCTTGCAATTGTGACAGCGGTGGCCAAGTGGAGACCTTACCTAATCGGCAAGCATTTCATCATCAAAATTGATCATCATAGCCTGAAATTTTTGATGGAACAAAGAATAACAACTCCCAGTCAACAACGGTGGATAGTGAAATTAATGGGGTACAACTATACAATTGTGTATAAGAAGGGACAGGACAACATTGTGGCAGATGCTCTCTCGAGGATTCCGCACACTATAATTGCTGGAAGGGAACCATGTGTATGGTCTCAATGTTGCAACGCACGAGTTGCTCAATAAAATTAAGCTACTTGGACCTCTGATGACAAGGTTCAGATTATTATTCGGCTTAAGGGGAATGACTTAGATGCTAAGCCATAATATACCTAGCAAGAAGGGTTGCTAACAAGGAAGGGGAAACTGGTTGTAGGAAAATGTGACGAAACTCGACAAGCCTTACTAGAGCTATTTCACGACAGTGCACTAGGGCGTCACTCGGGAATTGAGAGCACGTCGCAGTAGATTAAAAACGTGGTCTACTGGAAGGGGCTTAAGTAGGATGTCTATAATCATGTTAGAGGGTGTCTCACATGTCAGCGAAATAAATCAGAGAATGTTGCATCACCAGGGTTACTACAACCGCTACCCATTCCAAATAAGATCTGAGAAGATATCTCGATGGATTTTATTGAAGGTTTGCCCTCCTCGGCGGGGAAGGATGCAGTATTGGTTGTGGTAGATTGTCTCAGTAAATATGCACATTTCATTGCATTAAAACATCCTTACTCTGCTACGTCGGTGGCTCAACTCTTATTGGATAACATATTTAAACTCCATGGCATGCCGAAGTCTATTGTTTGTGATCGCGATACGGTGTTTATGAGTGCTTTTTGGAAGGAGTTCTTTAAGCTGCAACAAATGAAACTCAAGCCCTCCACTGCGTATCATCCGCAGATGAATGGACAAACGGAAGCAGTTAACAAATGTGTCAAATGTTATCTCAGATGTGTCTGCGGAGAGAGACCAAAGGAGTGGGCACATTGGATGCCCCTTGCTGAATGGTGGTACAACACCACCTTCCACGCTTCCATCAGAACGACCCCATATGAAATGGTGTATGGTCAGTCACCACCCTTGCATGTGCAGTATGTCACTTTTAGCTGTGATAATGATTTGGTGGATAGAACATTGCAGCAGAGGGAGGCCACAATCCGTTCGTTGAAAGAGAATTTGGTCAAGGCTCAAAATCGCATGAAGATACAAGCTAATAAGAAATGAAGTGAAAGAGAATTTACAGTTGGGGAGTGGGGTTTTTTCAAGCTTAATCCGTACAGACAATTGTCGCTTCGAACGCATAGCTATCACAAGTTGGCCCCTCGCTACTTTGGTCCCTTTCAAATACTGCAGAAGGTGGGAATGGTTGTGTATAGACTAGAGTTTCTAGAGGAAATGTGATTCCACCCAGTCTTTCATGTGTCACAGCTCAAACGGAAAATTGGCTCAGTTCCCTGCACACCTCACGTACCTATATCTCTCACTGTGCACAGGCACATTGTTCTAGATCCTGAAGCAATTTTGGATCGTCGAATTAGTAAACGGAACAACCGGCCAATCACTCAAGTGTTGGTTAAGTGGTTTAATGCACCCGAAGAAGACAGTACATGGGAGAACTTGCATGATCTTCGCACTCGTTTCCCTCATTTCAGCCTTTGAGGACAAGGGTTGTTTAAGGGAGAGGGAATTGTTACAAGCACAAGAAAAAACGTAACAGAATTATCGCACGACTCTATAAGTGGAATGCGACTCCAACCAACACGCTTCTGTTAGCCACTCTTCTATAAAATCCGATAATCCTCTATAAAATGCGACACTCATGCCTCTGCCCATACTGGAGCTAGTGTATAAATACAACAAATTACAACAATAACAGACAAACATATGAGGTTGGTTAGTTACTCTTCTCTCTAATTTTACTCTGAGTTTGCACTTGGCAAGGGGTTATTCAGAGCTGATTCCTATTTCTTAGCTCTCTGACCTCTTTTTCTCTCTCCTGTTGATAGCCTGGTACCACTGCATCACGGTCGTCTTCCTCTGAAATCACCACCAAGAAGCTCAACCGCATAAACCAAAAATTATAATCTGTTTTCTAAGTTGTCCAAACATATATTTACTTCGAACAACATCAACAATTTTAACATCTAGCAATAGTTATTGAAGAATTTAAAGATTCACTGCAACCCATAGCTCAATATATTAATCCAATTTCTCAACAAATCCTCACATTATTAAGAAGCATCATATCCAACTTTATGATTTGTTACTCTAAGCAATGTAAACAATACAGAGATGCAGAAAACCAATGGAGGATCACCTCGAGTCCAACCTGCAAAAGGACTTCCACAGCATCCTCGATGGCCCATGTCGCGGACTTCCTACTCAAAACCCAGCTCAACACACTCCCCAACACACTGTGGATCAAGAAATTCAACTAGCTTTGGAGGTGGGCGTCGGTGGAGGAGGTGGTCGGTTGCGAAGAAAGTGGGCGGTGTCTGGAAATGTTAAGGAGGTGGGTGGCAACAGGTTTTTGGGTTTAATTTTTATATATATATTTTTTATATGGATATGTGAAATTATTATTTTACCCAATTCATAACTCTCCCAAAGGCGCGTACATTTCACACAACGTAATATTCCAATTAGATTCGCCAGAAATAGGAGAAAAAAACTAAGTGCTACAAAAATACAAGGTTGGGAGGTGACTTGTAAAAAAAAATACGATTAGGGGATAAAGTGCAAAACAACCCAAACGTCGGGGGGTGTATGCTTTTAACCCAAAAACATAACATGGTATGGTGGTAAAAATCTGATTTGATTTTTTGAAATTACTTAACAGAATTTTGAATCTATTATGATTAATGTTGTATATTAAGTATTGTCTAAATTCAGGATTTTTTTCATATTAATTTAGCATTATGCTACTTAAGTTTGATTTGAAAACTGAAAATTATGATTTGAAATTGAAAGGCCATTATCAAAGTTTTTTAATGGGCTTCAATTTGGCTTTTAAATGCAAAGTGGACGTTTCGATTTTGAGCAACTATATAATGCTGCAAAAATGACATTTCTAACATAACAAAAATCGAGCTCACTTTCGAGCATCATAAGAGTTCTCCAATCCGTGCTCTCTCGAGCTTTCTTCCTAGAATTCTTATTTAGAATTTTGTCTATTGTCTGGCGATTGAGTGTTTTTGAGGTATTTTTCAGTATAGTGCAGTACTGAAAAAAGAACCATCTTATTTTGGGAGAACTGACGACGTATCCGAAGCACTCTATATGGCGCGTCTGATTTTTTCAAGGCAAACAAAACCTCATTCTGTGAGTCAATTATACTGGCTTCATCTTCATTGCCTGGTCCGTCAAAGACTATTAACTCAGACGATCACATCACGAGTCTGATAGTTGAATTACAGCAACAACTGCGTGACCGACTTGATGAGATGGAGGAGCTTAGAAATGATCTATCTCGGCAGCGTATTATTACCATTGGTCTGAGAGGTAGGTTGATGAACTGGAGGACAAGTGTTACGAACTCCAGTGGGAAATGCTAGCACTGAAGTCAAACTACGAAAAAGAGTTGAATCAACTAAACTAAGAGAACCATCAATTGCAAAACAAGGTCTCTAAACTTAGAGAGACTCCAACAATAGCAGAGATGCATGTAGAAGAAGATCCAGAGGAGTTTTCCGTGGAGATTCCTAACGAGGATGAAAAACTTACTGATGGAAGTGTCATCGACTAAGTGTATATCCAATGATATAAAGTTGTTTCATTACAACTCGTCTGCACTAAATTTACTGCTTCATTTAATTCAACATGTTAGTTTTTCTAATTCATGATTATGTTATATATGACGTAATGAATTGGTCTGAATTACAATTCAGCCATTTTCGATACACTGCCCTAACATTATTTCTAAAAATCTCGAAGAAATTAGGTGTATTGAAATGAGGTTTTAAAACAACGTTATTAATTGGATTTAGATTGTTTAAGAGGTAAAAGTCAAGCCACGACATAAACCAAAAACACACAAACTATGCTAAATGGTGAGACGGTTATGCCCTATGTCGAGGAATGCGAATATTCAAAACAAGGCAAACCTAGACGATTGTTGTGTGTGTGTGTGGGGGGGGGGGGGGAGGGCTAGCAATACTAGTATCGCAGGAGCAACTTGAGTACATGCGTATCTACTTGATACGAACTGCTAACTGGTTATGAACTGCTTGGTGTTTGACCAACACTCAAGAAATTGAGCACGCTAGTACTACAAAGTTACGAAGTGTTTTTATCAAACCACTAATGGAAAGAATAGTGAGAGTGAGCTAATTGATCACCTAGTGTAGAAAGCGTAGGTATGAAACTTCTTTAAAAAAGCATTCTAGTCTTTAAAGTGGGTGCACCATATCTCAGTTGTTCAAAGTTCAGTGTTGTTAACAAAGTTCCATGAGATAGTCAATGTGATACTACGGTTTGATAAATCTTGTTGGAACCAAGTTTTGTTACCTATAGAGTGCTTAAATCCTGTTGGCTATGTTTTATCAACCTGCTTAGTTATGGTTTTGTTGTATGGATAATGTCTACCATGTAGCAGGGTATAAAGGTCGTTTATATTGGGTTCTGGGAACAGCTTAACGGACTGTGATACCATGTTAGAATGTAAACATATACACAAATGTTGTAGGGTGTGTACAGGCTAAACAGTTAGGAAGACTTATCTCTGCATAGATAAGAAGTTTAAGACTATTTAGTACAATTCACACTTATTTTGTGTATAGCTCGACGGGGTTCTGACTAGGACTAGGAATGTTTATCTCCTTTATAGATAATGAGACTGTAATATGTTACTTGTTATACATATATATATATATATGTATATATATATATATATATATATATGAAGCCTGTAATTTATTCTATTTAAAAACACAGGCAGAAAATCAATTAGGTAAGATGCTTAACTGCTAAGGTTCGATAGGGGAAATGGGTATGAGTCAAATACTTTTGGCAAATGAAATAGCATAATCGATTTGAATTCTGAGTTGCCTATGTATTTGTGGGGAAAGTCTTTGAATACATCTAGTTGTATTGTGAACGAAGTCTCTCTGAAACACAATAAGCATACTCTTGATGAATTCTAGAAACCTGACCCAAAATACTTTCGATTGCAGGGGTGATTAGAAAAAAGGTGTTAGTCCCTAACACAAGAGAAAGGAATTAGGTTCTTAAAGTGTTGATACAATAGTCTTGGACTATGTAGAGACAAGTTATTCTTTGAGATTTTCAGCTTGTTTGGAATAAAAAATTCAAGCATTTAAGTTAACATGATAGTTGAATTTCTCAATGTTATTCTCTTAGCAGATGCATTTCTTATAGAAATTGGAATACCTTAAATCATTCACCTGCATTCTCTTCAATTCCTGCTTATGTGGAAAAGATGGCAAATGTGGCGGTTTGTCCTAATAGTTCTAATCCAAATCTTGAAAAGTCAGATGGACCTAGAAAGCTAGGATTGTCAAGGGTTTTGGAAGTGATTATCACTTACAAATATCAAGGATGATCATGTAGCCTTCAAAGAATGTTATGACTTTTTTCTGAAGTCAAGCAGTGGAAGGCAACTGTAAAAGACGAGATGGACTCAAATGTCTCTAATTGAATATGGGTATTTGTTCATCTGCTTCAGGGCTGTAATACTATTGGGTTTGTTTGGATTTTCATGTATGATGAGACCATAAATAAGTTTAAAGTCTTAATTGGTGGCTAAAAGGCTTTTAAACAAAAGTAGGGGATAGATCATTTACACCTATTCTCTGAGGGATGTGTAGTTTATCTATCCTTCGACTTCTATGTGAAGGAATAGTAACATGTGTCATTGTAAGTTAGAGGAGATAATGTTGCATTTCTTACCTATATGTAGATGATCTTTTGGTAATATAATCTACCTTAGATATTATCATAGTAAGTCGTTCTTGAATACCAAGTGAAGGATACACGTGAGGGTCATGTAAATTTTGACTTCATGTTGATTCAGTCAACTGATGGTATAGAAATTTCTCAATATGTAGAGAATGATTGTCTATACTGTAGAACCATTGGTGAGGTTTTGGATACGGTACTCAAGTACCTTGAGGGCACAAGCATTACTGGGCCATTGTTGTGGCAAATTCCCTGCATGTGCTGAGGGATTAAGTGATGTTAGCTGAACAACCAAAACTCTTAAAGCAATGGGGTCTTCGGGATGTGGTGTTTCATTTCATCTCTTGTGAGGGGGCTACCTCTATGAAAGTCTGTAAAACAGATTTTGGTAACCCGGTCTTTGTATAGCTGAGTTACGAGAGTTGGATACGACTAAAACTGAAGTTGACTGTTTTGTATGGGTTGGTTTTTCCAACGTCGTATTGTAAGTCAACCTCATCTTCCTAGTGCAATATATTATGTTAGTCGACCACAGTTGCAAAGGAATGGAGTCTTAAAATACAACCATTAGACTATAGACACTTCCAAGTTAGATTGAGGTCTATAAGGGAATTAGTGTCCGAGACTAATCGACATTTAACTTTGTGAAAGCAAACGAAAATGTTCTTATTCGTTAACGAAAGGATTAGACGTTAATTCAATACTCCATATTGGGGATGGGGCTGAAAACCCATAAGTGGCATGTCTATGATAGCAACCCAGCCTCTTAAGTGGAGATCCCACAAAAAAGGTTCAATGTGTATTAACAAGTCGTAGGATATGGCAGGTCACCTACATATAGACTGATACTTTGTATTTGTAGTCTATCCCCTGTAATTCTGGAAGGTACTAGTACTGCAAGTATAGTAAGAGTTTAACTCTTAATGGGGTCAAGTCTTTCAGACGAGATGCAAGCAGTGCATTCCTGGAAATGCTCAACTAAGTGAATGCAGTTATTTGGCCACAATTAAGGAATGAGGTTATTCTTGAAAGTATTCATGAATAGGATCAGGACACATGACTTATAGTGTCAACCCTATCGCTTAACACATAGCCAGTAGCTTGTTGTTACTGACAGACGCTATTACAATCACAGGCTCAAATTCAAGGCTTCGTTCCATTTGACCCTATAGCAGCTGGCGTTGGATAACTTAGCCAATAATTCAAACTGGGAGGTATCATTGTTGAAATCAAGCTACAATAGCTTGGGTAAAAATTCAAATCTATGGAATTGTGGGGGATTGTTATAATTGGCATGAGCAAGTTGCTAATTTGAAACAACGATTTAATCGAAAATGGATGCTAATCATAATGGGAACCCATAGATTAAGTGGAAAAGGAGAATGGAAAAAGAGGCATGTCCCACATAGGAATATGATGTGAAACCTAAGGACTTTAATATATATATATATATATATATATAAGATGGATGTGGGGGTGAGTGTTTGTACACACTCACTCTTGTCCCACATTGGTAGTTTATAAGTTGTATGAATTTCTTATGTTAAGTTTAAGGCTCAAAGTATGTTTGAAATGTTATGGAGACTAGACTGAACATGGGGTTATCTCACACACACGGCGCCGCCGCCCGCTCGTCCCATCTCGGCCCGGCTTCGACCACGGGCGTTAGGGCGAATGTCTCAGTATATATATATTTTTGCAGTAAAAACCTTTGTTTTTATAAGGGTCAATTTTACTTCTTTTTAAAAAACATAACATGATTTGGTGGTAAAAATCTGATTTTATTTTTTGAAATTACTTGGCAGAATTTTGAATCTGTTATGATTAATTTTGTATATTAAATACTGTTTAAATTTGGAATTTTTTAGATTAATTCAACATTATGCCACTTAATTTTGATTTGAAAATTATGATTTGAAATTGAAATGCCATTACCAAGGTTTTTTTTAATGGGCTTCAATTTGGCTTTTAAATGCAAAGTGGGGTTTCGACTTTGAGCACCTATATAATACTGCAAAAAATGACATTTCTAACATAACAAAAATCGAGCTCACTTTCGAGCATCACAAGAGTTCTCCAATCCGTGCTCTTGAGCTTCTCTCCCTAGAGTTCTTATTTAGAATTTTATCCCTTTTCTGGCGACTGAGTGTTTTTCGAGGTGTTCTTTAGTATAGTGCAGAATTGAAAAATAGAACCGTCTTATCTTGGGAGAAGTGACGTTGTATCCGAAGCACTCTATATGGGATGTCTAATTTCTTCAAGGCAAACAAAATCTCATTCTGTGATTCGGTTGTAATGGCTTCATCTTCATTGGCTGGTCCGTCAAAGACTACAAACTCAGACGATCACATGACGAGTCTGGTTATTGAATTACAACAACACCCGCGTGACCGACTTGATGAGATGGAGGAGCTTAGAAAAGATCTATCTCCGCAGGCTTACCTATTACCATTGGTCTGATGAGGGTTGATGAACTGGAGGGCAAGTATTCTAAACTCCAGTGGGAAATGCTAGTACTGAAGTCAGACCACGAAGAAGAGCTGAATCAGCTAAAACCAAGAGAATCATCAGTTGCAGAACAAGGTCTCTGAACTCCGAGAGACTCTCCAACAATATGCAGAGATGCATGTAGAGAAAGATCCAGAAGAGTTTCCTTTGGAGATTCCTAACGAGGATGATGAACTTACTGATGGAAGTGTCATCGACTAAGTTTATATCCGGTGATATACTCGAGTTGTTTCAACACAACTCGTCTGAGCTAAGTTTACTACTTCATTTAATGCAGCATGTTAGGTTTTTTAATTCATGTTTATGTTATATATGACATAATGAATTCGTCTGAATTACAATTCAGTCATTTTCGATACACTGCCCCTAATTATAATATTATTTCTGACAATAACGTTGGTAAGAACAAACGAAGGTAGATCATCGTTGGCCCTAGTACGCCCACTTTTTTGTTTCATTTCTTAGTTATTGTTTAACTTTTTGCTTAATTTTAAACTATTTTTTAATATGAATGTTTAGTTATTGTTTAAGTTTTTGTTCAAATTTCAAACTCCATAGCAAACAAGAGTGAGAAGACCACACGTTGTGGTATGTACAACTTTTTTTCAATTGTTTTTTATTAATTATTTAATTTTTGAGTTTATCATTTATCTAATGTTTATATCGATTTGCAACTAACCGTTTATATAATAATTCATTTCATTTTATTTTTGAGTTTATGAACTTATACATATCTTACAGTAAATACAGATGTCAAGCCTTTTGCAATAATGCTGGTAAGAACAAACGAAGCTAGATCATCGTTGGCCCTGGTACGTCCACTTTTTTGTTTCATTTCGTAGTTATATTATTGTTTTTTTTTACTCAGTTTCTAAAATAACAACTTCCTCAAAAAGTTCAATTACATATATATATATATATATATATATATTAACAACCATAACACTAGAAAAAATATTTTTCTTGTCAGGATTAATTATCACGGTCAAAATTAAAAATTCATGATGAATACTAATTAATCACGACTATGTAACGACTATTAGTTGTTATTTTTGTAGACGAAGCTCAACTATGAGCCATGGCAAAAAATCATAGCAAAAGTTTTTTCGTAGTTAAAATCATGGTAAATCTAAATCTAATGAATCTTGGTTAAAATTTAAGTTTTGGCACTGATTTTATTTTACTGTGATAGATAATATTGATTTGCTAAAACTTTTAAGGTTCAATTATTCATATGGGTTAATTATACTTAGACCGCATCTGAAAATATGAACACTTTTCCCCAGAAAACGTTTATAGTTGTAGTTACACCCTCTTCGATAATTCTCTGTTAACAATTGACCCTTATTCTGTTAGGGTTTGGATGGAAGATTTTGAGGTCAACAAAAAAGTATATAAACTTTCAAAATTGACCCCTTATTCAATATTCCCCTAATAATATTCTGATATTTGTAAGGGGGTAATGTATATCAAGTCAAAAGGTTAACTGTAATTAAATATTATTTTCAAATCATAATAATTGGATAAATGTGGTCGATGATGAATGAAAAAATTAGTGCTTTTGTTCTTTTTTCATTGGTGAATTCCATTCCATATAAAGCACCATATATTAGCTATTTCCCCCTACTTTGTAGTGTTAACCACACGGTCCACACCCTATAAACATGGAGAGTTTTCTTTCATTTATGAATGATTACTTTTTTTATCCAATAACTATTTGGGAATAATATTTTATTGCAATCACCCCTTTATTTTTATACATATACTAACGACCGCCGCACGCGGTCTCCGTGCGTGCGTAATTTTTTAAATATATTCATCACACACGCGATGCGTGAATAAATAAAAATAATAATAACAATATTAATATATATTAATCAGTATGTTTAATTACGCATTTTGGTCAATTTTAGTATGTATATGATCTACTTTAGATCAAAGTTTAGTAGATCATTAATCATATATTTGTTAATTGTGTGATCTAAAATGATATTATGCAAAATAATTAAGTAAATATTTTACAAAGGTAATTTACAAAAACACTTGATGGATGAGTGTAATATAGCTATACTATTATTAAAAAAAAAAAAAAAGGTTGTTTTCCTCTACCAAATGATAGTTATATCTTATTTTCAATTTTTTTTAAAATTTTGCTCTCCAAAACAAAGTGAATTTTAACTTGAAATAATTATATTTATTAGGATTTTCAAAGATAAATACATTTTTTTAACTTAAAATTCAATTTTGTTCTGGAGGCCAAAATTTGAAAGAAGTGGTAGAAGTATGAGATAACCGCCATTTATTAAAAGAAAATAATTTTTTCTTTTATAATAGTACGTATATATATATATATCATTAGAAGACCCTTCAAATTATAATAATTATTTGAACGTGTTAGAAACACATGATTATACGACAATTTAAGATTTGAAAACTCAATATTCGACATATGTTCGACTTAAAATAAAATGTGTTTTAGAAATTAGATATCGCCAAACAAAGTGCATTTATTTCATACCCAAAACTCCAAATTAAATATTTTCGAATGAGACTTCATGCATGTTGTATAAATTGGATAAAGTAAATACAAATTTATATTTGGAAATTCACTTACTATTTGATAGAAATGTTAACAATTTAAAAAAGCAAGTCTGCAATATTTAGAAAAAGTCAAATATATATGAAGAATATCAGTAGTAACATTGAAAAAGCAAGCTTCAATCTTTATTGAAAGTCACTTACTATTACACAAAATATTTAGAGTTGATAAACTGGTAAATTCCAAATAAAAATAAGATGGTGAGAAATAAAATACTTCAAATTCTTGACAGAAAGTTTGAATAATTTTTCTGATTAAAAATTGTACATATAGCCCATGAAAGTACATTAAAAAATAGTGTTTAATACTACATGGAGAATAATATGCATTTTTTTAATGCCATATAAAGTTTAAGAGTACAAAAAAAAAATCACAACTACGTACATATTGATTATTGCTAACTTGATATTTTTAACTTTTGATGCAAAAATGCAAATCAACGGCCTATGAGTCTGTATATATGTAGAAGATAGCAGAAAAGGAAAAAAAGAAAATAAAGAACATATTAATTACATATTTTTTTATTAAGACCAAATTGTGGACAAACACATTAACATAAGTTTGTGAGAGAAGTTTTAGACTTTTAATTGAGTTTTAATTTATAGAGAAAAAAAAAAAGAAAAAAATTGTGTGGGAACATGGGTAGTTATGGCAAGAGGACATATTAGGTAGTTTAAAAAATTAGTATGAGAACTACCAATATTATGTTGAATTTCTATTTTTGCCCTCCACAAATTATAGATTTGATTTTATAGAAAGAAATATGAAAATGAATTATGGAAAAGCAAAGGGTCAATTTTGTAACATGCCTAAAATAACTTTCATTTGTGACACAAAAGAGGGTTTGCTTTTATAATTAGTATAGATAATTAGTATAGATTACAATTTACATGTAGCCTCTTATATGTATAAAAATATTATTAGGAAAATATTAAATCCAAGGTAAAATTAAAAGCTTACGTAATTTTTAGGCTAACGGAATAAGGGCAGTGCTAAATGATTTTTTTTTGAAGGGGGTAGAACCATAATTTTATTTTTCTAAAAAAGAAATTATGAACCACTTTTTTAGAGGGAGTTTAAGTGTAATTAATTCCGATTAAAATAGAGAATAATTAATTTTAGTGCAAGGAAAAAGACGCAGAACGTCTAGCTACATTAGGGTATGGCTCGGTGCTATCACGAAGACTACTGTTTAAGAAGTCGAGTAGGCCAAATGTTGTTTCAGGTTGACCTTAAGCTTCTTTAATATGTTTTTTTCTTTTTTCTAATTACTCGACCTTAATATTTTGAATTTTTTTTTGTTTGAAATGATGGATAATTTTACATAATTCATATATATACATATATATATACATTGAAATATAATTTACCCCATTTGAAGGATGGGTAAATTTTATACATTCATATATATATAATCTAGGATTAAATATAATTTTTATCCTGTATCTTTTATATTTTTAGATTTTAGTTCTTTATCTTTTTAGGGTAGCAAATAGGTATTGTAATTTATTAATTTTTTCGTGATTTTGGTCCTTCAATCACCTGAGTTTGCAAATATTGGCGATTTTTTTTTAAATGGGGCGTTGGTTCTCATTGGTCAATTTAATGGACCAAAATTGCAAAAAATTATAAGTTACAAGACCTATTTGCTACACTAGAAAAATAAATGACTAAATCACTAAAATATAAAAGATATAGGACGAAAATTTGGTTCCATGCTGACAGTAATTTGACCAATGGGAAAAAAACCCCCAAATTAAAAAAAAATTCCGGTAATATTTGCAAACTTCGGTGATCGAAGGACCCAAAATGTGAAAAATTAAAAGGTTACAGGACCTATTTGCTAACTTAGAAAGATAAAGGACTAAAACACTAAAATGCAAAAGATACAGGACGAAAAATGCATTTAAGCCTATAATTTATATATGCACACTCTATATTCAGCGGTAAAATTTTTACTCAAACATCATTTGACATAACCTCAAGGAGTGTTCACACTACAAGAAATATATCATTTAACCATGGTTAATTTCCATGGTTAATACTAAATAGCCGTAGCAAAATAATCATTGACCACAGCCACACAACGGTTGTTGGGCCTGGTTCTTGCGAAGGTGGCTAACATTTGCCATGGTTAAAAGCCATGGCGAATGTTTTTACCATGGCTCTTAGCCGTGGCAAATAAGTTTTTCATGGTGGAAAAGTTAGTTTTTGCATCGCTTTTTATTTGACCATAGTTAATAATAGTTATTTACCATAGTTTTTAGCCATAATTATTACAAATGTAGCTAATAGTGATTTTTTTCTAGTGTCATATAATTTACTCTAATTTTAATATAATGACTTAATTTTTTTATCGCTAATATTTTATTTGAAGTATAGGTAGATATTATTTTAAAGACATAGGTAGGTATGCTAGAATAAGGTTTGGCCTGTAATTATATATTTTTCTGTTGACAGTATAGTTCTACATTCATCATTTGTATAAACTAACACTATTTTCCGTAAGATTAATATATAACAATCTAGTTTAATTAGACGTAATTAAATATTATTGAATTCTTGGTAAGAATAGGAATGAAGGTGCTCAACATGCAGCTAGGTTTTCTTAGGGTATGGCTGTTCTAGTGTATGGTTTGGTACGTACCATTATAAGAAATACTATTCATCAAATCAATTTTAAGATGTGATATTTTCTATAAGCTAAAAATGAAACTAATTGCAATGAAGTTCGAACGAAACTTCCCGTTGGATAGATCGACCCTGTATACACTAAAAAAAATATAATATTTAATTATAATTAATTATCATGATTAATAATAAATAATTATAATAAATAGTAATTAACCACGACCACACATGGTATGGTGGCTAAATATTTGACATGACTTGTTTGCAAATGATGAATGATAAATTAAAGAATAAATCGTGACAAGTGATTGGTTACAATGTACAACGCATAACAAGCTCGTGACAACTCCTAACAAGTGGATGGTTGTTGATAACGTCCAATCATCATCCGACCTTGTCTAGATCAACCGAATAGGTGTGTTCTTTGGTTGAAAGAATGTGTCCATTGAGTGAAATCCTTTGGGTGAAATGATGCGTCCACTCGAATGAAAGGTCATAACCTTTCAAAGACATCTTTCTAATTGGATATGTCCGTGCGATATTCCTTTCCAACTCCTATAAATAGGCCTCCGATTTCATTTCATTATTCATTCAACTCATCATAGCATTCGTAAGCATAAAAACATTCTGCAAATAGAGTTTAGCAAGAGAGTTTCAAAATATCGTTTCATTCGTCGTTTCTCAAAGTTTGTAGTGCTGCTACTTTGAGATAGAAAGTCGTTGTATCTTGGGAGATAAATTGCCGATTCCGTGAGCACCAGAGCGGGGTAATAATCGTCTTAAAGATAAAGAGTCTAACTCTTACCTCAACTTCGTAATACACAATTTTCCACATTATCCATCTCATTCATTCCCTACAAGGCTAAAATCCATGGTAAAGATTTTTACCATGGCTCTTAGCTATGGCAAATAAATTTTTTCATGATAGAATAATTCTTTTTTGCATTGTTTTTATTTAACCATAATTAATAATAGTTATTTACCACGATTTTTTGTCATAGTCATTAAAATTGTAGCTAATTGTAATTTTTTTTCTAGTGACATGTGAATGTAATGTGGTCTTACACTATTGCGCCAACTCTTCAGGTTCGACGTTATATTTTTCTAAGCTAATATTTTTTTATATAATTACTCATGATATTGAATCCATGAAATACTTTTTAATTTTTTCATTAATTTTAAGAATGAGGTTGATTGGGGAATTTAGCTACAGTTTGCTTTTTTATAATTGATTACGAAATTATGGATTCAAAAGCCTTAATAACTTTGTTTTAGAAATTATTTTTCTCATAATTAATTATGCAAAACCCTCGGGCCAAACTAGGCCTTAAGAAAGGGAAAATAAGATACATTATACTTTGTTTGATTAATATTAGACAATATGATTTGTTTGGCTTAAATATATTTTTTGGTCCTGTAATTTTGATATTTTGATAATTTTATTTTTTATTTTTTACTTTTTTAGGGTTGCAAAATAGACCTACAACATTTAGATATTTCGTAATTTTGATCCTCTCGGTTCCGAATTTTGCAAAAGTTGCCAGAGTAAATCATGTGTCCCTCGCAACTTTAGCACTTTTATCCTTTATCTTTCTAGGGGTGGCAACAGAGTCTTGTAATTTTTTGACATTTCATAATTTTGGTCCTTCAGGTGCCGGATTTTGCAAAAGTTTTTGGAATAAATAATGTGCCACGTCATTTTTTTTCAATCTGTTTTTTTTTTTTCATGTTGGAAAAAGTGAATCAATTAGAACAAAAGTCCCAGTTTAAATGAACCACATGAGATACACATGATTTATTCCATCAATTTTTGCAAAATCTGACACCGAAAGGACCAAAATTGCGAAATATAAAAAAGTTACAGGACTCTTTTACAATCCTATAAAGATAAAGGATAAAAATGTCAAAGTATCAAAATTACAAGAATAAAAATATATTTAAGCCATTTTTTTTCTTTTTCTGCAAGTGAAGCTAGAACATTTATCATAACTAAAATAGTGACAAGTATTTTGAACACAACAACCACCATGATAAATGATGATTAATTATGGTTAAAATTCCAATTTTCAAATTATTTTTATTAGATCATAATAAATAATAGGGAAAAAACTTTTTTTAGTACACTAACTTGGCTCTCGTTCAATTTTAGTACACTAACTTTGGTAATGATCACATTTTATACATTATGTTGTAATTTTGCTTCAATTAAGTCCAATTGAGAGTTTTTGTTCCAATTTTCCGGTCAATTGGCCGGAATTTGCTGACGTGTCCAGCGAAATTAACCACGTCAGCACATGACGTGGCAGGCGGCTGACGTGGCGGGATGACTTGGATGTATTTTCTTTCATAAGGATGAATTTTAGTACACTAACTTTAGCATGGTTTAATTTTAGTCCAATAACTTTGAATGAGGTTAAATTTAAGTACAGAATAATAATTATAATAATGATATAATATTTTTATTTTTTTCGTACGGAATGTAATATTATTAAGATAATTTTAATTAATTTGATAATATAGTTGTTAATATTAATTAATTTGATATAGATTAATTGTTAGAAATTCGATAATATAGTTGTTAATCATAGTTTAAAAAATAGATGATCCAACTGAACTGATAAGTGTGAAAAGGAAAAGATCTCGACTATAATAATATCAACTCTATTAATAGTTATAAATAATTAACAAATATATTATCAAATTATTAATAATTATAAAATATATAACTATCTATTTTTTAAATTATGATTAACAACTATATTATCAAATTTTCAATAATTAATATATATATCAAATTAATTAATATTAACAACTATATTATTAAATTTATTATTCTCTAATTAATTAATTTAATAGCTATATTAACAATTATCAAATTATTATTAATTAATTATATCTAATTAAGTATTAATAATTATTATTTTAACTTTAACTAATAATTATAAAGAATTAACAAATTTAAAAAAATTTGAGGGCTGGTCGTGAGTGCAGCTCGCAACTAGCGACCAATCATAAATATATAAGTGTACCATTTTCAGCGGTACACTTATATTTAATTTTTTTTATAATATAAATATAAATGGGCAGTGACAACCCCTAGACACAATGACAGGGGACTTAAATTTCACCTCATTTAAAGTTATTGGACTAAAATTAAACCATGCTAAAGTTAGTGTACTAAAATTCATCCTTATGGAAGAAAATACATCCAAGTCATCCCGCCACGTCATGTGCTGACGTGGTTAATTTCGCCGGACACATAAGCAAAAATTGGCCAAGTCAGCAAATTCCGGTCAATTGGACTTAATTGAAGTAAAATTGCAACATAATGTATAAAATGTGATAATTACCAAAGTTAGTGTACTAAAATTGAACGAGAGCCAAGTTAGTGTACTAAATTTTTTTTTTCCCTAAATAATATTCATTTATCAGAATTTTAAAACCATGGTTGTTGTCTAGGAGGCCTAGTTTAGTTGGCGAAGTTGAAGCCCCATAATATTAGAGGTCATGGATTCAAACCCCTGGGTGGGTTGATGTTATTTCTACTATATAATAGGTAATTTGCTACTGTAATAGTTAGATGTTAGTTTATATGATATTATTAATTTAATTGTTTGTAATTGTCTTTATTCGATATTGATAGCCGATGAAATTGAATGAGTAAAAATTCATTGCTTTGAATTAAAAAAAAAAACAACAACGTGATTGTTACAAGATCGATGGTCTCCAGACAATAGAATTGAGTTCAGAAGTAACAATATTTATCATTTATTTTCATAGACAAAAGAATATGTATATATGTCTAATGCTATATGTATACTATGTGTAATTTGGAGAAATTCGATGTTATTCATGTAAATTTATACACACACTAATTATGAATCGTTGGATCAAGACATAATATTATTATCATGTATGACCCAACGGTTGTACCCATATCACTAGAAGAAAAAAACTCAATAGCAACAAAAAAAAATCAGTGTCGAGCTAATTAGTAAATAAAATTTTCGTTGCTAATATATTATTTAATATAAGAAATTTACTTACTATTGAATTTAGCAATAAATTATTTAAAATATATATTAAATAGTGTAGCTTAGCAACGAGAATTTACTTGCTAATTAGCTCGATGCTGATTTCAACAACAAATTTTTCTGTTACTATTATTGTATTTTCTTGTAGTGTATGACAGCATCGTCAGGCCGACGTAATTTGATTTAGTCGTGGAGACCCCATTAATTCATGATATTACATTTAATTCACTTCTTAATTGCTCTTTTTAATATTGGTGTAGCCCCCAAAAATTATGGGGCTAATTATTATAGAATCCAATACGAAATTTTAAATAAATGTGCAAAAATGTATGCGAGTTTGTAAATTTTAAAACTATATTTTTGATAATAGTTGAAATTAATAAAGTTGCATCATTACTTTAACTAAGATGACAAATTTAGAAAGAAATTTATTTTAAATTACTAACCGTTATGTCACATTGTCCCTGTGTGTACATATAATGAATATTAATCTTTCATACTTTAAAATATATTATAAATAAAAATATATATATAAACTATGATAATTGGGCAATGGGCAGTTAGGATAATGCAAAACCTAAAAAGTTAAATAAGTTATTGGGAAAAAAAAAAAAAGTCCATTAACTTGGCACGAGTTTAATTTTGGTACACTAACTATGTTTATCAATTTTATACAATATGTTGTAATTTTGTTTCAATTAAGTCCAATTAAGGATTTAGTTCCAATTTTCCGATCAATTTGAATGGAATTTGACGATGTGGCAAAATATTGCTTACGTGTCTGACGAAATTAACCACGTCAGCACGTGACAAGTGGCAGATGATGTGGCCAAAAATTGCTTCCAACGTGGCTTTAGTTATATAAATATATATAATTAAAAAAATTATTATATAATAAAAATTTAAAAAAAAAAGTTCCACAACCCCCTCACCATGCGCCGTCCCTCCGTCAACCATAGAAGGGGCGGCGCCACCCCTACGTCTTCCCGTTGAAGGGGGCGCCATCGCCCCCTTCACCATGGGCGACTCGTCATCGGCCAACTGGGCGACGACGACTCGCCCAAATCTTAGTTGGCCGACGGCGAGTCGCCCATGCGCCGCCCATGGTGCTAGGGGGCGCCCAGAGGCGGGCAGTCGCCCATGGTGCTAGGGGCGACCAGCCGTCGCCCCCTTCAATGGGGGGGGGGGGGGGTGGCAGGCGGGGGCGTATCTGTGGGGGTTGCAGGGGGTGGGGGGAGGGTTGGTTAATTTTTTTTTTAAATTTGTATTATATAATAATAATTTTATTTTTCATAACATATAACTATTTATATAAATAATAGTTTTATTTTTGTAATTTTATGATTATATGATTAACATAAGAATTTTATTTTTTAGAACTTATTATTATTTTTATTATCTATATGTATTTATAGAATAAGTATTTATAATTACCTTTAATATTATGTATTTTTTATAAATAAATTTTTATGTATTCTTTTATCTATAATTTTATAAATAAAAAATATTTTTTATTTATAATTTTAAAAATAATTTTATGTATTTCTATAAAATAGTAATTAATTTTTATAATTTGTAAATATTTATTGTCACATGGGATAAAAAATAATCCACTTCAAGTGCCAAGTCATTTTTAGTGCCACATGGAATAAAAAAAAATATCCATTTCAAGTGCCAAGTCATTTTTAATGCCACATGGGATAAAAAAAATCACAAATATTGCCAAGTCAAGCCACATCATATGTTTGTGCCACGTAGGAAGCCTAGTAGATGTAATATCCACGTAAGACATACACATGTCTCCTTTCGCCGGGCACATCATCATTTTCCGTTAATTTCGCCAGTAAATTGCAGAAAAATCCTAAATCATACTTAATTGCAGCAATTGTGCAACATAATGCATAAAATTGATAATTGACATAGTTAGTGTACCAAAATTAAACTCGTGCCAAGTTAATGGACTAAAAAAAAAATTCCCTAAGTTATTTATCTTATCAGTTTAAGGGCTATTTTTTATCAAAAAAAAATTGATGCAATGGTGTAAAAAGCTGTCACTTTATGTCTATAACAGCTCTTTTCTTTATAATAATATAAATATAATATTTATTAAAATTTCGCCGTCCAATAACAACTTTGGTTGACAAAACATGAATTGCCTAAAATACCATTAATTATACTCCCCCCCCAGCATACCATTTGTTTTAATTAATTAGTTCTATGAATAATTTTCTATTTATAGACACTTAAAGTCATTCATTTAATTTATCGGTTCTAATCAATTATATATTTCCCCTTCTTTTTTATTCCATTAAATAACTACTTTGGCTACAAAATGTTGACCGTCTAAAATACCCTTAATTATACTTTTTTTCCCCAAAGATGACCATTTATTTTATTTAATTCTTATATGAATAATTTTTTTATTATATACAGTTAAAGATTTAAAACTATTCATTTTATCAGTTCCGATCAATTATTTATATTTTTTTTATTTAATTAAATAAACATAATAAAAATTAAAATTACCCATACGTATCTAGTGTGCTCAGATCACTATTACTTAAAAAAGCCAGAACAATAAAATTTGAGACAAAAAGATATGTAAAAGCGTGAAAAAGGAGCAAGAAGTGCATAATCTTTTTAACCCGTGTGTGCCGACGTGAAAAAGCGATTTTGATTGCAGCTCACTATAATTAGAGAAACCAACCATTTCCATCTACTCTAAAATCGCATTGCCTAAGCAAAAACCATATTCCCCATATACGCGCTTTCATGTCTCCTTTTCTCTTTCTAATTCTGCTCTCCTTCGGATTCATCCACAGCCATCATCACACTCAGTAACACTGATGCTGCTACTGCTGCTGCCTTTCTCATAGCTTAATTACTTAGTTTTTTTTTTTTTCATTCTACAGTTCCTTCTCTCTTCTCGTCACCCTCGGAAATTATTCAAGGAAGGAAGCCATTTTCGCAGTTTTTATTTTTCAGAGTAAGTAGTTCATATTTTCAGGAGTATTTGTTGCAAATTCTGCTCTTACTATGGGTTTAAATTGGAAATCTTGATCTGGGCTGTGCTTAAATTCCTGTGTTTTATTCTGCAAATCATGTTTTTCGAAGATTCCGAAAAGGTAACTAAGGTCGTTTTTTCTGGATTCTTCAGAGTTGTGCTGGTTGGAGAAAAGATGTGGTCTGTCTCCCAGTAAATGATTCTGATTTATGTGCTTTTTGGTAACTAAAGTCGTGTTTTACATATATATATTGATCAGGTTGATATAATCAGGAGATGGAAACGTTGTGTCCGAGTTCAGGGTGGATGATCCACCAGGGCCACAGCACGACATGGACGAAAGAGGAGAACAAAAAGTTTGAAAGCGCGCTAGCGATTTTCGACGAGAAAACTCCCAACAGATGGTTTAAGGTGGCTGCAATGATCCCTGGAAAGTCGGTTTATGATGTAATAAATCAGTACAGGGAATTAGTAGCAGATGTTAGTGATATAGAGGCAGGTTTGGTCCCGATTCCCGGCTACTTGGCTTCGTCGTTTACGTTGGAATTGGCCGATCATCGCGGTTTTGATGTGTATCGGAAGAGGGCCGGCGGCAGGTCCTGTGATCACGAACGGAAAAAGGGCGTGCCTTGGACAGAAGATGAACACAGGTTGAATTTCTTCGGAATTATGCTAAGTTTATTTAAAACATCTTATAAGCTCGGCAATCTTATAATAGGTTTTTAGTATTTATAAGACGTTAATAAAATAAAATTATGGAGCTCGTAAGATTTATTAATGGCAATTCTGTCATTAGTATGGGCAAATTGGAGTTTGTTAGCTTTGAAGTGTTTGGATAGAATAAGATTATGGAGCTTATGACGCTTTCGTAACGACAATTTTGTCATTGATACGATCGAAATTGAAGCAATTTGTTAAAATCTTATGGTTTCGTTCTGCTTGTAAAGCTAGCGCCTTCGTCTAAATTGGTAGAAATTTCTCAACATCTATGAAGTTTCACTTGATTGGTGACACACTCGCCAAGAAAAATTTTCATGTGATGTTTGTGCTCGATTTACTAATATTTCATGTTCAAGAAACGCAGGCGTTTCCTATTGGGACTTCAGAAACACGGAAAAGGGGATTGGCGGAACATTTCCAGGAACTTTGTGATCTCCAAAACCCCGACACAAGTTGCTAGCCACGCACAGAAGTACTACTTAAGGCAACTCTCCGGAAGCAAAGACAAGAGGCGGCCTAGCATTCATGACATAACGACAGTTAGTCTAACCGGCACCCCTCCACCCGACAGCAATGTATCTCCTCCTTTGGAGAAATCTAACGTTGAACTTATCACATCCGTGCAGAGCCCTACAAACGCTCCGAAGATAGTATTGGACTGGGATCACAACAACAACAACAATGACGAATCCCTCATGGTGTTTAACTCATCTTGTGTCGATCCTTCCTTTGCACGTACGCACGACATTGCAACACATAGTCGTTATGTCGTTAACAATGTTGGTTCTGGTCCAGGTTTGTGCATGCAGTTGCCGAGATTTCATGGCTGAGAAAACAACTTGTGTTAAGGATGTTGGGTTGGGAATCCAGATGTTGTAGTCAGAAAGGGACTATGCCTGTGTACTAAATATGCTTCTTTATGGGAAGTTACTCAATCTGTCTGCATATGTATGTGCACTTGCTTAGCGATCTTCTATTTCAATCAACACATATACGTCACGTGTACGAAAATTATATTATTCATTTTATTTAAAAGAAAATTTTATGCAAAGTTCTGTGTATAATTAAAATAGAAGATGTAATAGGATTTAAATTTAAATTTAGGTAACCCATGTCTTTCGAATAATTGCACATACACCTATAAAAACCGTCAACATCTTATACATAAACCACCCATGTTGTTGGAAAATTAGGCATACACCCCAAAAACGTCAATATCGTTACATAAATTACTCATATATTTTAGATGTCAAAAGTGGTTTATATAACTATGCGAAAAAAATTAAAAAAAATTGTCTAAATAAAAAAAACTATGCGAAAAAATTAAAAAACATTGTCTAAATAAATTAATCATAAGTGAATAGGTGTAAATGTAGTTATTCCTAAAAAAATCAATCCGCTTGTCAAATTCATCAAATGATAAGTCATGAAACTATGTACTATTGTTGTGGTAAATTAATAGGATATGCAAGAAAAGAAATATTCCTTTCTTATGTGTTTGGGGAATTATCAAAATTATTTTAATAAGGGTGCTTTAAATAACTCAAACCACGTAATCTTATCATCGAGCTTTAATTCCCCGCATAGTAAGATTGAGATTATGAAATTCTTTAATTGATAAAATATATTAAATAATTTAAGTACGCCTCTCTATTGATAAAAAAATTAAACGTATGTCTCTGAAAGTTATATAAATACCAGCCGAAAAAATTACATCGAGACCCCTCAAGGGATATATTTATATTTAATTAGGAAAGAATGAAAAACATTTGTATAATTAAATCTAATCTCAAATCGTGTTAATTTAATTTATTCATATATATATATATATATTATGGTATTATTTTTCTGTGACCCTTTCCATTATATATATATATATATATATATAAATGATGTATATCTTTCCCATCACAATAATTTAATTAAAATAATTGATTGAATATGGGCAATTTGCTCTAAGGTTGATCACATCAAATTGTACAGTCTGAGTCTGAAATCCACTAACTTGAAGCATCTTCTGCTTTAATTTTAAATTTCATTTTATCTTATTTTTTTTCTTGATTGGAAATGTTGCAATTTTTTTAGGACATGCCATCTCTTTTCACTTTGATTGGTCAAAGGTGGCATATTCCACATGAGAATAGTGTGTGGCTTCTTTCCAAAGTCTCCTCAGATATCATTGTTTTTTTAGATTCTTATTTCACTTTCACTTTCATTTTTTTTTTCTCTAAGTAAATATCAAGAAGAGGTGAAATGATTTTAATTTTTAACATGTTCTTGGATTAATTGGAATTCTTGTGGTCAACATGCGCACGTGATAGAAAAAATATTTTTTTTAAACTTAATTATCACAATTAAAAATAGAAAATCATAACAAATATTAGTAAATTACGACGACCCAATAATTGTTAGTCGTTATCAAAATATTAATTATAACTAAGAAGTATGACAAATATTGTGGCTACAGTTAAAATCATGGGAAATTTTGATTTAAGTATAGTCAAAACTTAAGTTTTCGCTTTGGTTTGATTTGATAATGATAGATAATATCAATTTACTATGATTTTTAAAATATAATCATTTATAATGTAGAAAATAATCTATTTTTTTTTGTAGTGATATGAGGGCATCTATCTTTTTCCCTAGCAGCCAAATTTCCCTCCAACACATTGTATTTAGCAGGGGTGTGCAATTTTTTGGTTAACTGACCAAAAATCAACTGAACTGAAAGTTTGATTTTTGTCAAATATCGAACCAAAAGTTTGATTCTTACTGTTCGATATTCATTTTTTTTTTTTGAAATTTTCAGTATTATGTTCGATTTTAATTTTTTGTGCCGGTTAATTGAATAAAATTAGATACCGAACTTTAAAATATATATATATATATATATATCAGGCCAAATCTCGTTGTTAGTCCCCCATATCCTGTTTTTGTCCGACTTTAGTCCCTCGTATCTCAAATGCACTTTAATAGTCCTTCATCTCTTAAATTCATCCCGTTAAAGTCCTTGATCGTTAGACTTAACGGAATCTAAATTATAAGGGATGGTATATTCCATTGAAAAGGGTAAAATTGGAAAAATTGGAATTCTTGTTATTTTTTCATAAAATATTTACCTAATGTATATAATTTTATTTGCATGAAAAAAAATAAAAAATTTTAAAAAATCACAAGACTATGTATAAAATAAATATTATTGTAATTCTCCCCATAATGAAATATATAATCACTTGTAAACAAAAAAAATAAGTTTCAAATGTCATTATAATAATATCAAATCACATACTAAAATTATTTTTCATTAAAAAAATCAACATCAATTTGTTACCAGTGTCGACAAAAATATTTGTATGTTTAACATGATGTACTTTTCCTAACTTCGGCATTTTTTTATTTTTTATTTTTTTGCTTCACAAGTTCTTGTCTCGCAATACTTTGCGAGAATTTTAATGTAATACACCGTTTGCACTGCTTAACGAAGTCGACACTAATTGAAAGTCCACCAACGTTAATAGTAGTTCCTATTGAGTCTATTCCTGCAATTGTATACGCTGCAGATTTGGAACTGTCTAAAATAAAGTCCGACATAAGTAAATTAAAAATTACTAAGCATGCCCAACATCATTTTTAAAATTTTTCAACATTTTTTGCACTTTTGGACAAAGTGGGTCTGGATACTTTGTGATGTATTCTCTCTCGATTGTAACCTCTTCATCAAATAAATCCTAATTGTCTCCACGATTGGAATGAAACTTATTTTATACAATTTTGTGATTTTGTAAAATTTTATGTATTTTTTCATGCAAATAAAATTATACTATGTTAATTAGGTAAATATTTTATGAAAGAATAATATAGGAATTTGGCTTTTCCAATTTTGCCCTTTTTCATTGGTGATATTGTGAGATCTTATTATACTCAGTATGTCTTCTGGAAAAAACCTGCCTCTCTTTTTGATGAGGGGCGTATTTATAATCAGGCTTGAAGGGAAGGAGGAGGATACGCTCAATCATCCTCATAGCATATCTTTTGCTTGATCCCTTTTAGGATTTTCTTGGATTTCAGGGGATACTGTCGGACCCGTGTCTCTTTCTCTTTGGACTCATACGAGGTCTTCTTTTGAAGGGTCCTTCGTAGCTTTCCTCTTTAGATTGATATGAGATTTTCTCTTGAATTAATTCGAGGCAGCATCCTCGTAGCATATCTTTTGCTTGATCCCTGTTAGGATTTTTCTCGGGTTTCGGGAGATACTTTCGGACCCGTGTCTCTTTCTCCTTGGGATCATACGAGGTCTTCTTTTGAAGGGTCCTTCGTAGCTTTTCTCTTTTAGCCCCCTTCGTATTCCTATTTTCTGCCTTGGGACCTCCCTCGTATCCTTTCCTCATTCGGCCCCCTTCGTATCCCTTTTCTTCTGCCCACATCATCAGTCCCCCAAGTTCGTTATCGCACAATCTATTGATTAGGCGGGAAGGAACTTTTTTGAAAAATTTCTTCCTTGACTCGAAAATTTTGGCGGTTGTCATATTTTTAACCCCCGTCTCTTCATCTTTTTACCCCCACCTGCAGTAATGATGGCTTTTCATAGGTACACCGCCCTTTTCACCGTAGGTTCCTCGCATGTGTCCTTCCCTCGTTTGATCGCCTTGTCTTCCGCTTTTCCTCGTTCGGACGCGTTCTTTTCACCTTTCCCCTTGACCTCTTCCGTACGCCATATATACCAGTGTCTAACTTGAGGATTTCCCTCATCATTCCTTGCTTAAGAAAAAACTTCTCAGCATTTCTTCTTTAGTCGCACCTTCGTCTCCCCCGTTTGCTCAAGGTATCCTCTCTACCCCTCTCTTTTTATTTTTTCTCCTTCTTCGCGCATCTTCGGCTTTCCTTTTGAAGCATGTGTGTGATGGGCGTGCGGTTGGTGTAGTTCATGGACTGTGGTTATACCACCTCAGACTAGACATCCTCTAGTTCTTCCTTCTCATCTCCTCCTCCTACTACCCGTTTCTTACCTCAGAAAACTAGGGGGAAGATGACCCGTCGCACTAAAGCTTCTTCCTCCAAAGAGGCTTCTTCTTCCTCGGCCAACGAGATTTCTGCCGATGGCTTTGCCGCCCTCTCATCTCTTCCTCCGAAAATGTCCGCCAAGTCTATAGTTAAGACTATAAACCTCCTAGGTCTTCCCGAAGGTTTCGAGATTGTGACCCCCATTGAGTATCAAAGGGCTAATAACCCATCCCCCGGTTGCCTGACTGTTTATGCAGCTCAGTGTGTGTGTGGGCTGCGTTTTCCCCTTCATCCTTTTCTTGTTGATCTCTTGGTTGTTCTGGGGATTCCGCCGAGCCAGCTAAACACCAATTCCTATAGACTAATGGTTGGATTCCTTTCTGCCAACTTTACAACATAGAACCCTCGGTAGAGAATTTCTTACGTGTTTTTGCCCCCAGACTTACCCCTGGGGAGTGCTTTTTTCATTTTTCTCCTCGCCCGGGCATGCTGTTTATCCATGATAAACCCTCTTCTTTGGGCTTGGAAGAACCGTTTCTTCTTCGTTCGTAAGACCGAATGGGAGGTTCCTTTGACTTGGCGATCCTCTTTGAACGAGCTGCCTCCCATTAACTTCGAGTTGGTGAGGGAGAGGGTGAAGGCCGCGGGCCTTCTCGATCATGGTTTTAAAGTTAAGGCCTTGATGGAGGAGGACTTGCTGACCCTGGCGGGGCTTCATCCTGTCCCCGACCCTTATACGGGGCCTGATAGCCGTTACTTCCGCCTTTGTAAGTATTTTCATGTCGTCCTTCGTACTTTCTTGTTTTTTGATTTTAGTATTTTAACGCTTTCTTGCAGAGACCATGATGAACTGTGCGGCCGTGCGCAAGTTTCTCCCGGAGAACGTACCCTCGAATCCCCTATCCCCTTCGAGCACGAGGTCAGCATCGGCCACTCCCTCTGACATCCAATCGAGCGACCGAGGTCGTTCCCCTTCTCGTACGCCTCCGATCGCACGGCTTGGCTCTGCATCTCCGAGCCCACCTCCAACCGATCCACCCGGTTCTTCCATGGACACTCCAATGATCGAGGTGGAGACCTCCCCCGAAGGTGATACGACTCCTATTCCTTCCTCTTCTCCGCTCGTACCTCAGGTGGAAGAGGGGTCAAGTTCCCAAAAGAGGCCACGCGTCGAGGGGGTTCCTCAGGGGGAGGAGGTCCCCTCGTCCGATCCACCATCTGCTGCTGCTTCCTTCCCATTGCCCGTTATGACTCCCCAATTCAATCCGAAGTCAGGGGTGTCCAATATGTGTAAGGCGGCAAATAAGGATGACGTGGAATTTCTGTCCGGCCGATCCATGGAAAGCCTTGGTCATCTGATATTGTCGCAGACTGCCATGGTGAGGAAGATTTTAACTTTTCTTTGTTATTTTTGTCTTTGGCCTAATCTTGTGTCTTTTTTCCTTTTGCCAGACTCCTCCCATCGTTATGGCTATGATCGACGCTTCGACAAGATGAGGGCTAATCTCGAAGCTGCTTTGGCTCAATTTAAGGGGGGTTGTATCCAAGTGGAGTCCCTGAAGAAACAACTGGCCAATGAGGAATCCAAGTCTAAGGAAGAGATTTCTTCATTGAAGACTCAGCTGGAAGAGAGGGATCGCCAACTGTCCGTGCAGGCGATGGAGATGGAATCCCTTCGAGCGACTTCCCTTCAGTCGTATTCGAGGGGTCGTGAGGAGGGCCTGCAAGCTGGTCATTCTGCTGCTGTTGCTGCTTACAAAGCTTCTCCGGAATACGCCGAGGAAGATTTTCGGCAAGGCTCTACCTTCTATGCTGATGGCTTCACCGTCTGTGCTGAGCAATTCAAGAATTTAGGCAATCTGCCTCCTGACTTTGATTTCAACTTTCTGGACATGAGAGCGGATGGCTTTGGTCGCATCGGAGGTGTAGGCCCATCGGAGTAGCATTTGTCTGTTTTTTGCTTTGCCTTTTGATCGCTCTTGTAATAGTGCCCCCGTCGTACGGATGTTTTTGTCTTCTATTTTTGGTATTTTTAACTTTGTATTTCGCGAAATATGAATCTGTCAGTTTCTTGCCAACAAATCTTTATTTTTCTTTAGCTATTTTCTTGCTTTGTGTTCAAAAGAGCTCTTGCGACTTTCCCGTCTTCCTGGCAAACTCGGTTTTATGTAGTTTTATCCCTTTGCGAGAATTTTGTTTCGAAGGGCTGAGATTTCGAAGCCTATTTTTAATTTGAGGGGCTGAGATTTCGAAGCCTATTTTTAATTCGAGGGGCTGAGATTTCGAAGCCCCCTCTTTTAATTCGAGGGCTGAGACTTCGAAGCCCTTACTTGACAGAAGTCTTCATATTGAAAGGCTGAGATTTCGAAGCCTATTTTTAATTCGAGCGGCTGTGATTTCGAAGCCCATCTTTAATTCGAGGGGCTGAGATTTCGAAGCCCTTACTTGATATTTCGAAGTCTTCATTTTGAAGGGTTGAGATTTCGAAGCCTATTTTTAATTCGAGGGGTTGGGATTTTGAAGCCCCCTCTTTTTTTTTTTTTTTTTTTTAATTTCGAGGGGCTGAGATTTCGAAGCCCATCTTTTAATTCGAGGGGCTGAGATTTCAAAGCCCTTACTTGACAGAAGTCTTCATTTTGAAGGGTTGAGATTTCGAAGCCTATTTTTAATTCGAGGGGCTGTGATTTCGAAGCCCATCTTTAATTCGAGGGGCTGAGATTTCGAAGCCCTTACTTGATATTTCGAAGTCTTCATTTTGAAGGGCTGAGATTTTGAAGCCTATTTTTAATTCGAGGGGCTGAGATTTCGAAGCCCATCTTTAATTCGAGGGGCTGGGATTTCGAAGCCCTTACTTGATATTTCGAAGTCTTAATTTTGAAGGGCTGAGATTTCGAAGCCTATTTTTAATTCGAGGGGCTGAGATTTCGAAGCCCCTTTTTTTTTAATTTGAAGGGCTGAGATTTCGAAGCCCATCTTTTAATTCGAGGGGCTGAGATTTCGAAGCCCTTACTTGACATTTCGAAGTCTTCATTTTGAAGGGCTGAGATTTTCGAAGCCTATTTTTAATTCAGGGGGCTGTGATTTCGAAGCCCTTACTTGATATTTCGAAGTCCTCATTTTGAAGGGCTGAGATTTCGAAGCCTTCACTTTTAATTCGAGGGGCGGAGATTTCGACCATTTCTCGTTTACCCGTAGGTTCACACACATATGCTATCTGTTGTCTCCTTTTGTCTGAGAATTTAGTATTTTATTGATTCGGAGTAGTACATCTGATCCTTTAGTTCATTTGCCTCTTGTTCAGGATATGACAATCTTCGTTAGGCTTTCAGCAATAGAATTTCTTGAGGTTTCCAATGCTCCATGTTCGAGGGACGATTTCTTTATCCATTCCTTCCAGCTCGTAAGTCCCTTCTCGTAGTATTTTCTTGACTTTATAAGGCCCTTCCCATTTCGGGTCTAATTTTCCCACGGCCCTTTGCACTTCGACTCTTCGGAGTACTAGGTCTCCGACCTGTAGTATTCTCTCTCTCACCTTTGAGTTGTATAGGCATAGTATCCTTCTCTTATAATTTTCCATTTTGGCCCGTGCACCCTCTCGGGCTCCTTCTACTATGTCCAGCTCATACTTCCTGTGCTCCTTATTGAGCTCCTCGTCGTAGAGGAGCGTTCGAATAGTTTGTACCTTTGTTTCTGCTGGGACCACCGCTTCTGACCCATAATTAAGTAAGAAAGGGGTTTCTCCCATGCTGGACCGAGGTGTAGTCCGATATGCCCACAGGACTTCAGGTATCTCCTCGACCCATCCCGTTTTTGCTTTTCCCAACCGGGTCTTCAAAGTTTGGAGCAGTATCCGGTTAGTTACTTCTGTTTGATCGTTTGCCTTCGGGTTTCCTACTGATGTAAAGATCTGTTTGATCCTTTTCTCTTAGCACCATCGTTGGACCTTTTGCTTTGGAATTGGGTGCCATTATCCGTGGTGATCTTTTTGAGGCACTTCAAATCGACAAACCAGGTTTTTCCACACAAATTTGATTATTTCGGCGTCCGTGATTCGAGACAGAGGTTCGGCTTCAACCCACTTAGTGAAGTGGTCCACGGCTACAATTAGGAATTTCTTTTGTCCTTGCGCAGGAGGGAAAGGCTCCACCAAATCGATTCCCTAGTGGTCGAAGGGACAAGCCACTGACGTATATTTTATCTTCACTCTTGGTCTATGGTTGATGTTGCTGTGTATTTGGCAATTTTCGCACTTTCTGACCATCTGCTCTGCGTCTCGTCGTATGGTGGGCCAAAAATATCCATTTCGCATGATCTTTGTGGCGAGGCTTCTTCCTCCAGCATGATCGCCACAGCTCCCCTCGTGGATTTGTTTCATGACGTCGAACGCACCTTCTGGGCTTACACATCGTAATGCCGGCGATGTGAATGACTTTTTGAACAGGTGTCTCCTTCCAAGAAGAACCTGCATGAGATTTTCTTGATACGACGAGCCTCATTGGTATCCTTGGGTAACTCTCCTGACATTAAATAGATTTTAACATCGTCCATCCACGACGCTAGGCTGACCTGATACACTTCACCTGTTCCGCCTTCCTTCCCTTCCCTTTGTACTCGCAGTAACGTGATATGCGGGGTATTTACGTCCTGCATCCCTCCCCCCATTCGTGCTAGCATGTCCGCTTGAGAGTTTTGCTCCCGTGGGATCAGCACGAGCTCGCAGAATTCGAATCGCGCCATCCTTGCTTTTACCATTCTTAGCATTCGGATCATTTTGTTATCTTTGGCCTCGTATCCTCCCGTGGCTTGTTCCACTACCAATTTTGAATCGGTGTGCGCCATGATTTTTCGGGCCCCCAGTTCCTCGGCCATTCGCAGCCCTACTAGCAATGCCTCGTATTCAGCTTCGTTATTAGTCAAGGCCCCCTCGAACGACAAGGCGAAGCATGTTTGCACTCCCTCCGGGCTGATCAGTATCACTCCTCCTCTTGTTCCCTTTTCAGCCGAGGATCCATCAACGTGCAAGGTCCAAGGCGTTTCCGGGGTCTCATCGTCTTCTTTCGTTGCCTAGACCAAAAAATCCGCCAGGGCTTGCACTTTCGAGGCTGTCCGAGACTTGTATTCTAGGTCGTACTCATGGAGCTCGTATGACCATTTTACCATTCGTCCTATTATTCCTCGTTCGAGAGCCTGTCGGAGCGGATGGTTTGTGAGGACCGTGATAGGATGAGACAGGAAATACGGTCTCAGCTTCCGAGCTGTGTATACGAGAGCCAACACGAGTTTCTCCAAGTGCTCATATCGTGCCTCAGCCCCTTGTAGTATGTGACTAGTGTAGTATATGGGTAGGTGGGTTCCATCTTGATCTCTCACGAGTACTGAATTGGCGGCGACATGAGACAGAGCTAGGTAGACGCATAATCTTTCACTTTCCAGAGGTTTAGCCAGTAAGGGGGGATTAGTTAAGTACATTTTTAATCCCTCGAACGCTTCTTGACATTCTTGGCTCCACTGGAAATTTCTCGGATTTTTCAGGACTTTGAATAAGCGCATACCTTTGTCAGCTGACCGGGATATAAATCGGCTTAACGCTGCAATTCGTCCCGTCAGCCTTTGCATTTCTTTAATCGTTCGGGGTTCTTTCATGTCTAGCACAGCTCGTATTTTATCTGGGTTGGCCTCAATGCCTCTCTGAGTGACCAGATACCCCAGGAATTTCCCCCCTTCCACCCCAAACACGCATTTCTCGGGGTTGAGTTTCATCCCATATGTCCTTAAACAATCGAAACATTCTTGCAAGTCTAGCGGGTGCTGCTCCTTCTTGTGGCTTTTGACCAGTATCTCATCGACGTAAACCTCCATATTTCTTCCTATCTGATTCGAAAAAATTTTGTTGACCAATCTTTGGTATGTGGCTCCAGCGTTTTTTAAACCAAAGGGCATGACGTCATAACAAAACAACCCCTGCTCTGTGATAAAACTGGTCTTTTCCTGATCTTCGATCGCGATTTTTATCTGGTTGTAACCTTGATATGCATCCAACATGCTGGGTCTTTCACATCCCGAAGTGGAGTCTACAAGTTGGTCAATGCGGGGGAGCGGATACAAGTCCTTCGGGCAGGCTTTGTTCAGATCGGTGAAATCTACGCACATCCTCCACTTGCCTCCTTTCTTTGGCACGAGCACCACGTTGGAGATCCATTCTGGGAATTGCACTTCCCTGATATGCCTGGCTTTTAGCAATCGGTCAACTTCTTCTTTTGTTATCAAATTCCGTTCTTTCCCAAGATTCCTTTTCTTTTGTTTCACCGGTCGACATCCTTCGATTACGTGTAGCTTGC